>JBAMHW010000016.1:11323092-11369471 GCA_037177495.1 Rhadinocentrus ornatus | reverse complement strand
ATTACATGAGGAAGAAGTAGTAGTGTACTCCTACGGGTACATTACGGTTACATACACCTCTTTTGTTATACTTCTGGAAAGTTAGATGTTGCATGTTACAGTAGGTGGAGGTTTCAGTGTTGGTGTGTGCCATGTTTTTAAAGCTTGCCACTAGCTTTTTTGCAATTTTAAAAGAAAAAGCCCAACAGCAGTGATTTAATGAGTATTTTCTGATTCTATACTTTGTAATTACTGCTGCAAATGTCTTTCCATTGAGTGTTAGAAGGTCACAGATCTCCCAACGTTCTTTTTAAATGTTTTATTAAGACTCAACAAGATTGTTCAATTCTTCTGGCAGCTTCTTTCCATGTGTAAAGGCTAAAAAATCATACTTTTTTTAACCATTTTTTTGTGTTAAGACTTACAGGGATTAAAGGAATGGTCACTTTAATTTAAATGATGAAAGGTTTACTAATTGGTATGTGAGTAACATTTATCTGGCATGGAATCTCTTCTGTTTGTCTATAAAGTATTTGTTTCTGATTGCTCATGAAGAGAAGAAATTCATTTCACAAATAATGGAATTATTGAAATGTAATGTTATTTGGTATGGTTTGCAAGTAACAGACTGAAGACAGATTAAACAAACACTGTAAATATGCAGCGTCAGAATTCATTCCCATTGACTCTCCTTTTGTTTGTTTTACCAGGTGTCCCATCAGCTCCTCGCAATTTGGTCTCAGTTGTGAACCAGACATCAGTAATGCTGGAGTGGCACTCACCCCGTGACACTGGGCACCGTGATGACTTGTCATATAATGTCTTATGCCGCCGATGCCACAGCAGTGAGCGGCGGGCATGTCAGCCATGTGACGACAGCGTGATTTTTGTTCCTGGAAAGCAGGCGTTGAAAGGAACAAGAGTTGAAATCAGCAAACTCCGGGCACACACGTCTTACACCTTCGACATTCAGGTTTGTATCCAGTAAATAATGGAGAGGGTGCCTCTGTGAAGGTTTGTTTGTGCTGTGAATATATATTTGCAAAAATCATCAGTGACATTTACACCTTTTAGTATCACATACTACATGTAGGCTTAAAAAGGGCCTCTTTTTATCTTTTTTTCTAAAATTTAAGTTTATGATCTTTTTATTTGTGCCGCATGATTGGTTATTCTGGATTGACAGTATTTAGAATGGACTCTTAACAAAAAAAAGTTTATTTCAGTTTAATTCAGGTATCTCAAGGCTCTTTAAAAGATAAAGTCCAATTCAATCCATTTCATATTTGTAATATAATAAATATAATAAATCCATTATACAATCTACATTAATCCAATTTATAACTATATTCATATAATATATTAAGAAATAATTGTCTTGCTAAAGAAAACCAATAGATTGCATTGTATCTTCTCTTCAATTCAGTCCCCTGATTTAAGCGTGCTTGGGGCAGTAGGTGACAATAGAAAGTAAAAAAACGTCTTTTAACAGGAAGGAAAAATTCCAGCATAACCAGATTTGGGAGAAGTGGCCAGCTGCCTTGAACAGTTGGGGGTGGAGAGGACAGGAAAGAAGAGTTAACAAGCACCAAAACTCTAAGCTAGGGATACCTGCTGAGAAAGAAAAAGAGAAGCACAAGCCAGCTCTAACTATTAGCTTTATGAAAAAGGAAAGTTTAAAGTCTAACTTTAAAGGTAGAGAAGGTGTCTGCTTCCTAAACCTAAACTAAAAATGTATTCCATAAGAGAGAGGCCTGATAACTGAAGGCTCTGCCTTCTACTCTGGTTTTAAAAACTCATAAACTTAGAAACCACAAATAAACCTTCATTCTGAGGGAGAAGCATCCTGGCGGTAGAATATGGAACTATGAGATCTTTTTATATAATTTACAAGGAGCCAATGAAAAAAAACTGAAATTGGGAAAAATATGATCACAGAACTTGCTGCAAAATTTTAGATCAGCTGGAGCTTTTCAAGGCACTTTTAGCATAGCCCCATTACAAGGAATTCTAGCAGTCCAGTCTTGAAGTAACAAATGAATGGACTATGTTTTCCAAATTATTTTGAGACAAGATGCTCTTGACAATAGCAATATTATTTAGGTAAAAGAAGGTGGCCCCAGAAACTTGTTTATATGTGAGTTAAAGGACAGATCCTGGTAAAAAAAATAATCCCAAGGTTCAGTCTTCATCTCTTTTGTGTCTTTAATACATCTTTGTAATCTGACAAGCTGACGGTTTCATAAAAGTTTAAAAATAATTATAGCTGAGTATCAGCTGCGCTGCAAAAAAAATGTATTCCATGCTGTCAAATATTATTACCTAATGGAAGCATTTACAGTGTGAAAAGTAGTGATCCAAGCACAGCACCTTGCGGAAAACACCATGACTTACTCTGGGAAGAAGCGTTAAAAATACAAAAAAATGGAATCTGTCAGATAAATATGACTAACAACAACCTGGTGTGGTTAATGTCATTCCAGTAGCATAATCAAACCTCTGTATGAGAATGTTTAGATCAATTGTGAGCAGCACTGAGATTCATTAGGACCTGTATAGACACAAGTCCATTACCTAAGGCATTACAAGAATATTGGAAATTTACCTCAGGGCCGTTTCTGTGCTGTGATGTACTTTGGACCCTGATTAAACCTCTTCAGATTCTTTATGAGTTGAGTTAAGAGAATTTTTCCAAGAATTTTATGAATAAAGAGGAGAGTGGATATGGGTTACAGCTAACAGTAATGAGGGAAAAACCCAACAAATATAACAAAAGAAACAACAAAAAAAAAATGTCCTTAAAAGTCCTTAAAAGCCTATGGTACATAGCTGTTAATTGAAATATATTGCGTAATCAAGTGTTTTTATTTTTAATTTCCACTTTAGGTGAGAGAGTGAGGCATTTAAAAGAACTATGACTAATATTGGGTGTAGTGATGATTAATGACCCTGATTGGAAGATAGCTGCCACGTCCACTCCTGTAGTTCAGGAAACCTTCATATGCATTAAATGTATCACTAACAAAGTAATGTTTATTAATCCGTCCTATAGCATTCATGTATATAATTAGAATACTCAACCGTAGAAGGTTTTATTTGGGACTGTTGTGACTCCAGAATGATTACAGGTGGCACCCTCTGACAAAAGAGCAATTCAAAACATTTTAAGTCTACAGAAAATGAGAAATTAGTGTTATCAGTGGAATATTTTTCAATAATACCTATCATTTCCTATTTTCAAGTTAAAAAAATTAAAATATAAAGTGGCTTATCTGAGAAAGGTTTTGCTTATGTTATTTCTAAGTTTAGAAATGACTTTGTTCTTTCATCTGAATTTTTGCTTCTGCCAGATATCCACTGTAATGTTCAGAGATACTTTGGTTATATAGACCCTTTTGACATAGAGCCGCTGTCACATCTATAAGCTCACAAGAGCACTGTGAAGTCTACTGATCCCGTATGATTGCAAACCTTCAATCTTTTGGCATTTGCTTTTTTTTTACCATTTAACAGTCAGCCGTAATTATTTGACTTAGATGTACAATCTTTTTTAAAAGTGTGGCTTATTGGTGATTTATTTCAAGCTTCTCTAGTGGAATGAATGGTTCGGCAGCGATGGCCAAATGACTAAAACAATGATCAATGTTGATTATGAAATTTTTTATTGCAGTTTTTAAATAATACGAGTTCATTTGAATTGTGGACTCAAATATAAGTGCCTTTAACTAATAAGTAGTTGTTATTCGTTTATGGTAAGATCAGCAGATTTAATTTGACATTAGTTGCAAGAGAAAAAGGAGAAACATGAAATAAAACTAACAAAGGATATGCAAACAAACAAAAAAATCATCATAAATAAAAACAGAAAAAACTGCATCACTGTCAAAGTGATTAAATGAGCTTGTAAAAAAGCAACATTTGGGAGCTAATTAGGTGATTAGGTGAGTTTAAAACTCAGAATCTGTCATTGTTTTATTATCCCAGACAGCTGAAACACAGCAAATTTCTTAGTTATGTTTGTAGAGCTGTCGCAAAGGAGATACTAACTATTCCTCTTCAAACCCTGTAGACTGTCAATGGAGTTTCCAACAAGAGCCCTTACCCTGCCCAGCAGCTGTCAATAAACATTACAACCAATCAGGCTGGTAAGTTGGGAGCATAAAGGCTGCTGAGCATGTTTGTATGTGCGTGTGTATGTGTGTGTATGCATGTGAGTGTGTAAGCATACCCTGGGGCACTGTGGATTATATGTGGGAGGGATGGCTGGAGAGATAAAGGAAATTGAGCTACAGACTTTTAATTCATAAAACATGTTAAAGGCTTGTCATGTGTCTGCCTTCTTCCCCCATGCCCCCTCAGTCTTTCCCACACAGCTTTCATCCTTTTTTCTTTTACTTTTTCCCTCTACTTTTCCCTCAATTCTCCTTTTTTGTGTTGTATCCTCTTGCCTGCATTCCTCCCCTCTTGAGTCTCCCACTGTATAATTCTTAGAGACCATAAAGTAACTGACTTATTACTTCATCAATACTTTATGGAGACAGACACAAATAATATTTTCACCAATGCCCACATTTCACTTTAAAAGATGGATTTTTGTGATGGAAAACGCATCATTTACTTCATTTACTGCAACCAAAGCTCATTGCTAATCAAAACCTGATCCATTGCCATCCCAGCGGTCTCAGAGCACAGTTGTTACTCCTGCTGGATGCAAACCTGTCTTATCCCAGAAATCTTTTAGGACTCAACAAAACCTGATTTATTTTCAGATTGACTCTGCTTTATGGATTTTTAAATTATGCAGTAGGTTTTGAGTGTATTTCATTAGACCTTAGGATATAAAATTACTGCACATGCAGAGAACCGTGTAAAATGCAAATTGTGGATATATATAAAAAAAAAGACTGAGGTTTTCAGGCGACAGCTCGCTCATGCTGTCATATTATGATTACAGAATAAGCATTTGGCTCTTGAAGCATCACCACATTTACTAAGCATTGCCATGATGTTGTGATGACTAGGCTGTGTAAGATGCATACTCTGTTCAGGATGCAATGGTTTCAAATAGGACCCTATGAAACCAGAGAAACAAATTGGATTATGTTTTACTGTCTTTTGACTTTAAAACCTCCATATTAATACAGTTTTAACTAATATAATGTCTCTTACATTGATGCTATATGTAATAACAGTCTTCTTATCCTGATACCTTCCTGGCTCCAATAAATGGCATCATAGTCCTGTACAAGTGCAAATGTGGTGAAAATCACCTCATAAAAAGATCCCAGAAGCAAAACCTTGAAATAAATTAGAACCAACAGCCTCTGCTTCCTGAAATTAATGGTGAAAATGCATTGCAGACATTACTCTTGCTTCCCATCAGTGAAAGAAGCAGTAATTATTTTCCTGATCCTAGAAGAGGAAACATTTTTCTTCTATTTGTGCTAATGATCTTTGGCAATAAATCATTACCTACTATATTTCCATATTTATGATGTTTAAGCACTCTAGTGAATCTTTAAGTTTCCTAATTGATTGTGTCTTCTTGTGTATATGTTTCTAACAGCTCCCTCAGTAGTTCCCATAATGCACCAAGTAAGCTCAACAAGTCGCAGCTTCTCGTTGTCATGGCCACCACCAGAACAGCCTAACGGAATCATCCTGGACTACGAGATTCGATACTACGACAAGGTAGAATAGGATGATAAACGTCTTTGAGTGTTTGGGCAATTTGCTGTTATGGTCACGGTCTGTAATCTGTTCAGAGTCGATAAAACAGACAGATCAATATGATCAACTGCCTCAAAGTCGTCTCATTATTTGCCACTGAGGACTTTAGTGAAGGCAAGCAACAGTCTCACTTATTCACAAATACCTCAGTTTATAAAAGGGTCAAAACCCTAATTTCATAACTCATTAAAGGCATGTTTATTTTTCCAGTGATATCTTGATGTTCTAGTGCAGTTTTTTTTCCTCACAGGCTTTACAATTCAACTTATATTGTTTGTGGGGAGAATATGTTAGTGTCTCTAAACTCCAGCCACTAAAGTTGTTCTATTTTTCACTTAATTAGTTCTGTTTCAAGCTTTTATTTGGTATCATTATGGGGAATTCACCTCTGCATGTCCTTTAGAAGATCCTCAGTGATGCTGATGCCCACAGGAGGGATGTCCTCCGCATACATGTTGAGCTGGTTCATACATGCTTATTCTGAAAACTCTTCTCACTTTCACCCACAAAGCACCTTCCATAGCAACTGTATAACTTGGTGTTTAGCCAAACAGTCCATTGACGGAGCCAAAAACTCTGTCGATGAGCACGTTATCTTCTCAGGTGGCAGCTGTACCCTGGTTTTCCTGGTCAACAAGTGACTAGCCAGTAAGCCAACAGTGGTTATGGAGCATCTGCATCTGTACAAACATCTGAAAATGTCAAGTTGAAGACGTGACAAATTCTGAGATACTGAGATTTATGCACACAGGCTACTAGTTCACCTCTGTCAACCTGCAGGACGTGTGCTTTCACGTACCAATTTACACCCTGCACATGAAATTCCTACCATTTGCCCTCCAGGATGCAATTTACATATAACCAGTTCTACCTTTTGGTTTGTCGAGCCCTCAAGGGTGCATGAAGTTCACAGAGGCAACGATAATCGCCCTCAGGTCTCAAGGTCTCTGCCATGCCACCTTTATTAATGCCTGTGCTTTTGGCTGTAGGATTGAATGAGGAAGTACTGAAGCACATCAAATTCCTCGTACAGCACCTAATGGCTCTGGGCTTTAGACTGAAAAGAAAAGAGCTTGCTGACTTCCAGTCATACCATCTTCCTCATAGGTCTGTCCCTGAACTCAGTGTTGTTTTAGGCCCACATACAGAATGTGCAAACAGACTGGCGGCATCACAGTCCTGCCTGAGTCTGCTGGACCCTGTTCTGTGTTAGAAATATATTTTCATCCTACCAAGAAGATGTCCTATATCAGTATATACTCATCAGTATATACTGCAGGTTTGTAAAATTCTATTCATTATGAATTATATCCTATACATAGTGATAAAAAATACTTTTTCTTGTGTATAATGGATGACCCACTTGGCAGGATAATTAAGGAAAGCTGAAGGTAGAAACCTGTCATGACAGTTCATTCATACATTTCATACTGTAGGTGATGCATTTTCTCGCATGCTAATACCAGGTGTCTGTTAATGTATCATCTTTTTACATGGTTACCTTATAATAAGTCAGGATTGATCATAGAGCTACTATTAATATATGATGGAGCCTGCAGTCATACTGACAAGGTCTCACAGATATGGAGCACTTCTCTTTGTGATCTGTTCTTGACGAGTGTGGCTGTGCCACTTCAGCTAAAATTTAAAAGAATGTTTTCTACGATTTATTAAATCATTTCCTTCCTTGAACCATGAAGATTATGTAGTTTGAGGTGCCAAAGCATCAGGAGCTGGAGTGTACATTGTTAAATCTGTAAAGATACAATTATGTCAGAGGTTTAATTGATCAAAACAAAGAAATACTGCAGAGTCTTTGTATCAAATGTGTCGGTTTTCTTGAAAATCCGGAATGCAAATATTAACAGACACGTATGTATGGTTGTTATAGCCAACAACTTTACATTTAACTTTGTTTAAACAAAAGATTTGCATCTGATCTCATTTCAGATTAAACGGTAAATAATTTGATGCCACACTACAGAAAAAAAAAAAAAAATGCTTCTACAGTTTTTAATACTAGTGTAGTGTTTTCATTTTCAGTGATATCTGTTTTTAATAGGCTTTTGATATTTGCACATTTTAAAAGGAGGAATCTCACTCTGTTTGCAGACTGCATCCACTAATATAGCTCCTTTTGTTTGCTGAGTGAAATTGTCTCCAAGATTTATCTCCTTGCCGTGTTGATGTGGGCTTCAAGCCTCTCTGTGGACCTGAGTGCATGTCTAAAGTCGGCACAGACCAGTGTTTTTACACAGATTTCTTCATCTTTCCTCCCAGAGAAACTACAGCACACAAGAACATTTATTTCAGAAAAACATCTGCTCATCCAGGCCTGAATATTAGGGCTGTATTAAAAAAAAACTTTCTGAAATTTTATTAAACTAAACTCTTTACAAGTATGCTTTATCGTAAGAAGCAGAAGAGATTTACATTCACTATCTATTTCTTTGCCTCTTGCTCAAGGCCAGGTCAAGTCACTCTACCTAGCAACATCTGCCACATCCTCCTGGGTGATCTTAAAGTGTTTTGAAGCCACATTAGATATGTTATCCCTCCAGCATGCTCCAGGTACTCTCCAGGCTTTCCTAACCGGTGTAGGCTCCCTACAGGCAATCTTATCTAGACTCCCTTCACATGTCTGAGCTTCCTACCCTACAGCCATGTGAAAAAATGTACCAGCCCTAAATACTAAAGTTTTACGACATAAAAGAAATAATCTAAGTCTTAAATACAACCAAATTTAACTTTAATTTAACTTAATGTGAGGATCGGGTGTTGTTGTTTTTTTTTTTTGTTTGTTTTTGTTTTGTTTTTGTTTTGTTTTGTTTTGTTTTGGGGGGGTGGGGGGGTGGAGGGTGTAGATATGGCGTAGGTGTGTAGGGGAGGACTGGTCGATGGTGCCCTGCTTCCCGGGTGTGTGGCTGGGACATTGGGGTGGGAACTGGCCTGCGCCGGGTGGTTGTTTGTTTGTTGTGTCTTTGTCTCCTCTCTCTTTTTTCTACTCTCATTTTTACTTCTGTTCACTATTCTCCTTCTTTTTTACTTCGGTCAGGTTCAGCAAGATTACATAAATTCCATTATTCAAAATAAATAAATAAGAGTAAAAAATAAAACAAAAATCAGATTATCAAGAGAAGTCTTATACCTATAAAGCTCCCCTTGGCAAAGCCAATTTGTTGGGCACAACACCGCAGCCAGGCCATGATTCTGCTTGCTACATGCTGGACAGGACGAATATAAAATAGATTAACTAAATGTAATCCCATATGAATAACAATCCACATATTATTTAGTTATTGAGAACTTATGCAAAATGCAGAAGTAGTGATAAAAAATGAAAGACACCCTTACAGTTTCAACTAGAAATGAGAATATTGGTACCAGCCAGGTAAATGTGTGATACTTTTCTGCTTTTGAGCTTCAGGCATGTGTTTACACAATATCTAAGAAGAAAAACATTAGCAATGATCTTAGAAAAGCAAGAACTGTCCACCAATCTGGAAAGGGTTCGGTTTACATTGTTTTATTGTGGTTAGATTATTTACAATATGTTAGACAGTTGGTAATTTTCTCAGGATTGGAAATCCCAGCAAGTTCACCCCAAGGCTGGAATGTGCAATGCCCTAAAAGGAACATGGTTGGGTTGTGCTGAAATTAGAACCCCTGATGTGGAAAGCACCCTTCCAGTCAGAAATAAGAGGGGGTGCATATTCTGGCTGATGCCAATGCCAGAATACACCAACACTGGTGAATCTGTTTTTACTGGGCGTAACTAGGCGTACACTCAGAACATAATCCAAACATTACTCTAAGACTATTTCATTTATTTTTTTTACTTTTTTCTTTTTTTTTTAATCAATTTAAAGAGTCCTGTAGTTGTTGTTTATCTCAAGATATTAAAGATCATGAGTCTGTTTGTGTCAGGTTAGTAAGGAATACAAGTCCTGGGGGGCTTATTTTGACAGCAGTGGTACTGCTTAGATTTGCAAAGTTGCTTCTGAACAAACCCTAAGACTTCTGGAAGAATTTGGACAGACTAGATCAAAGTGGAGATATTTGGTCATACTGGACAGCACTATGTTTGATATAAACCAAACATGGCAAATCAGCACAACCTACCTGATCTGAACTGTTGAGTGTGGAAGTTGAGGGATAATAAGTCAGACATGTTTCACAACAACAGGACCTGGGCACCTTGCAGTCATTCAGTTTACCATTAACCACTTCTTCAGTAAAGAGAGTGGTTAATATTGAGTCTGGAGTACCAGACAGAATATGAGGCTGTCCAACTTAACTTAAATTTGGTTGCATAATGGGATAACAATTTCAAACACAACAGCAAATAAAGAATTAAAGGGTTTTAAAAGAAAAAACATTCATTTGTTGGGGTGGCTTAAAGTTACGTTCTGCAGGAACAAATGCTGCAAACCTCATTGAACGGAACACTGTAAAGAAGAGTGGGTCAATATTTCTCCACAATGATGTGTGAGACCGATGTTGGTGGTCGTACACACACTTATATCATGAGCTGTGCTTAGTTTTTCCACACACTGCTTCTGCATTATAGTTCAGTTTGTAAGTCAGCTATTTTCCATAATGCTCTTCTCAGTTATGGGTCGTAGGATCTCAACTCCTATCAGAGACAGAGCAAGAGATTGAAGGTGATAGGAGGTGAGATGGGAGGATGTCTATAAGCACTGACTGGTTAGAAATCTTGGATCATGCCTTGTTGATTCCTGAAAATGTAAAATTACACATTATTTCATAAAGCATTTTTTTTATCATATGCCTGGTGTCATGTTTCATTTAGTTTATTTGGATGTTGCTTTAAAAGGCAGAAGCTCCCTCAAAGAATTATCCCCTGCAGAGACAAAATATTCAACAATTAATAAAAATAAAAAAAAATTCTAAACATGCCTTTTTACTTGTAAAGTGCAAAATATAAAAGTTTCAACTGGGAATACTATTCTCTCTTTTTGTCATATGCAATACTTGACCATCCTTCTGCATCTATAGATGAATCGCTTAAAGATAAGAGTCCTAGAGTATCCATTTCTTTTATAGTGGGTGCTGTTCAAAACTATTGCCACTCCGTTCTGTGTGCTGTCTGATTGAAGCAATCAACCCTTCAGCTACCCTGTCATGGACAAAGCCCTAATCTGCGTGAACGAGGAGACTAAGGGACAGAAGATTTCATAGCAGAGTTTGTTGAACAAACTAGAATAGTGAATGTCTGGAACTGGGAGCACCAGTGACAGACAATGATTAAGGGATAAAACATGGAGTGCCAGGTCTCTTTCCTGGTGCTGCTACTGAAAGAAAATTGTTGCAAGAAATTGCATTCGCATATGATCTTGAATTACTAGCTTATCTATCACTCAACTGTAAGACTTCTGTTTTTTTTCTGAATCTCAGCCAGCAACTGCACACAGATGAGAAACAAAGAGCAAAGCACCTACAAGGAAATGTATAAGATAGTTTAAAAAGAACTGATGCCTCCTCATCCACAGCCTTCACTTCTCTTTCCCAACATCCTTCTGTCTTATTTTTTAATAAAACGGAAGAAAATGTTATTTATTTTAACAACTCTTTTTAACAACAACTCTTGTTAACTATTTTTTAATTAGTTCTCTTTGATGAAAACATTCAGGCACAGTCCTGAAGTTCATGGCTCCAGAGAAATCAGAGATTCCAATTTTCACAGATTTTTACTGCACTGAAGAAGTAAGAAAGATGTTTGTCCCATAATTATTATTAAGGGTTATTGTTACTTTTAAAAATCTAATGTAGACAACCCTATTGTTTTACTGCATGAATACATTAAACACTATTTATTATTACATAATTAGTAAAGGTAATTATTATTACCAAGTTTTCTTTCTAGTATAATTGCTGAATCCTTTGATAAATTGCATTCAACTTTCAGTAAAATTAAGTAGCAATTTCTTTATGTTGATAAATGCATCATGTACACAAAAATAACCTTGATGTTTTTCAGAAGTATACTTGAAAGAGATTTCATGAATCTCACTTTATTTCACTCTGAAATCCAGTGCTTTCCTGTCTTACTCTGACATTGAATTGCAGCTAAAATAATCTGCTGCAGATTCACTGTCTAATGTTTGTGTTTGGGAAAGCACTTATGTAATTATCAAAATAACTGATCTGAAAACTTTTAATCACAACAAATATTTGCAGATTATTATATGTGGACATCATTGTGATTCAGACATTTTCTTTTTATTGTCCTCGCCTTGAACGTAGGAACATTTTTGAGCAGCACAGAATAACCCAAGCATTCCTTAAAGATTATAATTTTGTAGTTACAAATATATTTATCATCTCTCTCAGATACATAATTAGAAACCGTGTTGCCTTGTTTAAAACTGTAGTAAGATTGGCTATAGAACGAATATTGGAAACAGTGAATGTTAACCTACTGACATTTTTAGTTAATGTCATTCAACTATAGAAGTAAAAAATCAGAAAGAAGCTCAAATGACTTTTTTGGTTTTTTTGTTGTCAGAGTGATGGCTTATGGCCATATAACCATATGAAGTAAAATTAATGAGTGGGTTATATTTTAAAATAAGAGGGTGTATTTTACTATAAATATGTGAATGTGCTAAACCGAATTTCCTACAAATGTGCTTGCATGCAATATTAAATCACACACAATTGACAGTGATGTCAGCATTGGTTAGTTAAATCTTCTTTAATCTCACAATACTGCTTGTGTAGCAAATATTTTAGCATATTCTTAAGGATTCTTCCCCTTTTTGTGTTTGAAATATCATATTTGAATGAATGTTTTTAGATAAACCTTCTTTCTGATTGCTTGTCACACATATACAAATATGCCTGTATGTCTGCACAACTTGGCAGGAAGGTGTCACATGGCCAGACATTATGTGGAGCCTGTAGTATAAAAAAAAGTTTTAAAGAGAGCTGTACATCACCCTAATGACCAATGACCCTATTTCCACATGCAGCAGCCTCAACACACCTATATCCGGTTCCATACAGGGAAAAATTGAAATAGCACAAGGTGAATGATAAAATTGCAATCTTGCCTTTTGTAAAGTTATAAGAAAGTGTGAGACATTTTGCATTCCCTGAGAGATGTACTGTGTTGCTGCAGTCTGACAGTCACAGATAAAAACCTGATTCTGTCAAAATCATGGCAGGAAATTTGCTGTAAGTCATCCTTAATTGCTGCTACTTTTGCTTTTCTAAGTTTCAATAATAGAAGTCAATTCTGATTCTGCATTTCTCACTGCTTAGCAGTCAACCACATAGAGACTAATTTTAGCTCATGGCTTTGAGTGCAGATGTCCGCTGAGAACAGTTTGATAATCCTGCAGAGAAAGGACTGGCTCTTCTTACAGACAGCTGAACTGCACCTTTTTTTTTTTTTTTTTTTTTGGCAGTTTTGTAATTTCTCCACCTTTCTCCAATCCATCAGCTCCTCCATTCCTCCCTGACCCCCTTCCTCCCTCATTTTCACTCTATAGATAATGAGTTTTAACATAGAGGATAGGAGGAAAGAAGGATTTTTACCCACTACTTATCTCTGGCTACCAGGCCCTCCCAGATGGGCTGGCCCCTAACCTCTTTATACTAGCTAGCATGAAGCCAACCTCCCCACATGCACCTCCAAAATCCAAACCCCTCCATTTACTCAGCCCGGACTTATATGACCACTATCAAATATTACTTAAACTCCCCCAGTCTTTTTTAACACTATAGTTTTCCATATGTTCTGTTGGTATTTATAAGGGTAATAGTGAATTTCACCTATTGTCATAAAACTATATATCATAAGCAAATTATATTAGCATAACAGAAATCTGCTGCAATAAAAAGGATAAATTGAATAATAAATTTATATCATAATAATAAATAAACTCATACAAAATGGGGTTATTGACTGACATGTGGAAGATGGGTATTGTTCATGAATATTTATGATGTGAAAACTCAATCATCTTTAACCCCATGTTCTCTTCTGATAACCCTTTCTCTTTTCCCCCCAATCTACCCTCAATTTTCTCCATCTCATCTCCCGCCTGAGCTGCCTTCCTCATCATCATCTCTCCTCCTTTCCCCTTTGCTCTGCCATCGACCTCCCCAACCCTCCATCCTTCATCCTCATGGCATGATTCCCTGCCCCTCCTTTACTACCATTATCACAGCATATCTGTAGTTTTCTCTTCTCTTTTTAGATTTTGCCTCAGTGAAACCTTGTTATCTGAAAGAAAATGATGGATGAAAGGTAGCCTAGAAAGAGTAAAAGAAGGACATGTATAGAGGCATGAGGTGATAGCCTTGGGTTTATAAGGCAGAAATGATAAAATTCACCATGAGGAAGAATGAAAGGAGAGTCCATAAACTCACCTGTTTCTATCAGTGGTAGCTAATTAACTGGAGTATGGCTATTTAGTATTGGCATGGAATGGAGCAGAGAATAGATCAAAGAAGCAGGAGTGAGAGAAGAAAATGAATGTCTGGGAAAGGGATTATATATGAAAAGGAGAGGAAAGAATGAATAACTGATATGAAGTAAAATTTTAAAAATTATGAACCGAGGTGTTTATTAAAGCTCATTTAACCACATGATTAAAATTATTGGAACCATTCTGAGATGCCAAGAAACATAAAGAGCAGCATTTTTTCTTCTTCTTTTTGGTTTTTCAAAAATATTTTTGTTCACTTTGAACTTAATGATTGCTTTTTACCTTTTCTGTAACTGTCAGAATATGTTCTCTGTAAAATGTACAAAATATTTCCAAGCTTTTCTCTGTAAACGCTCTTATTTCTGATGAAGAGTTCATTCTCCCTCCCACACCCTGCTAAAGGGGACTACATGTTGAGGGTTTTACAGCACTTTCCGCACTGTCATGCTTTGGTCTAGATATAACACAGCTAAATAGAACCAGGTATTCTGTGCTGTTAAAGCTTAATAATTGCATTTATATTTTTGCTTAGCTGAAACAGTGTCTTTTGTGATACTGAAATGTTTCTCTGCCTGTTTACCTCCTCCTCAGTCTCAGTCATCAGTCCTGAACAGTTCAGTGGTCCAGAGCGATACACCTAATGTGGTTCTGGAGGGCCTGAGGCCTGGCACTGGCTATGTGGTCCAGGTGAGAGCTCGTACTGTGGCTGGATATGGAGCCTACAGCAAGGAGATGCTCTTCCAAACCCTTACTGATGGTAAGCGTGTGGGTGGTTGGCTGGAGTGTGTGGAGGTGTGTGTGTGATTGGAGAGGAATGTAAGTGCAAAGAGAGGAAAAGCAAGATGTTGAACTAGAGTAAAAATGTGGCTGTGAAGTAATTAAATTCTGCCCTGCATTGAGTGTTTGTGTGTGTGGTGTATGTGTGAGATGCCATTTTCAACCCTTCCAGAAGTGCAGTTTTGTGCTTCTGAAACTCACAAAAATATGAGGAATAAAATATAATGGCTTGATTCAATATATGAGGTGGATTGTGTGTTTTTCATCTGCAGATGAGTACAAGTCAGAGCTTGGGCAGCAGCTCTCCTTGATTGCTGGCTCTTTAGTAGGTGGAGTGTGTATTGTTTCTTTGGTTGCTATCGCCATCATCTGTACCAGGTAATGCACAACAGACATGCGTAACAATAACTCATGCAGATTTACAGATACACAGTTTGCCAGGAAAATGTCTAAAGTTTACTAACTTCCCCACACCTAGTTGTTCTGTGGAAGCGTTTGCAAGATTTTAACTTGAGTTGACTGTTCTATTTCCAATCTACAAGAGAACAAAACTCATTAAAGTTGAATCAGTTGTTTTAGGTAAATTAAAGAAACTATTGTCTGCTTTGTCTAGAACTTTCAACTGCATCTTTACAGTATTTGTTGAGACGTTTACTTAATTTTACATAAGTATTTTTCTCTATTATTAAAGGTGTTTATTTCAACTGGTAGTTAGACCGTTAAGCCTCCTCCATGTGTCAAAGTGTATAATCACCTAATATATAATAGAAAAAAATCTAAAACATGCAACTCCATCTAAGGCAAAATTTTTTAGTTGTTTAAGTGGTTAGTTAAGTTGTCAGTGTGCATAGCCAAAGTGGCCCTCAGTTCAACAACCGAGTCCATTGTTGGACTAGTGGGACCTTCAGTGCATGTAAATACTGAAAAGATTTATTGGAGGCATACCATAAATACTGGTAATTTGTATAAAAAATATATTTCACTAGCAGGTTTGGTATTATTAGTAAACCTAGAAATGAATTACTATTATTTCCAAAACCATGGATGGATGGATCATCATAATTAATCCATCCATTCATAACCTTACTTTCAAAAATAACTGTTAGCTTTCTTTTTGTCTCATACCAGCAGTATGCCAGACCCTGAGACCCAGGGATTTATTATCTAGGCGTTCTTTGCTAACTCCTTCTTTTTTTTTTCCTTCTTGCTTCCGTATAAACTTTGATTGTGTTAAAGATTCTAGGAGTTTCTTTGATACATACACATCTTGTCTTTTATTTTGTCTGCTTCTTAAAGTTGTTATGTCCTCATCAACAGATTATAATTGTTGATCTGGTCCAACCAGTAGGCACTAATAATTCTCCTTGAGCAGATGTGTATGGTGGTTTGCACTGTCATAGTCTTCTAAAGCTATGCTGATTTGCATTAGAGCTGGAGACCAAAAGAAAACCAAATGTTGTCACAATTTAAAAGGGCTATCCTTGCCCTGCCTAGTCTTGCTTTTACATCTGCCTTTGGATTTCCATGTTTGTCAAGAATACTCCAAATTATACATAAATTAGGATAGAATAATTTAAAACCTACTTAACAGAACATTCATGGATGAGACTTTAACTGTAGACCAGTGATGCCACGGGTCTTGCACCAATGCTGAAAATAAGTATTACAATGTAAATTTTTATTCTATGACTTTGATTCTATAGTAGATGTAAAATTTGACATGTACAAATTTGATGTAATACTATGACCTCCCATCTATGGTTTGCAACAACCTGTCTCTCTTTAAAGGATGTATAATCTTTGTGGACATGACTGGGTAGCATGCAAGATGTTAACATTGTACTGTTTTAGTGGCTTTCTCAGCTAAAACTGGAAACAAGGGGTAATGAAACAGAGTAGTAATGAATCCCTCATTCCTTATTAACCCCAGTGAGCTTTTCTCAAGCTCACAGTCAGGGAAATTATTTCAGACCAGCGAAAAAACAGATTCCCAATATGTATTTAGCTTTTGCAACATTTCAAACTTGTATTAAAGTTCTATTTTTAGGAGCTCAGTGTCTGTGTTTCTGTATGTAGGAGAAGACAGCTGAAGGAGAGTGTGTATGGGGACAAGCTGCAGCAGTACAACTCAGGAGGAGGTATGACCACAGTCTGTATCTCTTAATTATAAAGACAAATAAGTGCTAACATTATTTTATTTTTGAAAAGGAGTTTATCTGTTTTAACTTTCTCAATTTCTCTTCAGAAGTTACTCTGAGACCAGACATGTTTAGTGGTCCCACCCCCACGGTGACCTTTCCCACCCTATCTGAGGGCCGCAGTTCACCAGGGGTCAAGATCTATATTGACCCTTTTACTTATGAAGACCCCAATGAGGCAGTCCGGGAGTTTGCCAAAGAAATCGATCCCTCTTGTGTCAAGATAGAGGAAGTCATCGGATCAGGTAGAAATTTTTAGACTCATTCCTCTCCCCTCTTTTGTTGTTTCTAGTGTATCAGTACAAAGATGGAGAACCAGACTTGAGTCTTGGCAATTAAGTTGAATTTCCAGCAACTTGAAGCTTGACTCAGACTCGCACTCAAAAGACTTGAGGCTGAACCCTGACTCGCAATTTGAGATTCTTTAATCTTTTTTTTTTTTTTTTAATGATCTCTTGTCCGATCTCCTGTCTGTTGTCTGTGTTGTCTGTTGTCAGATGAATTTTGGTTCACATTCAAAACTCTTTGATATATTTTGTTAAGAGCACATTTACTTATCTGAATAAATTTCCTTGTTTATCCAAAGGTTTTCTGAATTCAGTAAAGCAAAGAAATTTGTCAGTTTAAGCTAAAGGTCTGTGCTGTTACTAAATGCTGGTAGACTAAGGTTGAGTATGGACTTTAAATTAGTTTAATATTAGAGTGCAATCTTTATAGCGGACCAGCATGGCACATTACTCATTGCAACTAAAAGTGACTTGCAACTTGACTTGGACTTGAGCCATAAGACTTGATACTTGACGTGTACTTGCAAAAAGGGACTTGTGAACCTCTCTGGCAAGTACCTAAAATAAAAATCCAAGAGAATTTTAATATGTTCAACATTACTGCATTATAGTATCACCAGATACTGAGATTTTCCTCAACTATGCCACCCTTTTAAATTAGAACTGGAATAATGCAATGCTAATTTATTATTTTGCTTTATTTTTTTCCCTTTGAAGTCAGGACAGATGTTTTATTAATACTGAAAACTTTCACAGGAATAAATTAAAACTCTCTGCTTGCAGTCTTTAAACAATCTGCTCTGCTATCATTAAAATGCTGTGTTATGTACGGAAAATTCAAAAAGATGGACCTAAAACTTGATAAGAAAGAGATTTATTTTTCAGTTGTCCAAAGAGGAAAAAAATAAACAAACAAAAAATATAAAAACAGAAGAAAAAACAATACTTTACCCTTCCAGCAGGATGCAACAAAAAAAAGAATGTTTGAAAAGCATAATAAAACAAATCAAACCAATATAAATGTTGAATGTATCACTTATTGTTTTCACAACAGCTTTTACAGTGAGAATATAAAACTAGGAGCCTGTCCAGTCATCATCCTAATCTAATCATTGCTGAAATACACGTGTAAATATATAATTACATTTTTTTTTCAGAAAGAACAGATTGATTTGGTCTCTGCGTAATGTATATTGGGTAATGGGTTAACTTTATGAACGAAAGATGGATTTAAATGGCAGCAGTTTCCATCCTTTGCCTAGTAGCCTCGCATTGGAAAGACAAAAACCTGCTGCCTGGACTGATGAAAGTGACATGAAAACTCCTCTTCTGACAAGATTAGCTTGTCCTCTATCTTTCCTCATTTCATAAACAATAAACTATCCTCATCCAGATGTTACCCAACAACTTACCCAAACTACCCAAGTCTTTCTACTTTTTAGTAAAGATGTACTAATGGGTGATTTTTCTCCAGACAAAAGCATATATAGAGCATATCTTATTATTGTTACCAATTGTTTTGTTATACATTTAGGGAAAGTCTGAAGGAAATTTTAATGATAATATAAGAAAAAAAAATTAAATCAATATTTTTAGGTTATTCCGTTAGTTAAATATCTAAACATTTAGTAAGATCATATCAGGACTTATTAAGCATGTGAAACCATTTTACTCATGTGAAATTTTTTACTGACAGGCTGAAATTCATTATCTTAAGCATATTCTATTACCTTTTATATTAAATGATAATATTTTTGTTTTTATCTCAAGCCAGATCAGATTGTGGAATGTGCTATACTCAAATGGTATACCCATGATAGCTCATAACTTATTTAACTCAGTAGCAAAACCAATCAGACTCAAATTACCATTTAGCTGTGGGTGTTAAAGGTCAAGAACCAGATCCAGACCCTCACCACTGCAAGGACGTGCTGTGAGCTTTGGTCTGTTGAGCCACTTTGAAAGGCTTTTCGGTAATCCCTCCGTTTGGTGCTTTATTCTCTCAGGAAAGTTTTTCACCTCAGCCAGATGTGACAAAGGAGGAATGAAAATGAGAGGGTAGGAAGGAAGCATATGAACTTGGGTAATATAGGATGTGGTTGGACTTTAAACCCTTCATGGGTTGAATAATTCCCATGCAAGTAAACTATTACTTTTCATAGCTATGTCTTTCCTGATTTTCTTTTCCTCTGTATTCCTTTGATACTTCCTACGGTCTTGAACTCTCTGTGGTTCAGCCCCTCTAGAGTTTTAGCTTGTTTATGTATAGAGAAATGCTAAACAAAGAACCAAGGGGGGAAAAGCAGAAGAACAGATTAAGGAGGGAAGATAAAAGAAGAAGAAAGCACCCTAAGGAGATAATAAAAAATATCCTACCTTACTCTCTTGTTCTCTCCTTCTGAGATAACACCCTCTCTTTTCCTCTTATTCTGTTAATATCACTCACAGTGTAAAAATGTCCTTCACAAAAAGCACTTTGTTAAACTTATGAAACACATTAATCTAAAATAGGGAGAAGCTAAATATCTCATCTGACAGTCCTTTAGCACCAGTATATTTAGATACTCACAGATTTAGAACAGGAATAAAAAATAAACTTTTTAAGTCTTTCTTCTAATGCGCCATCCTCTCCTTGACCTCCTCTGTTTTGAGAATAGATGTGACATGTCATCAAGATTTTCCCTTCTCAGTGAAAATTACTGGTTTTTGTCCATGCCCATTCAATTCTTCCATCCTTCCTCCCCCTTATTATTATTATCAATCCTCTCATATTTCCTTTTTTTCATCCTTTACTCACCATTATCTCTCTGTCATCTCCCATCCTTTTTCTATTCCCATTTTGTTCAACATCCATCTGTGCATCTGCTGGTTTACAGCTCTGACACTAGATAGTTTTTAATGAGCAGTGAGACGTGGAGCAAAGATCACTGAGAGACAAGACAGCACAGCCTGTCATCCAATTCTCATCACTCATTCATTATTTACATACCGATTTTTATCTTTGGGGTGAGGACTTTTATTTGAAGTTATACCCAATTTCAATGTCCCTAGGCAGCCTACTGTTGCATTTATTTTGACAAAAGACATCTGTCTTTTTCTCAATGAAGTTGTATTTTGTTATGTT
The DNA here is from genome assembly GCA_037177495.1 of Rhadinocentrus ornatus. Classification (NCBI taxonomy): domain Eukaryota; kingdom Metazoa; phylum Chordata; class Actinopteri; order Atheriniformes; family Melanotaeniidae; genus Rhadinocentrus; species Rhadinocentrus ornatus. The sequence continues at coordinate 11,348,917 of JBAMHW010000016.1, read as the reverse complement.
TTATATTATTGCTGCTGCAGTATAGTACAAATTTAAGGAAAAATCCACGTACAGCATCACTATAAGGTTTCAGTGCAATTTGGTATTGTCCTACAAGTCTCTGGAAATCTGCAGGAAGGATGGAGGGCTATTTCCTCATCGAGGATTTGATGATTGACTCATCTGTTCAAAACTTTCCATACTGCACATTCTCTTTTTTTTTTTTCTTTTTTGAAGCTTCACCACAGTTGCTATACACTCGTATCTGTTTGCACACTTCCAGCAAAAATGTTGTCTCCGTAAAACAGCTGAAAAATGTTCTGTAGCAAACTAAATTCAAGCAAATTAGTATAACACTGTGAATGCTTTCCAAGAACTATAAATTTATAGATTTTTTTTTAAACAAGCTGTTTAATCATTTGAGACTTCAGAGGAACTTGTTAAATGATGATGATGATGGAGTTAGAGTGGGTCTACAAAAAGATGCTTACAAGTTGCCGAACTGAAAGTACTTGTTTAATAGTGAGTTTTTCACTGGCACCATAGTGGAGGTATAAAAGGGTTATTTATTAAGTTGGAATATGAAATTTAAAAGCAGACTGTCAAGCTCAAAGCATTGTGAAACTGTTTTTGCTTCTAAGACAATCAAGCTAGGGAATGAATTTACACCAGAGCCTTGTTTTCCAAGAGGCAGCATTTGTTTAACCAAGAGATTATGTTTTAAGAAGGAAGTGCAAAGCCATGTGTCTAAGCAATAATAATGGCACTATTCCTTTCATCTCGTTTGCTACCTCATGTACACAACCTTTTCTCACCCCTGAGAGCAGTTATTGAAGGGATCCAATCTTTGTTGTTCTTTCAGTCCACAAAAAATGTGCCCTTGAGCAAAAACTTTGACCTCAGTCTGCTCTGGTGGAACTGTCCAGACGCTGTTGGAATGAAGGGACTATGCAGACAGCAGCTCCCAACATGAAGGATGTGTTTGGGTGTTTAGCTAACCTACCCCTTGCTTGTTCTTTTCATGTTTATCAATAAAGAAGGAAACAAATTGTATTGAATGGAAACTGATTTATAATGTAATAATTCTAAGTTAAAGGTTTACAGCAGTACTTTTTTTATTCATGCTGAATGCTGTAGTGATGTCCCATTTGTAACATAATGTTTTCTTGTTTCTTAGGTGAGTTTGGGGAGGTGTACAAAGGTCGTCTGAAACCTGTTGGGAAAAAGGAAATTCCTGTGGCTATCAAGACGCTGAAGGTGGGCTACTCTGAGAGGCAAAGGAGAGACTTCCTGGCTGAGGCATCTATCATGGGCCAGTTTGATCAACCAAACATTATCAGACTGGAGGGCGTGGTCACCAAGAGCAGGCCCACGATGATCATCACAGAGTTCATGGAGAATGGAGCACTTGACTCATTTCTGAGGGTACGTAAGACACATAGTGCTGCTGAAAGAGCCTATATGATGCTCATTTACTGATTATATGTAAGGTATATAGCTGACTTTAATCTTTGTGAAATTGAAACCTCTTTGCTCAGTCAGTTTTTTTTTTAGATCCTATCTATTGAAGGCCTCACTGCTGCAAATCTTTTTTTAACTGCAAAAATAAATTGGTGCAAATCTGCTGTTCATTGCTCTTTGTGAAACATGCCAAACTGGCCACAAGGCAGCCTTTCTGCCAATGTATCTCATTGTAATGCTATCATTCAAAGTAAGAGAAGACTGGTTTTGATATAAGGTGTCAACTCTTGACTTTATAACATACTAAATGTAACGGAAAACAGCATATTTTATGTACAGTTTTGATGCTGGGCAAGTTGAACATAAATGCAAAAGAAAGTGTTTTAGAATTGGGAAATTGACATTTATGCTTGTTTCCTATTATAATTATACTTTTGTTATTCTAATTATATTCTATTATATTATAATCCTGCTTTGTTAAAATAATAATAATAACCTTCAAGCAAGAAGAGGTCTTCAGAGCTCCATATCTCGTTCAACTTGATGCCCAATGAACAAAATCAAATTGTATATTTGTCAGACAAAAACTGGATATTAAACATTTTGTGTTACAATGTTAGTCTGAGGGAAATTATAGGAGGTTGCAGCTCTCAAAACCAGACTAACACACCCTTACAATGTAGATGTGGGTTGAATTAGTACACTCAGATTGGCGCAGACTTGGAAATAACAGAAGATGCTTTTACAACGTAGAGGAAGAACCACACATAACAAAGAACGATTACAAGGCACGAACTGCATCGACAAGCATACAGCATTTACCAAATGTAGGCTATAAATCATTAAATCTATCTAATTCATTACTGGATGTGGAAACAGTTGCTGCCAGCTAAATAGTTCAGTTATTTTGGTTTGTGACATAACAGTTTAACAAGCTCAAAGTAACCCTATAAGTATGCTCTGGACATATTATTGATCCATCTTGTTCCCCTACCTGCTACATCCTACTCAGGATTACAGGGGGGTTAACTCTTGTCCTAGCTGTCATTGAGCAAGAATTAGGGTATACCCTGCACGGATCCCCAGACCGTCAAACAGCCATGCACACTCTCAGAGTCCTAGTGTCAAAAAGAGAACTCGCATTCCTCTCATTTCAAAGTACCTACATCACTACTTGTGATTCCTGGTTCATTGAATTGAGTTTTATCACATTTTCAGGCTGCAATAGTTTTAATTTGATACCTTCTGACACATAACTGAGTGTATTTAAAATTTAAATTTACACTGACCTTCAAAATCACAAACTGCAACAACAGTTGAAGAGGAGAGGATTGGGAATTTAAAGCAGAAAAAGACAGAAACAACCCCCTGCCTTTTTTTTATTCCTTCTTTTCCTTCCTGTTCTCTCTCCTCATCACCCTGCTAGCCCGTCAGTCTGTCTGTCTCTTTGATCCTGGCCTCCTTTTGAGATGCCTCTAAAAACAGAAAGAGAAACTCTTTGATGCCTGGTTCGCACAGCATGACCCTGTTTGACTCAGAAATAATCCTATGACTCACACACACACGTGCACACACAAGCACAGTGATCGATCTCACCGCTTATGCTGCCCTGGCATGACCATCATGTCGGCACAAGACCTGGAAGATCAATGCGACATGTGTGTGTTGGGTTGAAAAAAGTTGTTTCTGTGGAGGATTAAGCAAGAGGAGCAACAATAGTGTGGTTTGATGCGCAAAGTGAATTAAAGGCACGCACACCTTGGACTGCATTTTGTCAGAGTGTGAAGTCAGTAGGTTTATAAGGAAAAAGAGAAAGTGACAGAGCTAGAATACACAAAAACAAACGTGCTTTGAGATTAATCCAGAAAATCTGGTGAAAAATAAAAATGTACTGATTGTATATTACTCAGCCGAAGCTCAGATGTTTTTGTGTATCTGTTCATGGAAAAATCATGAACAGGATGATTGAGAGATACTTTTTCATGTCTCTAACTCAGATCTCGTCCCTCTGGTTACAAGAACCTTTTGATATGAGTTTTAAAGGAGCTGTAGCAGGGAAATTACTTTAATTGTACACTTTCAAATTCCTGTCTTTTGTTTTTGTTGTTGTTATATGATTGTAACACATAGACCACAGTCACTGGATAATTATTTGGCATTTTAAGCGGTAATGTTATTTTCCTGAAAGAAAAAATCTGTAATGACATTTTCAATGAAAAACATCTTTTCACCTGGAAGGCTTTCTCTAAAAAGGTGATAAATAACTGATATATATGATAAGGGAAAATAATTCTATCACTTTCACCCCCTTAATTGTTTTTTAGCAAAATGATGGACAGTTCCCAGTAATCCAGCTGGTTGGTATGCTGAGGGGCATTGCATCTGGAATGAGGTACTAACATACACAAACGCATGCATTTCCACTACAGAACTGGAACAGAAATTCATTTGAATTATTAACATGAAAAAAAAGGGTTTTTTTTATGCTTCAGTAATTTTCAAGAAAAGTAAGATTTCTTTATGATGATATCAGTTCTTTCATACTGAGATTTCATTAACTGATATCCAGTAGTGATATCTGGTTCTTCTTGATGCCATCAGCAGATTTTACTGCAATTCTCACACACAAATACACCCACACTCTAGTAGAAACCCAAACTCTACTATGTTCTATTAAGACAAGATATTTTTTTAAAATATATTTATGCAACTTATCTGCACATCCACAGAAACAAGATCCTGTCTGTGTTTTACTGCTGGATTAGATAACTTGCACATATACACAAATGCTAAATCCTTTTAGTTTTTATCAAAGATACCTGGCAGTGATAACTCACACACAGGCATAAAAACAGAAACACATTCTAAATCCTATTATCTTTTTATAGTAGCCCAGCATGGAAGGCATAAATCCTGTTGATGTTTCAGGTATCTGGCAGAGATGAGTTATGTTCACCGGGACCTGGCAGCTCGAAACATTTTGGTGAACAGTAACCTGGTGTGTAAGGTGTCCGACTTTGGCTTATCCCGTTATCTGGAGGTGGATACCTCTGACCCAACCTACACCAGCTCATTGGTAAGCACGCAACGTGCTAAAATACTGTCTTTAAAAATGTAATTATGACTTACTACACTCAGTAGGAACGAGTCGGACCGAGTTTAATCCAGCTGCAGACAAGGCAGATGATGAGGAGGGACTCACACCTGCAGTTGCGGCAACAGTTGCTATATTTTAAAGTCTCGTCACATTGCTGGAATTTATCCAAACTGCTGGAAATGGTTGATTCTTGCAACCTGACACCTTACACATGTGCCTTTCTTCATGTCATTGTTGAACAATTTTATCCGTTGTCTACTTCATTAAAGCTAGCCAGTGACTTCCCACCAAATAGCCAGTGTCTTCGCACCAAATACAATGCTTTGTAACATATATAACAAGGCATATGCCCTTCAAGTTATCACCAGATTTGATGTTTGCATATGCACATAGATTTGATATGCAGACACACGTACACACACAACTTGCAAATATCTTCAGAGAGAAGTTTTCTCAGCACTGACAGAGCACAAACAGGAACAGATTCTAATTATGATGATATAGTACCACTATAAAATAGCTGTTAAATATATCTAAATAATATTTAAAAGTATACAAATTAATATAAAAAGACTAGTTCCTGGATGGGAGGGCCGTGTTTGTGAATTGGCAGGCATTGTCTGTATCGCCGGGTCTGCATCATACACCATCCATTTACTTTCCCCAGGACTTTAAAAAGTAACTTTTTTGTTTGTTTCTGTACTTTGTCTTCATAACAAAAGAAACAACAGACAGATGTAAATTCATGTTTCTGGGGTATGTGCCAATTTGAAACATCTGCTCTGGTTTCACTTCAACTCTTAAAATCCAGGCCTACTTATAAACTGAATATACAATATTGTAAAAAGTTTAAACTCCTTTTTTTACACTTTATACTTTATACTATTCCAACGTTCAGTAATTTATTAAATCCACACAGCTCATATTACTGTTTTGTAAAAACAATGCTGTGATGGCAATTAAATTAATACTGATCCTTTACCTTGAAATCTTGATGGCATACTATATTCTGCAAACTTTATGTCCTCATTCCGTACTTTGTGATGAGCAGAACTATCAGGTATAAAACAGTTTATGTTTTATGTCTTCATTTTTGTCCTCTATGGATTTCATTTGTCTGTTTCTTCCTTAGGGAGGTAAAATTCCAGTGAGGTGGACAGCTCCAGAGGCCATCGCTTACAGAAAATTTACCTCAGCCTCAGACGTCTGGAGTTATGGGATCGTCACCTGGGAGGTGATGTCATATGGAGAGAGACCTTACTGGGACATGAGCAACCAAGATGTAAGTCACTGTTTACTAATGTGTAAGAGTTTTTCTTTTGTGATTTTTCACTGATGTCTGTGACTGTAAAAGGCTGTGGATGTCTGTCTGGTAGTTGGGGGCTGTGCTTGTTTGTTTCCTTTGAGGTCTGTCACAGTAGGAAGTCTGCATGTCTGAGTAAACATACGGAAGATAAGGACATCAATTTTGGTGTCACAAGTATGTTTGTTGTCTGAGTCCAAACAGCATCAGGATTGTGTTTTTAAGTTGATGTTTACTTCAGGCAATATTTCATTGTCCTGACAGCTTAATTCCAATTACCTTCACAGTTTGATCAATTTGCCACAGCATTGCTATACCTTTTTGTCTCTTTCTGCAACACATAGGCTTCATTAATTGCTTTGAGACTGCATTCAGCCTGCTGTGTTTTAGATTAGAAATCTGCACAGCTTTTCACAATAAAACCTTCCCAATTCTGTTGTTTTCTGTCAAATATAATGCTAACATAACAACATATAAAAAAACTGTTTTTGGTCATACTTAAGCCTAAAGGGGATTGCATGAAGAACATGAAAAAGGATTGCAGAGATTAAAGCAATAATACCTACTTTAAAGCAGTGAAGACCTACATCCTAATTCTTGCTCTCCAAAACTCTGAAGCTATATTTGTAATAGCTTTGACACAAAGGAACTCTGGAATTTTACAAATCTTAAAAAATAAATATGCCAGTAAATTTTCTTGTAGCAGAACGGCTAAAGCACCTCTTCAGTTGTGATTCTTGCTGGGAAAATATGGTAATTCATTGAATATGCTTTGAACTATATCTTAGAATTGTCTTATTTCTTTCAGTTGATGCATTTCTCAAATCAAAGCCCCACTCTCTCCTTATTTTGCCCATTCTCTGTCTTTTGCATCCTCCCTGACCTACTCTGCCTAGCAGCCTCACCCCTCTTCCCCTCATGGTTGCTCCTGATCAACAGAAGCATCCTTTGCAGCCGTAATGACAGTCAGTATAATGATAGAGACGGTTTAAAATAGAGCAGACTATGTATAATGATGGGGAGAGTGTGTGTTATCACTGTAGCTAACGAGGGTCTGATGGGCATTAACTATGCATGGAGCTGACACCCTGAGTGCACACATTCCACACACACACACATTTACAGCTAAACCACACACATGCAAGCAGACATATGTAAAAGCACACACACAATTTCAAAGAAGGCAGAGCAGTGAAATTGTCAGCGGAGACACTGCAGGTGCTGTGTTCGACATGAATTAATCATGAAAGAGACCTGTGATGTTTCACTACACTTGCTGCTATTTTGATTGACAGCAGTGCTTAGAGTGAATTTATGCATTACAAAGTCTAAGAAGTGTGTCAGGGTCAAGTAGAGTTCACCTAGCAAGCGGAAAAAATCCCCAGTGCTGCATTTAAAGTACTAAAGCAAAAGCGTCAAATTACTTTGGCTTTACAAGCACACTGACTTGGTCTCGTAACTTTGAATGTACGGAAAAAGGAGAAACTAAATGCAATAACAGCTACTTCTCGTGGTTTTATGGTTAGTTTAAGGTAATAAAAGGTAACACCAGAACCAAAATATAAAACATATGGCAGCAGGTCATTTTGGAAAGGTTTAAACTCAGGGTGTAGCATATCGTTAAAACAAAGTTTACATGGTCAACAATCAATGCACGGAGAGGCAGAGGAAGTCTGAAGGGGCAAAAGCTAGCAAAGGTTGTTAATTAAGCCAAGGAAAAAACAAGAAAAAAGTGTGGTAGGTTAAAACAAAATAAATGAGGCAAATGCATAGAGGAAAAACTAAGAAGGGAAAAAGGGGAATGCACAGCAGATGCTCACATGGAAGTGGAAGTTAGGTGAATTTGGATGGTGGGAACGCAATGGACAAAGAAAACTAAGCCCAGAGTTATTTAACATGACAAATAAACATGATTCTGATGACTTCTACATGTTCAGTGGATCTTCACCCTGAGTTTGATAAAAGCTGTGTCATTCATGTTAGAGAGAGTTATACACTCATAAAGGGAACTTCTGGATTAGTGGATAATCTGATTCATTGTGGCACCAGAGCCTTAGCAGCCTTTCAGTTCATCATGTTGGAAAATGTATATCAAAGAAACCTTCAATTCTTTGGAAGAATCAAAGGACAAACACAGCAGGAGGACTTTTAAAGAAATATTTTTCTTTAAATTTGAGATTATATTCATGCACCAACTGACACCCAGCTAGACCTGATCACTGCCAAACCTATAGGAAAGTCTATTTTTCAACTAAACTAAGGGAAGCCCTTTATGTAGCGCATGTAAATGATGATTATGGGATAGCGTGGCTCGGCAAGGTAGAGCGGTCGTCTTGTTAGCCTAGGGTTGCAGGTATGATCCTCAGCAAAGTCGAGTTCATTTCGAGGTGTCCTTGGGCAAGACACCGAACACCAAATTGCTACTGATGGGTCATGGTGAGCGCCTTGCATGGCAGCTTCCGCCATCAGTGTGTGAATGTGATGTATAGTGCTTTGGATAAAAGCGCTATATAAATACAGGCCATTTACCATGATTTTTATTTTTTAAATACCATAGTAGCTAGATTCTTCCAACTGGTGGATGACATCTCTACAACATGCACAACATTCTTATCTAGCACTGGCCAAAAAAACATCCATAAGACAAAATGTCCATCAAGTAGCCACATCATCAATTTTTCCAATGTGAAACTATCTGTTGACAGAAATGCAATAAAGTTTTTCCAACTATGTTTTCCTCCTGTAAAATCAGAGTAAGAATTGATATAATGACCAATGAGATCTATTTCATTTCATTAAAGGTTGCTGTTATTCACCATTTTAAGAAATAACTTGATCTAAATGTTTCTTTTTGGGGTGCTCTAAAAGCCTTATTTCAACAGAAACTTCTACAAAACCATTATTTGTCATTGAAACAAACTTTGCTAATACTCTATTAATGTGTCAATTGTGAAGCTAACGAGATACTGATTGCACCTCTGAAGAATGAACTATGAAAGCCATTGACAAGGCAGATAATAGTAATTCCATATCTGATATGTGACAAAAGCTGCAAGACACATTATTTTAGAGCTGTACAAATAACGTACATGTTAAATGGCACTAGACCACAGCACATTGGGTGGTTTAAACATTACAGCCATCATAATTAGAGTTAGAGAGAGAAAAAATCTTTTTTTTTTATATATATCTGGCAGAGGGGCTGGAACAATTCCTGATAATAATTGCAGAACTTGACACTTCATTTCTTTGATTATTTTTTTGCAGCAGCAAAGCAGCGTCTCTTGAGTTTGATATCTGTGATGTTCATGGCAATAACGCTCTACATTTGAAGCTATGTAACACTTTTAGCCTAACATTTGAGCAATACAGAATTCCTACCTAAAAGTTTTCACAGAAAAGCTTTGAAAGATTTTCCTCATTCTTAGAATGAAGTCATAAAGCTTGTCTGTGTAAAAGGTATCTAACTCCACATTAGAGGTTGCTGGAAATGTTATTTCTGCTTAGAAATAACTTTCTGGGTTCTGGCTGCATGCTGGGTCTAGATCAGATTCTCAAAAGGAAATTAGATCCTCTTAACCAATCCATTGCTTTTTTTTTTTGCTTTTTTTTTGTTGAACTAAACAAGATTGTTCTGTAAAAATGCAGTAAAAGTAAAGACTTGTGTTTTTTTTTTCTAATGCACTGTTCTCAGCAGGAAGTGACAAATTAAAACTTGAGTATATAATATAAAGTGTCACTTTTACAGCAGTGAGAGAATTTTCCTCAGTCCTGGATCTTTGAACCCTTTAATATCCTGGAAAATAATAACAGTTTGTTTAATTTACTCATATTGCAAAATGCAATTTGTATCAAGATTGTATTTTCCCAGTTACCCATATACTGTATGTAAAGCTGATTGATTGATTTTCTGAATGTTAGTCATATTCTATAATATAATATCAGAGTATTAATCCAGTAATTGTTATGTTCAAGGTGTTTGGATTTCCAATTTACAATAATAATTTTCCTAGTGATAGAGAATGAGATGTGGGTTCCTGTCTAGTAGGCAAAGTTAAGGGGGAATGAGGGATTTCACTGTCCAAAGTAAAGTTTTTCCACTTGATCTTTCCCCAAAAGGGTGAATAAGTGGGCATGTCCATGTAGCCTGAAAGTAATCATTGCTGCTGCCCCATGCGCATTAAGTGCAATTGTGAGTGTCTGTCAAACCATTTAGAAACCTTTTCCTTTGAGTAACATAAGATCTGTGGAATGTTTTGTACCGTATGAGTTGTAAATATTTATTGATAGTTATGGAAAACGCACTTCATTTTCCTATCTGGAGAGTAGAAGTATTGTGATACTGTATTTGTATTTGGTAAAAACTGCGTGTGAGTTTTCTAGAAATTGCCATTTTAAGTAATTTAGAAAGCTGTGATGGGTTATTAGTTCTATATTATTAGGAGCTTTTCTACCCCAACTCCAGATTTTTGAATTACTGTATTATATTATTTTAAATGGTTATTTTGAAATAAGTGATGAAGATAAGGTACTAAGTAGGAGGTGGATGTGGTTGTTATGCAGTTAAAAATGTGTCTATGTGAATATATATGAGAAAGAGAGATGAACCAACATACGGTACCAAGCAAAAGTTTGGACACACCTACCCATTTACTTTCACTTTAGATTTGTGTTTAAACTTCACTTGTACTGTATATACATTTAAAGAAACACAGGTAAACAGGGAGCGGAGAGAAAACAGAAAAGGAAAAAATATGAATGTAAAGTGGGATTATTGTTGTTTATTGCATATGAAAAGGAAAGTAGGGGTATTGAGGGTTTGAGAACTTTAGAGTTTTTCAATCTCCCAGATGCTATTAAGTGATCACAAAATTATTAAAGGAATATTATATGATTACTATATGAGTACCAGAGGCAGTAGATCTTTCACGACTTAATGTTGCTACCTGTCACTTTGATCCTGAATATAGACTAAATAGAATTTGATGTGTAGTATTACTGCAGAAATTGCAAAAAAATAAAAAATAAAATAAAAAAATCCGCCCTGTGGAACAAAACAACCTTCTTCAATAATTTTAAGGTTCTTTTAATAAAGCCAGAAAACATTTCTACAAAGTCATCTGAATTTCAAACTGTATCAACACAGTGTGCTGTACATAATCGGAAGGAAAAGAAAATGCGGTGTGTTAAGTACAATGCAAACTGAAATCAAAAGGGCATACATCATCATTATCATTAGCATCATCAGTGTACATAAGTAAGAAAACAGATTAAAAAAAATTATTAAAAAAAACCCTCCCTGCCTTAATTAAAAGTGGTGTTAAAAAAATAATAAAAATTAAAAATCCTAAGGTTTGAAGCAGACCTCAGGTGTTCTAGTAGTTTGTTCCAGATAAGTGTGGGCATAAAAGTTAAACTCTGATTCCTCTTGTTTAGCTCCAACTCTTGGATTGGGAATAAACTTGACCCAGATGTCATTTTATTCTAACCTCATTTTCTTTCCTCAGGAATTGGATATTTATTCTCTTGGTTTGCCTTTATTCTCTTGGTTTGCCTTACATAATACATTTTCATAATGGTATGTTAAGTGTTTTCCACTCTGTACACATGTCTGCATTTGGTGAGTTAATTTTAAGTTCAATAACAAAGATAATGTTTTCATATGTTCATATGCTTTCTCAGCTAAGTTTTTATATAATTATTCTTAATGTCAGATCATTTGGGATTACTGTGAAACCAGTTCACTCATGAAATATTTGGGAGAGATTCAGGTTAAAGATTGTCGAACAAAGGAAAAATAAATAAATAATAAAAAAAGCAAAAAAAGGATTAACGTACAGAATATGGTTTCTCTGTTCTGTCATATGTCTGCAAGTTATTCATAATATACTGATAAGCTTGAGTTCTGTTGTTTTATCATTATTGTTATCAACCCTTTGAAGCCTGATTTATGAAGTAAAAGAAACATATATTTGAACACTTTTGGGTTTTTTTAGGGCTAATTATCAGCATAACCATAGGAGATAGACATTTTCAAGTATTGCTTGTAACTGCAAAACATCCCTTCATCTAATGGTGAGCTGAATATGTACATCAAATTGTAGAAACACAGTATTTTAAGAAATGTTTTTATTTATTTTTTTTATTTATTTATTTCAGGCAGTTGCATTCACAGTCAGAAACTTTAATGAAACAAGAGAGACATATAAGTCTGTCAGTAGTCAAGTAAACAAAAGATAGAAACCAATAAAGAGCAAAAAATACAAAAAAGAGCAAAAATACAAATGGGAAGATGAAAACTTGTGTGCTCCGCCCACACTTTACATTCAAAATTGCAGCCACAACTTTTGTGCTACACTCACAGACAAGTGTTAAGTTCTAGTAGGTACAGTAGACTACAGTTGTCATTACACTGCACAGTCATTTAACCAACAATGGTGAAAAAGGGAAACAAATATAATCACATGGTAGTCACATGATAATCCAGGCAGAATAACAAATTTATACACATTAAGGTTACCGTTCCTTGTATTGAGACCAGATCAGATGCTTATATAACAGTTTGAATTTGTGGATATTTTGACATTGTTTCTGTTGTAAGCTCAGACTGTTCCAGAGTTTCACTCCACGTATAGACTCACAAAAACTTTTCTGAATGGTTCAGAATTTAGGTAAGAAAAAGTCTCCAAATCCTCTCAAGTTATAACCACTTATTCGAACTATGAAAAGCTGTTGTAGATTTATCGGAAATATTTTATTGAATGCTTTAAAAAGAATTGTAGATGTGTTATAATTTACAATATCCGAAAACTTTGATTTCATGGATGATGCAACGGTCTCAGAAACCCATGGAACAAATATGGTACTTTGCCCTTTATGGGTCTTTTTTAATGACATATTGGTTTATAAGATTTGCAAATCATTGCACCATTCTGGTTTTGTTTACAGTACACCCAGCGTCCCAACTTTTTTACATTTGGGTTGTAGATGAGTTTTTTTAATATCCTAACTATCTGACGGAACAGCCGGAGGCCTTCTTCACCTAATATAACAGCTGTTTCCAGGCTTTAAAAGGTCTATTACCAATTTAACCTCATGGTGGCCTCAATCGCTGGTTGAAATTGTAATTTAGACTGAGCAGGTGCAGAGAGTTTGTGCCAGCAGCCTGTTGTGCCTGGAAATAATATTGATGAGGGTGAAGCACAACAACACCACTGTGGACTGTCAAAGAAAAACAATAATTTGAGCAATAAGCAGCTAAAATGGCCTGTTGAGCTTTGGGGAATTCTGATCCGCTGATGATTCTCTGCAGATTTATCACCACAAAAACAGAACTTGAACACTAAACATTTAATTTATTTACACTTTTAGAAGACAACTAGTGAAAGTGTGTGGAAATATTGGTGTGGTGATACGAGGTGAGAACTGCAAGTGGGGAGATAAATTTGACATTTTAATTTAAAGTAGAAAATGTGGGAGGATTCCACAGAATCTAAACCCTGATGATATGACTAAAACTTTAGTTTAAAAAAGTAGAAATGAAGATTTGCCACAGAATTACAAGGATATTTAAAGAGCAGGGATCATGGACTGATTAGCATTGCGAATGTTGGCAGAAAACTCACTGCTATATGTATATTTACTTATACTTACTTAACCTTTGCCTGAGCTTCATTATAATGATACTGATTAAACAAGTCTTAATCAGAGCTTTTGCCCTGCTTTCCTTCCCCTGCTGTGCCCCAGGTGATAAATGCCATAGAGCAAGATTTCAGGCTGCCAGCTCCTATGGACTGTCCAGTAGTGCTGCACCAACTGATGCTGGACTGCTGGCAGAAAGACAGGAACGCGCGGCCAAAGTTTCCTGATATTGTCAGCATGTTGGACAAAATGATACGCAACCCTGCTTCTCTCAAAGCGGGCACCAACAGCATGGCTCCTGGGTGAGCAGAGATACAAACTCATTTACATACACAAACAATTTCTGTATCATCCCTCTGTTTGTATGATACTATTGATGTTCTAAGCCCACCTTTTCATATCTGCTCTCTGCAGCCCTCCTCATCATCCCTTGTTAGACTGGGGAACACCGGACATGAGCAGGGTGAGCTCAGTAGAAGACTGGTTGGCTGCACTCAAGATGACCCAATACAGAGACTCCTTCATTGGCTCGGGCTTCACTTCTTTGCCACTTGTCACACAAATCACCCCTGAGTATGTCTGCCCAATAAACTGCCTCTATTTTTGTCTCAAATCCTCTCAGCCTGCACTTCACACTGCTGTTTGATTGTTTTTACCTTAGCTAGTTGGCTAACTAGATGTCCATGTGATCGTTTGTTTGTCTTTAGCTCTAGCTATCATATATTCTGTACTTTTTTAAACCATTCACTATGGTATAAAATGCTTTATGGACCCCTGCATGACATGAATACTGATTCAGTTGTAGCTTTGTACCAGGACACCAGCATCACACCTGGAGGCCCTGAATCACTGCACTGCTCCTAAAATGGTTCAAATGGGTCAAATGCATTGTCTATAGTTTAGCATGAAATGCCCAAGTTTTCCTGTCAGATGATTGTAAAATTAACAATACATTTAACCTCAGTGTTTTAAAATGCGTGGAAAACATAGTTTAATTTAATAGATGGATATCCCTTCTAGTTGTTCATGCTGTTCTTATTTAGACTCTTTACACTGGCACCTTTTCTGTTACATTGCACTGTTTATGATTAATGATGATTAACTGGAGGAAAAACAAACACACAGCAGCTAGAAACATTAATATATAACTTTGTGATTATAAAACAGTTTTATCTGACTCTGTGTTTTCAGAGATCTGCAGAGGATTGGAGTGTCCCTCGCTGGACACCAGAAGAAAATACTGACCAGTGTACAGTCAATGAGGCACCACACCGATGACCAGTCACCTACTGAATCTGTGTAGCTGTACTGGGGAGCGGCATACTTGGAAATATCAAACCAGTATTTAGGCTCTCAATCCTTGGCTTTTATTTAATTCACATACATGAGTTTTCTGGTTATGGAGATATCCATATCTAAATTTCATTCTGACTGTTACTGTGATCGGTCAGATTTGTCTTACAGTCACTTGACAGATTTCTCTTGCCATTTAGTTAGTAGATTTGGAGTACCTTCTGGAATTTAACATACAAAACATTATTACAGAGACACTGGAAAAAAAACAAACAATTAAAACAAAGAACAACAAAACAAATATCTGACCTTAAGGTTCAACGTATCACCCAAAAAATCCCTCAAAATCTGCTCTACATACCCAAAAGATACACACTGTTGTGAATAAGAAATTGGATGAGCAGACATTTCAATGGAGGGACACAAACTGGACCAAAAGCCTAAAAAAAAGGCTCTTTAAATCTGTTTCTGGAGACAAGACCTCATAGCAGGCCTTTTCATCTCCAGCATGTTGTGTTGTTACTTCTTTTATTGTGTTGGTAAGAATTGCTACCATTTGAATCCAGACTAGAGTCAACAGGTTGAAAGGTACTTTTTTAAAGATCTTTCTTCATATTGAAGAGTATGTATATATTATGATGTGGAACATGATTTCCTATTTCCTCATTTGCTTTCATATAAACCAACAGTATCTGACAGACGACAAATAGAAAAACAAATGATGAAGTTCTATTTTTTTTGTACTTAGCATACTGACTTGGCAACATAAGACCTATTTAATTTAGATAGAACTCATAACAGATGTGTTACAATCAAATGCTCTCTGAGGTCCAGTTACAGGTCTAAATGTTAATTAGATTAAGATATTTGAACTCACAGTGATGTTGTTTTCACACTAGGATGCATGCTTGGTATAGAAGAGCAAAGCAGCTTAAAAGACATTGTGAATGGAGGCAATATGAGCTATTCAGATGGAACTGTTGTAAACACCCAGAGAATCTCAGAAAAGGTGTTGTCATCCATTCTTTTTGCGATTTGAACACAAATCCTAAAACTGACAGACATTCAGATATTAATACAGTGAATGAACCAACCAGAAATGCAGGGCTTCTGTTACGTCCACACACACAACAAATCTAATTTCTGTTTAAAGTGAATGGCTGCCATCCAGTTGGCAATCATCCGTCTGCAGCAGGCAGCCTGGCAGGGTTCTTTGCATTCATTTTTCTTTTTTTTTTTAATCTTTTCATTCACTAGTTGCTGGAGTTGTCCTTGTTGTCAGGGTCTGTTTTCACTGTCTCATGCCCAGACTGACATCTGTTATTAATTCTGCTGTGCCAGTTTGCAGATGAAATGAAGTGACCCATCAATGTTTTCAACTGTGGACAACAAGAGAAAAACTCGACCAGGAAATGTAGTTTAAAATAAAAGAACAACAACAAAAATAATCGATAAATGCTTAAAGTCTAAAAGGAAATTGGCAACTTATTTGTCACATGCCAGTACTTAATGTGGTATTTGAATAGTTCTCTTAAAGTATGATATCAAGACGATCTCACTGTGGGGACACTGGTGGAGCAGCACTTTTATCTCAGCGCTGAGCATATTACCAGCTGTGAAACAACAGCAGCCTTGCTTTGCCTTCAGCCCAAACCACTGGTCATGCATGTGCACCCACATGCCCAGGATTACCGCTCCATAGCTCTGATTGGATGATGTGATTTTATTTGTCATCGGCTGCGAGCCAGGTTCACAGTGACAGAAAGTGACAGGGTTTTTTTGTTTGGTTTCACTGTTACAAAACACTGTGTTTGTGTTTGTCTTGCACCACTGCTCTCCACTGCTGGGACACCCCAAAGTCTTTTCATTTATTAACATTGTGATATTGGAAGGTCTGCAGCCGTTTTAAGCCTCTGAAAATTTCCGTTTCCACTTTTTCTTTTTTTCCTTTTTTGCTGAAACTGCTCTTATGGCGCAACTGCAATTGCATTTGTTGCCTGGCAACGGCAGCTTATTGAACGTTTTATCAGGAAGTATTGAGATCAACTGGGAGCGTGTCAGTGGTTCAGAGGCATAATTTGTTGTAAATAGATGCCTCTGGAAAAAACTATCTCAGCGATGGCTCTGGGTTTAATGAAGAATGAGACAACTAGGGTACCTAAAAGCTCATATTGAATGCCACCTAAAAATGTCATGCAGAAGCTGTCACTGCTGGCAAGCGTCTTATCACATTTTGTAACATTCATAGCTACCTGTGATGTGTTTATTCTTTGCTTCATTTTCTTCTTCTTTTTTTTCTTTCTTTTTTTTTCTTATAAATTAGACATGAGCTTTTAGAGATATTTCAAAATGTTGACACTAGCTGTGTCCCAGTTTAATACTACTAGCAGTGTATTCACACTGGAGTAGAAACACAAGATAACATCAGCCCAAAGCTGCAATATTGATAACTAATTATGGATGTAGGGGATGTGACTTTTCTGGAAAATATCTAACTGTCACTATGTCACAGTAAAAAAGGCACCAAGAAAACTGAAAATATTTTGATGCATACCTGCACACAACTTAAACTAGTGCTCACACGTGGAAGAAAGACCCAGTGTCTTTGGCATAAAACTTTTACGAAGCCCTTTTTCAACAATAAAATAATAATGTGTCACTACAGTGCGGATAAATAACTAAATGACAAATGTTTTTTTTCTGGTTTGATTTGAGCTAAGCAAACTTTGGTACACCCAGCATTGTCACACACAGGCTATTTAGTATAAATATTTCTCTTTTTCCCCCTCAATTCTGGTTGGGCACTCTGGGCTTAATGTAGTAATACACGTGACTGGAGCTTTCAGTACTTACAGTCACGAGAAATTCCATCTTACCAGGCATCAAGCTTTGTATTTGTCAGCAAGGGAGAGCAATTCAGACCTCGTCCAGCTGTTGGAAAGGATTTAGACATTGATCATTGTCACAAATGGTGGTTTCTAAGGAGGTTTATGTAGATACTACTAAAGGATCACTTTCACCAGAATTAGAGAATATTTCCTGATTGAACAAGACACTGAAGGATTAATTTGGTACAAAAGTTAGAGTCAATCTTCTCTAGACTGTCCAAAAGCAAATGAAAGTGACATAGTAATCAGACATGTCATACATGATGTGGGTGCAGAGGTGGAACAATGACAACCAAATCATACCAGAAATGCTTAAAAGGAGGAAGGAAGTGATGGTGAAAGTTATTAATTCATTTACTTTTTTTGCAGGGGACCGATTTTTTTCAATGAGTGAGAGTACGTGGTTAGATTTTGAAATTATACGCACAGTTAGGTCTAAATTTTACAAAATGCATTGCTAGAGTTGCAAATATCTACAGAGATAAGGCTTGCATATGTTATTATTTATGCATTTTATTTCTCATCACTATATTTGAAAACTGCCCTACAAAACACAATATTGTACTGAAACTTATTTCGGTCTATGGCTTGTGACAATGCTACATTTTTAACAACATAACATTGTACATGTGTTGTGATAAGTGTGCTGCCCTTTAACTTATTATTGTGACATTACCCACATTTATTCTCTATTGTGTCTTTTTTTGTCATCAAAGACATACTTTTGTTCTTAGTATGAAATGATGAAATTGAGGCTTTGAAAAGGTTCACAAACCACGGAGAGATCACACTGATCGTGTTCTTGTTTAATTCACAGTCTATGAACTAGAAAAAAGCTTGATTGTTTATTGGCATTGATGATTGTGTTTTGTTTATTTTGTTGGATAAAGTTTGATCGACAGCAACAGACAGATGGTTCATCCAATCACCTGCCAAGCATTTTTTAAATAATTTGCCATTTCCAAGCATTTTCAAACAGCAACTTCCTAGATGGTTCATAGAAGCACCCGATCTGGTGTGTCGTTTAGCTCAAAATTACAAACTTGTATACTTCAATCAATTCAAATACCAGACAAACAGAAGAACACTAAAGACATCTTATAGCAGTTTCAGGACAAGACTGGATGTATACACCTGAGTGAGTAGGTAAACTTAGTGCTTGTTCACCTCTTACCTTGTGGAGGCTATTCCTTTTGCATGCAGTGTGCAGTTGATAAACTAGGTGTAAGAGTGGTGTAATGACTGCTCTGAATATTGACTTGCTGTAGTATGCAGAGGCAAATCAGCACTTTAATTTCCCAACAGGGCTTGCCTTTGCAGTTGCGTGGCTCTGCTTTTTGGCATGTTACTGCCACCCGGATTGTGTGAAAGCATTGACAAGAATGTAAATCACATCACTTGTGCTTATGTGTGCAGACAAGCCAAAAGCTTGCCATTAAAAGAGGCAGCCATTTGAAATAGCAATTGTTTTCAGGTGAAGACAATAGGTAATTGAATATCCTTGAAGGTTTTACTGTTTGTGACTCTAATTGGGTCACAATTATGTCACATGTTGTTAAATGCTGTTTTATTCAGTTAAAAGTTGCATCTTTGCATGCACATTGAACATCTGACCAATTTGTGAACACAAATCTTTGCAACTATAGCTCACCCTTAATTGTAAAACTCAACATTTTATGCAGTTGTAATACATTTACGTACTGCTGAGAATTTTGTCGACGGTTAAAAAAAAAGTTTTCTCTCTTCATTTCAGAAATGCAGTACAAATGGCAGATATAGACAAAAGCTTTTCCTCTGTGATTATGATGGCCTGATAGCAAAAAATGACATTTTTTGTGATAAAAATATGATTCAGACCAGCGGGGAATTATGATAAGTAGTACACTAAACAACAAAACAGGTCAAGAAATGTATGCTGGGTCTCCTTTGAGTGCTTTAAGGTGGCTTTATCTTTAAACTTTTCTTTTTTCATATTTCTTAAGCTGGTATGGCAGTGCTGCCTTTTTCCACGATTGCTACTCTGGTGTAATAGCTCCTATGAGTTAGACTGGAAACAACAGCAGGTGAGTTGTGAAGAGTAAAAAAGGGAAAAGGGGAAAAGAAGGGACTAAGATGAGAAGCAGAGGGTAAGAGAATAACAATGAAACATGAGGAAAGGAGGTATGAGAGGCAAAGCTTGTCTTGTGTTTAAATAAAAATGAGTCTGGGTGTGAAGAAATTACTTGTTCTTTTTGACTCTCGCTCTGCTCTACCCAGATATCCTCCTTCTTCTCCTAATGCCCACAGCATCTCTGAATAACTCACTCTGCTTCCAGTCCACATTTCCACTGTCTCGTTTTTGAACTGTTTAAAGACAGGCAGTGGATCTATTTTAGATGCACTCTTATCAAAAACATTTTGAACTCTTTTCTCTCGAGGATATAACAGCAGACATCTTTTCACAAAAGCTTCAGCAGTATTTTGTTGTAGAATATTTCCGGAATATATTTACACCACAACAAGGAAAGTATTGGCCTCTACCTATTGAGCTCTTTGTGTTGCATCCAGTTAAATTTAACTTGCCACGGTCTTGCTACTCACACACTAAATGTGCAGATAAGGTTTCCTTGATTTTGCAGAGATTTCTTCTACCAAGAAAACAAAACCAGCTCACACAGTTTGTCCCTTGTATTCTCCTCTTGCTTCACTGTGATGCATATTTCTGTTATTAATTAAAACTCCCCACATCCTTTAAATTTGGTTAGTTTTTCTCTCTTCAGGATGATTTGTAAAAGTTATGATAACCCTTTCACATTTCATAGCATCATCATTAAATTAAAAAGCTTCTGTTGTAAGATGGTTGATGACCAGATAGGTTCAAAATGATATATTTTTCCATCAGCTACACCTGCATTTTGTGTTTAATGCTAATTTTAAAAACTATTAGCATTATAATTCCCTAAGTAAATAAGATTAACTTTTATTTTACCTGATCAGCAAGTCTGCTTATTAGCAATTAGCTTAAAACACATCTGGGCCGTAGTACAGCTGCACAAAGCCACGAGCATCGCTGCAAACCTTTAATCAGACCTGCATTTCTTAATAGTTTTGCAGAAAAATAAATAAAAAAAAGTTTTATTCTGAGCCTTGATCCTAAAACTGTGAGCATTAAAATTTTCTTTGCCCTAGAATAGAAATATTTGCTTTCCAAGTGAAGCTTTTTGATGTTTAGAGTGAGTGTTTTACCAGACTTCCTAGAAGTGAAACAGTTTGCCTGCACAAATGTGTTGCAAAAACTTTTCTTCTTTTTCATTTCCCCATTTTAATTTATTTTTGTTCAAACTGCTTGCCATACTTTTCACTGTGTATGTAATTTATGGTTTTTATTGGAAAAAAAGCAGCTCAATAATCAGCTGAAGTCTGCCTTTTTCTGTTTACCTGATACCGGTGTTAAAGGTGTGCAATGCTCATATAGTCTGAGCATCCCACTGTTATGTAATATAAAACTGTAACATAATGTGAATATGCGCACACATGTGCATCTTTGCGTGTGTGTGTTTGTTTGTGTGTGTGTGTAAAATAAAGTGTGTGTGTGTGTGTGCTGTAGTGTACAGTAAAATGTTTGCACATTGTGCGTGTGAGTTTGTAGCTGTAAACTTTCTGACTCTTACATTTACAATGCACTGTTTGTCAATAAAGATGACAAAGCTTATCAATTCTGGTCCTTAAATTAGTTTCCAAGCACAAGTCCATGACAGCACAAATAAAAAATAAGACTTGTGGTTTTATGTGAGGTTAGCCTTTAGGAAAAATCAGGCAAATGGCAGCCAGTGAACACTGAATATCATGCTTATTTTTGTGTTTAGGTAGCTGACTCACTCATACAGCACTTCTGCTGTTACATACTAAGAGCTTTACATGGGGAGGCAACGGTAGTCAGGGAGAGCCTGGAACCGATCCACCTGCTTTCAGGTTGGCAGACGGCTGCTCTTCCTCCTGAGGTACCTGCCCCTTGTTGTTTTCTCATTTTGATACTTTCCCATTTAAAAAAAAATTCTTCTTGTGATCTTGATTTGCTCTGTACTGTATGGTAGAAGATTTTTTTTTTCTAAAATCTGAAATGATTTTTGTTACTATCTGAACTTCTGCTTATGCACTCTGTAATATATACTTAGGACAAATAGTAAAAATTTGTGTTTGGTTCATTAATTCAAAGAAACATAATTTAAATAAAATAAAAATAAAAGCATCACAACCATTATCATCAGCGCTTTTTTTACAATTGAATTTTGTCACAATGATTTGAAGGAGAAAAATGAGTAATGTGTCAGTTACTGTTTCTTTTCATTCATACAACAGTGGCTTCTGTTGGACCTTAAACAATGTGAAAACCAAGGAAGATAACTTAATATATCACTGGACATTATTGAGTAGCTTAGGACACCCATTGTGCAGTATTCCTTGTTAAATATTCAAGCTGCAGGCAACGTTAAGACCTCAATTTTACCAGATGTACTGTGTGATGAATTCTTCAGTAGCTGGGAGAAGACAGCTGCATTCGGAAAAGTAATAAGAAAGGTAATAAAACTTGGTAATGAGCTCCTCTCTTACACCAGCAGACTAAATTAATCATTCATTGCAAATAGTCTTTTTTTTTTCTTTACATCTGAGCAACTAATGTTATTGACTGCAACTTTGTTGAATGATAAATGTTGAACTTTACCATTTTAGCAGCTTAGTCAAATTATTCAGACTGGAGAGTTAAAGACTTTTAACATCACTGAGCTGACAAAGTAAAGCACAACAATCTTACAATAGGGGGTTCGCTATATGAATCATTTTTTAAGTAAAACTTACAAATAAAAGACACCCATTATACAACTGCCTGTGGAGTCTGCTGTAGTGTATTATTCCAAATGGAGAAGTCCAATAGTTCCTATGAAACTGATTAACAGCACAGAAAGTATTGCAAGTTGCCAGTTGTCATGAATACATACCAGGTAGGTATCTGAAATAAACCCTTTTACTGTAGCTAAGAGGTGGCGAGTGAAATTTGATTACAATCAAGTGTGACCTGAGAGGGAAATACACAAGATAAATTATCCATATGAGTTTATATTTCCTTCTGTAGGAGCCTGTTTATATGCAACAGTCTTAAAGTCTGATAAATTCCTCCTAAATCTCCTTTGCCAATAAACAGCATTGTTGTTTCATTGATATACATATATGTATCTGCAGATTAGTCATTATGCATTTCACATCTGCAACAGCCCAGACTCAGAATTTATGTGAGACTTTAAAGGAATCAGAAAATGTAGGAGTATAGCAGAACTAATAGAAGATCCATGCAGTCTAAGATAAAGTTACCATGGGTTAGTTTCACTGATTCACTTCATTATTCAGTGTATGTCATTGTCTTCCCAACTGTTCTATGATATTAAAAGAAATAAGGCCTATAAAGAGTATCTCAGAACAGTCTGATGTCACTTTTCGTACTGATTTGGTAATCAACCCTCTATTTGACTCATCTATTACTCCCAAATGCCCTTTAACCTTTCAGATGTAGAAGGGAAATTGTGTGAATTTTAACCAAACTAATGAAAAAAATTTTTGTCATAGGAATAGAACAAGGAGAAGTTATTTAATATAATGGCATAGTACTATGAGTCCATTTGTGTTGCTGGTGCAGAGAAATGAAACTACTAAACACTACAGAGAGCCATATTTTTACACTATTGACATGATCCTGACATAATGGGCATGTACTATATGTTTCCAATCTGATTACAATTTGATGTCACAAATGCAGATAATACTTAAAGCTTTTGACTATAAATATATAAATAAATCTGCTGTAGGATATTGCAGGCAGTAAACTTAACAAGAAATAAGAAAAAAAAATCTGAGCCGAAGAAGGAAAAACAACGCAACTAAGGAAAAATTAACCAATAAAACTGTTTACTGAGCTGTTATAGCTGTAAATTTGCAATGGCAAATTTAGGAATTTTCTTCAGCTGTTTCATCAAAAAGACTTCTAAGTCTGGGAAGGCTTTCGCTTTTTCTTGTAAAGTCACAAGTTTAATCTTAAGAATAATCTGAATATTAGATTCTACACCTATGTTTGACCTTTTAGAGCCGGTTTTAATCTGCCTTCTTTTTTGTTTAATAAGCTCAATGATGAACAAAACATTGTCTTGATATGGTAGCATTTTAATAACAGCAGCTCACCATTGATAGTAAACCAATGTAACAGTGAGTATTTAGGCATCATATTGCTTTTTGATACTGCAGGTCTCATCTGGGGAAACACGTCGTATTGGCTGGTTAATTTATTATAAATAAAAGTAATAATTATAATTATAAAAATAATAGTAATAATACTGAGGGACAATCAGAGCAGTGTAAACCACATCTGATCAGAATAAAAAAATGTCCACTTGACTGAGACTTGCCACTGAAAATAACAGTTTTACTTACCTGATGTGGGTTTGCAAGGAAAATGAGTAAATTGCCAATGTTGCCTCTTTTCTACACAACTGAAGGGAAATAACAAATCACTGAGGCAGCATTGAAGCTGGAAAATTCAAAACCTCTGTTCTTTCAAACCGTTCACCTCCACTCTAAAGAATCATCTGTAAAACCTGAACTTTGGTGAAGATCATACCCTCTCTGTGAATTAAGGCCCTACATGTGTCTCATTAGTTTCAGAGCTTAGAGAAACTGGCCAGATGAGGTAAATGGTGCTCATATCTTATGAATGATACTAAAAATGCTGCTTCAGTCCCCCTCTTTAAGAGTTAATGGCTTTTACTAGTGACAGGCTGATGAGGCGTGTTGAAGAGGGAGCAGTGTACCAGGCGTGGTGGCATGACTTCATCACCACCAGAAACAGTGAGTGACACAAAGAGGTTAAACGAGAGAATAGGGAGGGGAAAATGTGACATGAAGCGATGAAAGAGATTCTATATGAAAGATCTTGTTTGTGTGTATGTCACACACAGTAAATTATCTTCACACAGTCTTACCACAAGACAAATCTGTCTTTCGTGTCCTCCCCCAGCAACCTTAGGGATAAATAATTTACTCTTTTTCTGACACTGGTCCAATGGTGTGAAGCATTTTACTCTTCAGACTTCAGCGGTGAGACAACATGTTTCTTTCCTGTTCTGTCTGTCCTGGTTTGTCTTTCATCCCATATCGTTCTCTGCAGGATTTTTATTTATTTTTTTTTTTTTTAAAGAAATGAATGTTTATCTATTATTGAGTAGCAGTCAGCAGCAGCTATCTCTATCTAGTAGGTTTCTAAAATAAATATGACACAGCTCTGCAGCAATTTGCACAGATCGGAACTAAGCTCTTTCCAGCACTGAGGTTTCTAAGTTCTAAATTTCTCAGAAAACTCAAACCTAAGCAAGATAATTTCTCAAAGCAAGAAAAAAACAAAAAACAAACAAGCGTGTTTAATTAAGTAGTTTTGTGAGAAATATAAGAAATTAACTAAACCCTTTTAACACCCTTTATGAATGACTTAATAGAAAAGGAATGATTGTCATCACAGCAGGGAGTTTTTAATATTTTTGAGTTTGGTTTGACTTCCCTAGAGTTTGGCTTTTATTTCACTTCAGTTCACTAGTCCACCAGCTACTCTGCCTTACCAGCAACCACACCTAATTGTCATTAATCATATGTGCACACTCTCCAGCCTTTGTAACTCCTCTCCTAATTTTCTGAGTTATTTTGTTGCTGAAGCCTTCAAACATCATTTTAATCCAGTCGGTTCCATTCATTGAGTGCTTCTCCTGTGTAGCTGCAGGTCTAAATAGTACATGAAGTCATTGCACTGGGTTTCAGGAATTCCCCTATTACTGATTAAAATAAGCTGGTACACAGTGGGACCACTGAGGTTTCAGAGCCATGAGCCAAACTTGCAGACACCAAAAGATGAGGAAACAGAATGAATGATATACATTTAAAATGTAAACTTCCATAGATAGATGGTCTTTCACAAATAGCAAATCTATAGAGTAGATATTTAACCACATTTAAGAGACATAAAACAGACCAGAGTTGTGGGGAAAGAGAGAATTATGACAGAAGGGCTCAAACTGAGAATATTCCTGTTATCTGGTATGCATGTTAAATATTTACCTATTGGGACACTACTTACGCCAAGCAGAGGAATAT
>JBAMHW010000016.1:11274874-11289559 GCA_037177495.1 Rhadinocentrus ornatus | reverse complement strand
CTCTCTCTCTCTCTCTCTCTCTCTCTCTCTCTCTCTCTCTCTCTCTCTCTCTCTCTCTCTCTCTCTCTCTCTCTTTGTCTCTGTCTCTGTCTCGTTCCCTCTCGGGCAGAAATCACTGAGTTCAGAGTTACAGAGTTTTAAAAGAAAAGCAAGACCAATACTGAAAAAACTAACTGGATATTGGTGAATCATTAACCCAGTTCTGCCAACTGGACTTCCTCTTAGTATTTTATATAAGACACACAGTGGCCCCTACTGGCCAATAGGATATATTACAGGCATCAAAACTGGATATAAGTTCAAACTATTTGGCGTCACTGAAATGTCATCAGGTATTTACCGTACTTAAATAAACCACATATGGTACACTTATTGATCTCCCCCTCTTAAACAATCCTGAATCTTAAGTGCAACATGAGCTATGGATGACAGTTTTAACATTCACAATTTTGTGCTTCTGGGGTTGAATGAACTGCTGGCACATTCATTCACAAATATTTGATTCCAAAAGTCACTGCCTGGATTAAAGACAAACACAAGAAAGCAAACTTCACTTTTAAGCAGCTCTATCTGTAAGCTTTTACTCAAACCTTTGCCATCATGGACATCTGCACCTTTTTACTACTATCTCTACTCACTCTGCATGTGTACGGGGGAGATTTTGTATTGATGCCTATCGAACTTGCACCTATCCCATGTAATGACAAAGCAGTGATGAAGCTGTCTCGTCTGGCTGTTACCTACATCAACGAGGATCGCACTGAAGGCTATAAGTTTGCCCTCGACCGGATTGCAAATGTCCACCTGCATGCTCAGGTCAGTACAGAAACAAAGTCTTGGGAAAAGCTATTTTTTCTGCTGTTTGGCTTTAAACATGCCTTTTGATGTAAAACATCCATTGGCTGATATAACCAGCTGTGGCCAGTCTAACATGGCCAGACCTTCGTAGGACTCCATTTGATAACATTTGTATTTTTTACTAAAATAAAACTAAAAATAAAACTTTGACTTATACATGACTTTGTTATATTGTCACAATGTGATGACTCTCAGTGAGAAATTATAATGAAATTAAACTCAATGACTTATTGTGGTATCTGTATCCAAGTTTACATTAAATCATTGCTATGAAGAATAGAGGCAATTACATTACTGTGCAACCTCTGAGGAGTAAAAACAAAAAATATTGCTCTCTGCACTTTGCCAACGACCATCAGCTCATGTCACTTTTTATAACCATATATCATTAAAATCAAAGTACATAGCTTTATGTCCTGAAAGGAGAGGCCATCCTCCTTTCACGCCTCATGAAATAATAGGACTGTAGCACAGCTCTGACTGTTAATTAAGTCCAGAGCAGTCCAGTGCAGTGCTGCTGGGACAAACTGACTTTATTAAACTTGTGCTGTCGGCTGCTGAAAGCTACTGTGGTCTGACTGTGAGATACATCACATTTTAAGGTGCTCAATTCAACATCAGCTAAAGTGTTGGCATTTGTTTTTCGGTGTTATGGCTTGGCTCAATATATTTGTACAAAATATTTTATAGAATTACACAAATAGCTCCAATGTTGTTCTTTAATGCATATCAGAACAACAAATGGTTGGACAGTTCCCACAGATTTAATCCTTAGATATCTGCCTGGATTTATATAATGTTGCAACTTCGTGCACAAACACTGGAGCATATGATTTTTTTTACACCTCTTTCCTCTATGATTTCTTCTAACATTGTGAACGACAGGGCCCAGCAGGCAACGTGTATTACCTGGATCTGGATGTCCTGGAGACCAAGTGTCACACACGCAGCCCAAAACCATGGAAACGTTGTGACATCAGACCATTCATGGACACAGTAGGACACATATGCATAAACAACCTAACAAACATTTCTACTTGTAATATACCTGTTGTGACCTTTATTTGCAGTAAGGTTTGCCCTCACACTGTAAAAGAGGATTTTATTCAATTAACTTTCCAACTTTTGGAAGCATACAATTAGTAGACTTTCTAATATTTACTTATTTTACTGCATGAGCATAATTCATGCTAACTTAATTTTAATTTGCACCAAAAACATTTTGACAGAATAAAAACAACATCTTTAATCCAAAGACCATGACCCTTTCATTGGCAGATTTAATTAAAATAGACTCATAAGAGGAATATCTGCAATAAAGCAATAATTCCTAATCAGCAGACTGTATGTTATTTGAAAAAAGTTAAGCATTATTTGTCTTTCGGTCAATACAAAATGCATGTTAATGAAAAACATCATCATAGCATAGGCTTATAGAATTTATCAGAGCAGAAAAGTATCACAACAATTCTACATAATTGTTTGTCTATATACTGTATCATTAAGCCCACACAGTTTTCCAAAAACTCTAAAGATGCATTTGGTTTCACCTTAATGAATTAAAAAGAAATTCTTAGTAAAATATTTCTAACTTTTATTGAAAAGTAGTTGTAATTGTGCACACTCTGCAGGAACCAAAATTAATTTTGTGTATTTTATCACTTTTAGCAAATCTCTGGCAACTGCAACACCACCATTCTGCACACTCCAGAGGGCTATTCCTACCTGTACAGCTATGACTGTGCTTTAGTGCCAGGTAATGTCAATGTACACTTTTGCTAGTGTCTTTACACCTCAGTTTAACCTCTTCAATACCACTGGGTTCTGGAGACACCATTGGATTGCAGACAGTATTGGTGGAATTGAAAAGGTCAATACATTTGTATCTAAATGCAGGCATATATCCAGATTAATTCAAGTAAAATATTATAATAAAAATGTGCCGCTGAATAAGCATGTCTCACTGTGCAGTTTCAGCATGCACATATGTAGCTAATATAAGTAATTTAAATTCATTGACACAGCTAAATGATTGTCCATGATAATGTATGTTGATTTTCGCTTACATATTACATTGTTTTTAACAGTATGCTTGTTTTTCTCTTACTTTATGGCCAACACAATTTTTCTCTAATCATTCTTGTGGTTTAAGCCTTGTCTTTGATTAAATCTAAACAGCTGTTTTCTAATATTTTACACAAGCCACCAAACTCAACTCTTTCACCTTATAGCTCAGATTGGGGGTCTAATCATTGTAATTAAAAAGTGCTTTTCAGGTGCAAAGGTTGTTTAAACATCCACATCAGATGTCATAGATATCATACAATATCTGCACAGGTTTACTTATTACTTTCGGTCTATGTAGATCCTCCAAAGAAGCTCCAACAGACCTGTCCAACATGCCCACTCCTGCTTCAAGTTGACAGCCCAGAGGCCATGGCTGCTGCCCAGATCACCCTGGCAGCCTATAAGATGCAGTCCACTTTGGGTGCAGGCCTTGGAGTGAAAAAGATCACCAGAGTTGCCTCACAGGTACAAGCATGCAAAAAGCAAATCATTATTAAATCCTTGAATTTAAACCAAAAATGTTTTTATTTTTTATAGATAAAGGACTTGCTGTGGACAACCTATTTTACACTACTACTTTTACTGGACCCTAGCTGTTCTAACAGGACTGTTTTTGTTGCATTATCATGTATGGCTTCAAAGATTAATTGCATTAGCTAGTCAGAAATAAGTGTTTACTGAATCTACAGTTATGACTGTATCCTGGATTCATCATTCAAACCTCATGAAACTTAGCTTTCCAATTGTGTATAACATGTGGAGGTACTTGGAAGGGAGACTGCGTGAAATACATATTTATTTGTCACGTCCCACCCACGGGACGTCTGGTACCAGTGGGTTAATTAATATAATTCAATAGATACTTCAGGCCTCACTGTTTTACCCTGTTTATGTTTAGGAAGCAATGAGGATCAAAATAATTTGTTTGGGTACTAAAGCTTAGTCTATTATTGCCACTCTTTGCTAATGACAGGAGGACATTGCAGCACCAAATTGTGCAGTGTTTGTGGATATATTTGTGCAATCTGCTTTTGTGTTGTTATTTATTTATTTTTCTATTGCAGGATGTGCCAGTTAAGACCATCTTTGTTGAGTACACAGTCCAAGAGTGTCCAGAGGGAATTACACAGAAAGGGACCTGCCAGCGCCTGACACTTAAATCTGACACAGAGGTACTTAAGCTGATTTTAACCAGACATATTGCTCACACACTTAGTGGTTACTTTAATTTGTACATCTGTACAAATTAATGCAATCCTTTTTTTTCTTTCTTTCTTTTTTCTTAAAATGGTCATATCGGAATGAGAAAATACTTTTGAAGTGTCTACATTCAGTTAATATTATTATAGCCACAGTGTTGGAATTGACATTTGTAGCCTTTAGTATGTAAACTAAAAAAAATTAAAAATAAAAAAAATTTAAAAAAAATTTAAAAAAAAAAGGGGGGGGGGGGGTTAAAAAGTTCATTATAAAATTAAAAACAACATAATTCTACCGGAAGACAAACAAATAAAAAGACTTCTACATGAAAAATAGAGTATTATAAATGTTTGTAGAAGTAGAATTCATAGCAGACCTCAGTGGATTGTATAATGAAGAAGCCACTAAGTGTATGTAAATGTGAATTTCTTAATTAGTGTAAAAGTGAAAAACATGCTGACAATGTGATGCTAATTAATGCTGCAAAACCTCTGAATACCTTTGATTAGCTGAACTAAAGCAACATTTTATTAATGTAACTTAGTAAAATCACAGATGAATTTTTCATTTAGAAATTACACGACTAAAAGACTTCAGTAATAATTTCCCTTTTTTGAGAAATTTGACAGGATTTTGTTGTATCCAAAAATAAATAATAATTTAATCTTTTTTCCTCAGACTGCCGGTTTCTGTACAGGAGCTGTGCATGGAGACATCAACAATAATCCTGATGTTCAGGTGTCTTGTGAGATGTTTAAAGTACAGGTACATACTCCAAATCAGAGACATGCCTCAAATACTTCCAAACAGGAACATATATGTAAAATAATAAAAATTCCTGCTTATCTGCTACTAACACATTGTAACAAATGTTCTGTCTTGATAAAAGCAAGAGACAGAATTATGTAAATATTGTTTATTTCACAGAAAATTAATGAACAGGCTGAACTGATTTATTTAATCAGTTTAATTAATTAATTTAATAAATGTGCATCAAGAAGTAAGTAAAGTGAAAAACATAACTAAATAGAACATAAAATGTAAGTTACTTTTCACTGAAAAACTGAGTTGGAAACATAATAACAGATAGGCTTAAACATGTCTATGATAACTTGTATGTTTCTATGCTTAAATTGCCATTTTTTAATAGCTGTGGTGTGAAATGTAATGTTGCATGGCTGAGATTCTTTGTGCTGCAGCTTGACTTTGAGTTATAATTTCAGTGAAATGTTTTTCTGCAGAATGTGGACTTGATACAACCAGTGCAGCCACAGAGTCACAACCTCCCCCAAGATCCTGTGATCCTCCAAACCATCCCCCATGGCCCAGGAATTAGCACCCAGCCTGTACCCTTTGACAGGCCCACTACTGCTCAGCCAGTACCATTTAAGCCCACAGTTGCCCCTGTGCCCTCAGACCCCTCAGTTGCAGTAAACCCATCTATCCCACTCACCTCTTCTTCCAGTGAGTCTGATGAGTGTCTTAGACACCCCCAACAGCGCCAAGTAATGACAGGATCTTCTGATTCATCCTCAGAAGAAATTGGTAGTCCCGTGGCTCTGCGTCCACCCTTTAACTTCCGCTACCAGAGGCGTGACCGGAAAACAAGGCAGACCTTGATGGAACCATCACCCTCTTCTTCTTACCACCCAATATTCCTGTCCAATTTTCCTAATGGGCCTTCTCCTTTTCGCTCCTGTCCTGGACCAGCTAGATATGCTACAGTGTAACCAGTGCTGTTCAGCCCTGAAATCCATTTGCTCATGTATGATTAAGACCCTGATCCCTGACCCTGATTAACTGATCGGCTCCTTGTCACTGCAGGATTATAACAATTTGTGCTGAAGAGAGGAATTCACTGGCTCTGAAGCAGCCTGTTATAAGGATGTTTAAATCAGCTCAGACATGGCTTCAAACTGTCTAGCTGAAATTGGTGGTATAAATATTTTAGAGATGAATATTTCAGCTATTCATTGTTATTTAGAGCAAACAGAAAGTTTATCTGCAGCTATTCTTTTATGATTGCTTACATATTTATGTCAATTTATAGGTCCAGTTTTATATTTGAGGGCTACTACAGCAAATCTTGACATTGTCTGCTTAAATTATTTAATTTTAGCTTCTGCTTCTTAAAAAGGTGCTCTATAGAAAGGCATACTAGCAGTAGGTATTCCTACTATTAGAAGAAAAGAAAACTTTCAGACAACTTACACACATATATCAATGTCCCCAGTTTAATCTAGTATCTTTTGTGCGTTTGACATTTTTGGGCTCAAGTTTTTGATAACAAAGTGTAAACAATGGCAGCAAGTGAGTGTGAAAACAGAAAGAACATAGCAATCTCTACAAATAACTTACATTTACCACAGCCTGTCTTTAGAAAGAAGACTCACATAAAACCTGCAAATGAAGCAACTTCCCAGAGCATTATGTCGTCGTGTGGTTTATTTGCGTCGGTAGACTAGGTTTTATTTCTGTGACTCACTGCTTTCTGACTACATCTGACTTCCTGAAAACTCTGAGTTTGCAATCACTGACTGGGAAAACTATAGAAAATGCCACATGAAGTAATATTTGCATGTTTGTAGCTCAAGTAAGGTTTTCACAAAAGTCAGCTTATATCTATGCTGTTTTAATCAAAATAGTTCCAGTGCTTGTTCAGGACTGGTGATGTTGAAAACCACAGCGCAAGGAAACAGTCTATCTCCACTGTTTAGTGTTTGTTTTGTTTTTCCAACAAATTAACACCTTACCATCACCAGTCTATTTTATAAATGCAATGATGATTGTTATTTTCAAATGCCAAACTGTATCTCTGAATGTCACTGTCCTTAGACTTGGTGCTGGTGTAGAACTGTTTTTTCCCCATTTTGGCAACTGAAACTAGTTTATAAAGAAGACATAGTCAATGGCTGCGTTTTCCAACATGGTTGAAATGTCAAAAAGCATGCATATTCACAAAAGGTCACAACTTTTACAAAATTTTACTGCATGGCTAAAACTATGTATTGTAAGTTTATATCTTCACAATGAAGTCTTATGTCTAATTGCCAAAAGCAAATAAAGACAATACATGGCACAGCTTTAAATGAATACTTCTTAAGAAAAAAAAAAGAGAGAAAGAATCAGATGTATCTGTACCCAAAAGATTCCAGAAATCCAAATTGGCTATTCAAACCAAGATTTTGCTCTTTGACTTGAGTTGTGCCTGAAATCACACACTCACAAATCTCTACAGACTACTTATGGAGTTGTATGTAGAGGATTAACTCAGGGACCCGTCTTAGTGAAGAAAATGCATTACATTGGTAATTTTCTCTGCACCATTAATGATATGACGGTGTCGCACAATTTACCACAACGGGAGCCTTTTCTAGAAAGCAGTCTTAGTGGATTAGCGAGGTAACTTCAAGATCAACTCTGGGTTTTCACCGTTACTAGTTCATTTCTTCCAGTGTACCACTGTAGCAACTTATGCTGGAAATCTGACCTGCTCCAAAGCAAGATGTGGATGTGTATTTTGGTTAAACATGCTAATTAGTTTAGGCTTCTGAAATATAGTTCACAATGTTTTAAAAAATGGGAACATATCTAAATCTATCAGTTGACACAGTGACATGGCCATAACTGTATGTTGATAAGTCCTAAATTCCCAAATGGAGGGACATACATTTGTAGGCAAACATATGATCCTTATGCTAAAGGAATTCCTGTTTCATGCAGCATTTGCCTGTTTCATGTACCAACTGATGATTTCAACATATGAGCTCACTGTACTACACAGTCCAATCTTTTGCCAGGACATTGACACTGTTTTCACAAAGCGTACAGGTATTCCAGACATAGTATTATATATTTGTAAATGTAGCGGTGACTATTTTATATTTTCTCCCTTTTGTTCAAGATTTAAAATATATTAGTTAAAATAGATTAAAATACATAGATTTTTTTTTTCTGAAGTTGGAAATCATTTCACTTTCACTTCACTTCGCTTTTGTTGGTATCATCATCCTTTATTAAAATTATACCCCACAACACCCCAAAAGAATGTACTCCTTATGTGAAAATATTTCAGACGTATTTATAAGACCTCTGTGGCTTTATTCTATTGTCCGCTGTTGGTAAAATAGAATAAACTAAATTTATTAAATGCTGTATACTATTTACGAAATTCTGCCTTTACATAACTGTTGTATTTTTATTTATTATTTTTTTTTAATTTATAAATTTTTTTTAGAACCTTTAGTAAATACACAACCTTGCTTTTGTTTGGAAATGTTTACAAAAACAGGTAAGTTCCTTCATTTAGGAGTTTTAAGATGTGTATAGTGTTGAAATAAAGTAGCAAAGATTAAGCAGAGCGGCAGAGGGCATGGGAGGCCTTCAAATGTAGCTACAACCCGTGGCAATTAATGTTGAATCAATTGAGGCTGGTCTCCAAGTATTACGGTATAAAACATGACTCGATGAAGATTTGCATGCCTCCTCCTCCCTTAACGTCATATTTAAAGCTTTTTGTTTGGTCGCTTTACAAGAAATATCAACATTTCCCATGTATCCTGAAGGCAGGAGCAGTTGTAGCCTAATTGGATCCAGATCATGAGCGCGAGGAGGGGCCTCAACTTTTGCTTCCCGAGACAAGGCAGACGTCTTCCTTCCAGATGGACAAGTGGATTGTAACTTCACTGTAAACAACAGTGGGAAATCACTTAGTAGTTTGGAAGATTCTGCCTCTATTTAACTATTTTTTAAGCTGGAGATATTTTTATGGCGTATTCAAGAACTTTACTCTGAGGTAGGCGAAATCATTTTCTTAAACGTTATTGGTGTCCGTCTTGTGTGCCATAGATTTACTAACATCTGTTACCTTAGAGAAAATTAGCTTGATGTGCTCTCTGTAAACAGTTTGTACGATGTTCTCACTCTAACAAGCAGACAAACTTGTCCTGTCAGTATCTACCGTTAGGCCAGACAGGGAACGTGTCATGGCATGTTTGTGATAAACTGACTCATTTCCACCTTTCTAGTACAAAATTTCCCTCTCGTCTCCGTGAAGAGACTAAACAGGGCTGAGGAAGTATATTTTACTTTAAACCTGCCCTGCAAACTTGATTTAAAAAGCATACAATTTAATGCATACTTTCTCTTTTATGGTTTAACACACTCGAGTAATTTAGGCTCAGATAATTACATAGCGGACCACAGTTACAGTGTTGCAGCTCAGTTTTCCTCTCAAATTTCCTGTAACTTTTTTCCTCCGTAGGTTGGTGGCTTTTCATAAGCTTTTTTTTTTTTTTTCTCCAGAAAGGAAAATATTTATTGCTGTAGGGAGCATCATTTAATTGAAGAGGGATGGCTTGGGCGTAATCATCTTAAAATAGTTTATATTTAGTTAATATTTTTTAATAAGGAAGTATATGAATAAAATAAGCTAGAGTTTCTGTGCAAAAAAAAACAAACAAAAAAAAACTGTTAGAGGAAACTTCATGGCAAAAAAAAACAACAACAACAAAAAAGACTGTCTTCTTTGATGTCTTTGTTGTATGGGAAAGAGAAGAGTATTTTCAGCGTGTGATAATGTTAAAACATTTAATCTGCATTTGTCATTGTAGGTTTGGTTGAAAGCAAACATTTAAGTCATTGGAGTCCTTTAGGACAACACCTTACACTTGAGTTTGTCATTTTTCTCTTAATGCAGTATTTCAAGTAAAGAGATCAAATCTGTTTCAGTTCAATCTACAAGTGCAAGCAAAAGTAAAACTAAATGTATTCAGATGAAATGAGTAGTTTTGTTTTTATGCTGCCAAAGTTCCTGTTATTTTGTTGTAGAAATTCTTGCTAAGCTGCTGACACTAAGTGTGAATAAACAGTGGAAGTGTAACAATTCAGTTACGTATAACATGCTTAAAGTGAACTGAATTGTTTACGTTTTTTGCCTATTTTTTCACAGTTGGGGGGGAATTAACACATGCTGAAGGATCAAAAAGATACTAGATTACTCTTACTAAAAAGACCAAGAAGAAATGTAACCAGCTTTAAACTTGCTGCATTAGAAACTGCTGACCTCTGGAGATTTTTGTGTGCACTTTATAGAGTTTACAAAGAATGACGCAATTGAATTGCAAAATCTCCAGTCAGTTCTTTGGGTGTCAGCAATGCAGTCAGTGAATGAGATCATTCTCAGACAACAGGGAGGCAAACAAATCAAGTACAGCTCAACGCAATGGTATGTGCTAAAGAGATAAATCTAAAAAGTGGTAATAAAGGCAGAAACAGGTCCATTTAATATCAAATATACAGTTTAAACACAGTCGTTGGAAATTGACATGCATAGCATTAAGCTTTCCTTTACTGTCTCCACTGACTGGTGAGGATGGTCTCAGAATTTTAGGCTACGTTTACACTGCAGGTCTTAATGTTAAAATCCAATTTTTTTTATGAAATCCGTTTTTTTGTGTTTTTTTTTAATGTGGTCGTTCATGTTATCATTTCAATGCGACCTTCATCCCACTGAAATGTGAACGATACGTGGCCCTGAAATGACACATGCACAGAGGATAACACAACGTCACGTAGTATTTACGGATGCAATGGGTGCTTCACGTCTGTTTATCAGTTTAAATCTGAATCGATACAATTATGCCCAACTGATGAATGAAAGAAGGAGACTGAGAAAAAATAGAGCACAAATGTTAACAATGACCTTTTGTGGAACAGTGGGCTTTTGTGGGCTCCTACTTCTGTACAGTTGAATGAACTCAGCTGCATTGTCTGTACATGCGAGTCCTGCACGGGTCCAACTTTACCAACCTGCACCCGCCCGAATCCATTAGGATGATTACCAAACCCGACCCGTGGATAACCGTGGATTACAGAGAAATCTGGACCTAACCAGATGATGTAGGATATAAAGCGCGACCCGACTCACACATTAACACATTCTAATTGTAAATACACCCCTGTCCCACAATCCCACATATTAAAGTGGCCTGGGTCAGATTAAAAAACAAACAAACTGATTTGCATTGTTCAGATTGTCATTAAAAAGTAAATCCAATATGAGTCATATATGGGCAAAAAAAAAAAAAAGAGCTCATAGGTTCAGAGTAAAATTATGTCACCATATGCAGCAGTGAACATAATAAAGGTAAACAGCTTTGCTGATTCAAGTGCGTTCCTATTAACATCTTCCCCTATCTTTTTGATTTATGGTGCTAGTATTTGTTAATGATATTGGATTTTGCTATCAGAAATGCATTACGAATGTCACTGAGTATGCATTCCTTTTCCACAGCTTTATTTTCGAGATAAGAGATGTGACAGTGATAGTCTGAAACCAGATACATGCATAGCAGTGTTCAGTCTCTCCTGATGAATGTCACCTATGGATGTGTGTAGATTTCTTGTCAGTTTTCAGATTGTTTTACACTTTAAACTCCGCAGTTTGCAGGAATTTATAATGTGGCTTGTCCTCTGGTTGTATTCACCCAGGCTCTTGTTAGGACTGCTGGGTTGGTTGACATGTATGGCACCATTTCTCTTCAACATGCACAAGACAGGGAGCATTTACTTCATGTCCGTGAGAGGTAGGCTCTATGTGGGTAACTGCTGTGTGTTATCATGTTATGTTTTAAATGTGATGGGAAAATGTAGAATTAAAGTAAGTTCATTAAGTATGTTTAAAAGTAGATAAACATTATGTGACTGTATAGTTGCAAGAGCAGTTAGCCTGAATCCTGATATGGATCTCAGGTAAAATTATATATATATATTTCCTTTGTGTTCCTGTACATCTATGGATAAGTAACAATGGGTTTTCTAAGTTAGTCTGTGACAGTAACATTACACCCTACTGGCTGACCGATGAGTGATTCTGACTGGAGGAGGTCTTTACTGTAAATTTTTCATAGGACTGAAACTGTGGTGAGATGAAGCTGTTGCGTGTTAGCAAAATAAACTGCGTCAGCATGTAGTCATGTTAAGCGCTGCAAACAAGCCCTATCAAGTCAAGGCATCAGCAGCCATTGGACTAGAAGTACAAGTTACTACTTAGTTTTTATTATGTATCTGCTTCTCTTGTTCTAATATCAGCAACTTTTGCAAGTTGTAAATGGTAAGGTTGGTTTTTTTGTAACACTGCCTTCGTCATGTAAAGATTTACCTGGCCAATGATCAACTGAATTGATAGCTTCAGTGTCACATGGCTTGCACCATTGTTAGACAATCTAATGGCGAGAGAAACAAATTGCTTCTCCCTCCTTAGAGTGCACATTAATTAGTTCAGACAAGTGATTGCTCTTGATTGTCAACAGTTATGTTACAAGAAGCTTTGGAATAGAGATTGTGGTGGGTGATGTGACCTTTTTTCTAACTACCCTGTGCCAAGACACTTATGTATCCCTGAGGAATTTGCATGAAGAGATTTACACTATATTGGAAATTATCTTGTTAATATTAATATAGTCATGCAGGGGAAGTGTTTTTGATTAGTCAGTGGTAAAATATAATCTACTAAAGCTACAAATTGCTGAATGACTATTTCAGGGAGTGTTGAGCAAATAGCCTTAGGATTCACTGGAGCCACTTGACTATAATTACCACTGACGTCTGGACTAATTGAAAGTGACATACACCATCAGGTGGCTTATAGATGCAGGTTACCAGTGGCTACTTGCTAGAAAAAACACAACAATCTACTAAACATGGCACCCTGGCCGACTGCTCTCACTTTAAATTATATCTGCTTGGTAACAACCTGGAGTTAATCCGGATTCAACAGAACAAGAGGTCTTCCACGCTGGTGCTTAAACGTTAAGGTCGATGTGAATGCTGAGAGGATTAAGTCTTTTGTTTTGCTTTAACAACCTGTTAGCTGGGTGCACATTGAAAAGACTGCAGATCTTAGGGAGTTTTCTCTATTCTTAAGATATTTGGACACAGTGGGCGTGTACGTTATGTGCAAGAAGGAAAAGAAGATAAAGGATGTTATGCAGAAAGAGTGGTGTTTCCTCCAGAGAGTGATTGAGAAGCTTGAAATGTCGGCCGTGTCAACTTTCCTGCAGTGCATGAGAATGGGCAAAGGCAGTAGGTACGTCGAACGGTGTATTGTATATGACCTCAATATGACTGGAATTGCTGCATTTTCTCTCTAGAGCATACAGAGCACATCGTGTAAACACAAAATAATTTTTTAAATGGTACATTTATGGCAGATTCAGGGTAATCTGTTCCCACATTGTGTTTTTGTTTGCAGCCATGCATGAATGGATCTGTTTTACTGTCTTGTGAAATAATTCCTTGGCATCACTCACCGTTTCCTTTTATGCCATGGTATTGTCTCTTAGTGTGTTTGACTGTGTGTGTGTGTGTGCATGGTTGTCTTTTTATTAAATGGGGACTTCCTGTGAATGTAGGGACAGCGATTTGGTCCCCATGAGTACATAGTTTGTATGATTTTAGTGTCAAGGTTAGAATTAAGGCATAGATGGGGTTAGGGTTAAGATTAGGCATTCAGTTGTGATGGTTAAGTTAAGGGTAAGAGGCCAGGCAATACGTTGTGTCAATGGAGAGTCAGAACAAAACACACCAGTCTGTGTTTGGGTGTGTGGTCGTGGAAAAATGTAGTCCTGAATATAACATGCTGTTGGGGAAACTAGCACAGTTATTTTTAAGCAATTTTTTAAGGTGCTTCCATTTCTGTCCGTAGACAGATTGAGTCCTGCAAAATGTAACTTCGAGATTTTACAGGTGTGTAGTTAAGATCCAAGAGAAAAGATGTTTAAGTGGTCTGTCCCATCATTTATGTGTATTCAATTAATCAGCTAAAATAAATGTAAATATACTGGATTCCGTAGAAGCTTTTAATGAGATCAGTCTGGATCAAAAGGGCAAATTGAGAGCAAGAGAATGTTACAGAAGTAGAATTTTATTTATTGATTTTTTTGGCGGGACTGCTGAACAACCAGTCAAACCAGTTAATGTAAATGTTGTAAATGTTATCATGTACATTTCTGGAGCTGTCGCTGCCCAGCAGCATCCTGAGGTTGAGAAAACACAATTGACAACATTTGGTTTCCGAACGCTGCTGGATGTTGTAGTTGAGTTTCACTTTATGTACTGTGTTGCACTCTAGCAAATGGATATTAACACACCAGCCAGGCACAGCAAGTTGAGGTGAATCTGTTGAAATTTTTTTTTCTTTAATTATTTCTATGTTTTGGTTCATCTGGAGCCAGCATTTTCAGAGCCTGAAATCACAAACTTTTGAAAACAGGTCCCAAAGTGAATAAATAATAATAATAATAAGAAAAAAAAAGCTATATTAAAACGAATTGAATTAAATAAAATTTACAACACAGCAACCAGACTATCATTCGGCTTGCTAAGATGCTGGACAGGACAGGTTAAAAAAAATATATTTATATATAAATCAAATGAAAAATACTTTTTATTTCCAGAGGGAAATTGCAATATTGTAGTAGGTGTTTTTCTTTTCTTTTCTTTTCTTTTCTTTTCTTTTCTTTTCTTTTCTTTTCTTTTCTTTTCTTTTCTTTTCTTTTC
>JBAMHW010000016.1:11246626-11265410 GCA_037177495.1 Rhadinocentrus ornatus | reverse complement strand
ACTTGTGTGGGTTGTAGACTCCGTCTCATGCTACCACTAGAGTGAAAGCACCGCCAACATTCAAAAGTGACCAAAACTTCAGCCAGAAAGCATAGAAACTGAGAAGTGGTCTGTGGTCACCACCTGCAGAACCACTTCGTTATTGGGGGTGTCTTGCTAATTGCCAATAATTTCCACCTGTTGTCTATTTAATTGCACAACAGCATGTGAAATTTATAGTCAGTGTTGCTTCCTAAGTGGACAGTTTGATTTCACAAAAGTTTGATTGACTTGGAGTTACATTGTGTTGTTTAAGTGTTCCCTTTATTTTTTTTTTGAGCAGTGTATTTGCAAAACAGCAACTTGAATTGTGTGTAAGGCCAAAGGTTCCAAATGTTCAGCTAAGAAGGGGAAAGAAGAGCAGAGCATTAATCTTCCAGCAGATAACATGAAAGCTGTAGGGGTTAGCCTACAGAAAAGTTGCTGTTCTAACATCATTCTGGTCAGTCAGTCTCTGGAAAAGTCTGCTAGCTAAAATGCTATAATCCTGCGAGACAATGTGACTCACTTGAAGAAGATAAAGGAAGATGGGAATCTCCAGTTTGGGTTATTTCACAGTGCAGCATTAGCCATGCTTTCACTAATGCAAGTAAACCATCAGAGCATTGAAAACTTTCTTCACTAGCACAGTCCTGTGTGTAGGATCTTCAAACTGAACTGAAATTATATGTTTATGATTATGTGTAAATTTGGTATTAAATTTGTGTATATGTACATCATCTCAACCCTTAATTTTTTAAGAATTTTTATTATTTTTCTTTCAAAACAAAGAGCAAACCTGTACCTGGTGAAGGAGATAGGCGACCGTGCAGCCCAGGGTCGTACCTGTGGGAATCTTGGTAATACTTACTATCTCTTGGGTGACTTTCAGACTTCAGTAGCTGCTCATGAAAAGGTAAGACACTAATTGTTTATAACAGCAAAGATATCTTAATCTTGTGGGTTTTTTTCTTTTATAGCATTGGTTTAATACTAGTTTAAATTGGTAATAAGTGTATAATTGATAATGAATATTCTTAATAGCAATGAAGAATGTTTTTGTTTTTTTTCTTTCGCTTATAATGTTTTATGTTTTTTCTGGCTTCAGTGGAAGTCATTTGTAACTTTACTGTTTGTTCTGCTGGGCAGCGGCTTTTAATTGCTAAAGAGTTTGGTGATAGGTCTGCTGAACGAAGGGCTCACTGCAACCTTGGCAATGCACATATATTCCTCAGCCAGTTTGAAGTGGCTGCCGATCACTACAAGTGAGTAAATTTGAAGCCTAGTGCTAGTCTATGTAGTAATGGGCTGGTAATGCTTTTTTTTGTACTACAAAAGTTACTGTATCAAGTGGGAAAACATTTTAATTACTTTTTAATATAGGCTACAGAATGACTACCAAAAAAGAACAATAAGATTAAACTTAAATTATTTACACTAAAAAGTATGTTAATTACACAAATACATGAGAATTTATTTTTATTTCATGAGTCCTTTGTGGCACTATGCCACTATTTTTGTATAACATAAGAAAATAAGAACAAAGATAGAAAATTAAAAGAGCGGATAACTATCACTCTCCCACACCCACCCTAGACATTCTTTGACCTTCTTCCTTCCCTTCTTGTTTGCCCTAAGGAGAACTTTGCAGCTGGCCAGGCTTTTGAAGGACAGAGCAGTGGAGGCTCAGGCCTGTTACAGTCTGGGTAACACCTACACACTTCTGCAAGACTATGAGAGAGCCATTGATTATCACCTCAAACATCTGGTCATTGCTCAGGACCTCAAGGACCGGTATACCATGAAGGCCATTTATTACCAGTTTCTTTCCCAAACTGTCTTCTGAAGTAAAACACGCATGTGCACTTTAAATGTGTGTGGCCTGTCCAAATGTTTGTTAAAAATTTAGAAGGGATGCTATTAATGGCCATCAGAGATCTTAAAGAAGCACCACAGAACTTTTACAATTTTTCCACTGATGGCTATTGACGGCGAATTCGGCATTCATCTTGCATCCTACTTGTACCCTGAGATTCCTCCAGCCAGTAGAAGACGGCCCTATCTTTCCTTGTCTTGTCTCTTGTTCTATCTCGTTCTCTCTTTCTTTTCCTCTCTTTCTCTGATAATGTTTTCTTGCATTTCTTTGTTGAATCTACCACGGTGCGTGTTCAAAACGGCTAGTGTGCTTATATACTGTGCCATCAAATGAGTCCAGAACGCCGTGTTTTACAATAGGACAGTTACGGCAAAACTCTATGAAAGGACCAGTTTTAAGGATTCAATTCTGTTAGTTAGCAAAGTACATTTTGGCAAAAATAAGGTTCTATACATACAATAATATAAATATAATAAATAAAATTGATTTTGCATATCAAGGTACAGCATGTACTGCACAGTATGTACAATGCATACTTTCTCATTAAATCCCATTAGAATGTGTTTCCGGACCTTTGACTTGTAGTGTATATTTATGCATAAGCTAAGCTTTAAAAGATAAACTTCACATGTGAAGTACCTGAAAGCTTCTCTTCTACAAATTCTGTAATTAGGCCATTTTTATTGCATAGTGTGTACGAACATTTTTCTTTGTAAAGTCCTGGAAAAATGAATGAAAAAGATATGTGATTTTAAAAATTCTCAAAATTGTTCTAAAGTACTTACAAATTTATTCTTAAAAATTTACGCCATTATATACAGAAAAACAGATCATGTTTGAATGTGTTGTAAAATACAGAAATTAAATACGCAATTTATATGTATTTACTTGCTTAACCATTCTTTGTTGCAGTTGTTTTCCATGTATTCAAATTTTTTATAGTTAAATACTAACTGTTTAAGATCAGGTTGTTGTGATTTTACTCTTGAGTTTGAGGAATGCTCTACCCATTTTTACACAATGACTTAAAGTAGCTTAGTCTGTTTCACCTTGTCTCTTACTGCAGAGTTGGTGAAGGCAGAGCCTACTGGAGTTTGGGAAATGCTCACACTGCCCTGGGGAATCATGAGCAAGCCATGTACTTTGCTGAAAAACATCTGGAAATTGCCATAGAGGTGACTGTTTAGCAGTCCACTCAGTTGTTTTTATCAAGCTACACTCCCATCTAGTGGTTGTATTGTAAACTGCAGAGAATACCTTTCTTGCTTATGTGTAGGCTATTATTCTGACTCCAAGTTTAAATGAACACCATATCCCTGTATTTTAAATTCACATGCTCATATTAAACTTTTAAATCTTATCAATAATGCAGACTGGAGATAAAAGTGGTGAGGCAACAGCTAGGATGAACTTGTCAGACCTACGACTTTATGTAGGCCTCAAGTCGAAATCCAACATGCATCAGGTCTTACGCAACACCAATGCCAACAGTTCTACCCTCACAGGAACCCACCAGGGTTATCTTAACCTACCAGGTAAATAAATGCTTCTTGGAGTAGTATGCCTAATCCAGTTTTTCACATCTGAATGAGTGCAACTGTATTTTTTAAACATTGATACACCAGAGAACACAGCTAATTGACATTCCCGTGATGTAGAAATGGCAGGTGCCTCCAAGTGACTTAGAAATGCAAACCCACAATTTCTATGTTTGTTTCAGGAGTTAAATCTTCATTAAGGCAGATCGGCAGTGCAGAAAACCTGGAAGTTGGTCCAAAGCCTGATAAAAATCAAAGTGGACATTCATCTGCATATCCAGTATGTATGACTTCACTTATAAAACAAAGCTGCACTCTTTTCTTTTTGTTGGTTTTTTATTCATAAGATCATTTGCAGCAACCCAGTAAACATTTTTTGGATAATTGTGCTTTTTTAAATTAAACATTTGTAGTGTCCAAAAAGTAGTGCCAAGTTAACATTTTGCTGACAGTCTGAGCAGGATTTGCGAGTCATCCTGAACATTACCATCTCTGTCCTGTTGTGGATTTTAGTTGTCTACATTGCATCTCCTCACCCTACCTGTTAAGCATACTGTAAGAACAGAAGATACTTTTTACTTTCTAAGAAACTCACTATTTTTATATAAATAAATATAACTTAAGGTGAGAGATTGCAGGAACTGCTGGATGCAATTAATCTCCATCCAACACAATTCAAAATTAATATAATTTACATGTAGATTAATTTGGATTTTTTTTCTTTATAACATTTTTAAATAAACTTAAAAATATATGTTTAACATCTTTTTCCCCACACAATTTTTAAAAACAAATCATCCTTAAAATGTTGTATTAAAAGTCAGACACACACCCAACCTGTGGTGGGTGAAAGAATGGATGAATCGCAAATTATTTATGTTTTAATAGCTAAAAAATTATTAGGAAACGGTAATGTGTGAAGTTGACTGTCTGTATGGA
This sequence comes from Rhadinocentrus ornatus, assembly GCA_037177495.1. Lineage (NCBI taxonomy): Eukaryota > Metazoa > Chordata > Actinopteri > Atheriniformes > Melanotaeniidae > Rhadinocentrus > Rhadinocentrus ornatus. The sequence goes on along the minus strand of JBAMHW010000016.1, from coordinate 11,261,039 downwards.
CCTTGTGTTTACAGGAGTTTGAGGAGGATGTATTTCCTGAGTCATCAAAAAACAGCACAATCAAGGCGTCCACTAAACTTTTCCTTTTCCACCGGCTTAAAAGTAAGAAGCAAAAGAAAAACAAATTACCTTCCAAAGATGAAGAAGAAAACCACACTGAGCACAAAGTTTCTGAGCAAGATCAACCAGTGCCTTCTAAGGTATTTCTAAATTACAGCAGCTGATTGCAGTATATAACCGTCTTAGAACATCACAAGAATCCTCACCTTTTGGCAGCTGGGTTTTATTTCAAAAGTTAAATGTGAACCATTTATCCTATGGCCTCATTCCCAACGCTCTTCCCTTGTGAAGGCAGGGGAAGTATTGTCACACAAAAGGTTATCATTTCAAACTTGTTTTTCACTTTGCTAAATGGTCTCAGACTCACACTCAGTGTCAGGTGTACACAATGTTAAAGACAAGATTAGTTTGTACACAATTAGTTTTTGTACAATGGAGTCAAAACCTTGTGCAGTCTTTGCCCACACAAAGCAATTTTCTAGTGAGAAAAGAAATTAAAGATGAAGAAACATTACAATAAAACAGGGAAAATACACAGACACACAAAACAGCTATGTCGTAAAAGCTGCTGTACACAAGTACAAGAAAATACATAAAAGTTTTCTTTCCAATTTTTAAAATTTTATTTGTCGATTATTCATTTGATTTTATTTGATCACAGAATAATTCAATTATTGTACTTCATTTTCATTTATTTTTTATTTATTTATTTACTTGTTTAAATCTTGTCAGCTGATCAGTGTTATCTGATGATAATTCCTTTTGTTCCAACTTTATTTTGTTTTTAACATCACAGTCGATACCACAAGACACTATTGGAGAGGACGGCTTTTTCGACCTCCTTTCTCGTTTCCAGGGCAACAGAATGGATGACCAAAGGTGTACATTGGATAGCCAGAACCATCTCCCTGCCCATTCCTCTCCCTCCTCTACCTTACCTTTAGCTAAAGAGAAATGTGAGTCAGTCCTGTGTTTTCATGTGTTCACACCATACTATATATAACAGCATTGTTTTCTTACTTGTCTTTTAGGGTTACATATATATCAAATGAATGAAGCTACTTCTTATTCCTTCATTAACCATAACACTAAATATATTTCAATAGTCCTCGCTGGAAAGAAGACAATGCAGCCCCCAATCTCAACATGGTGTGAATGCATTAAGTCCTTAAGTTTGTGCTGTGACTGTTTGTGTTAATATACTGTGCTGCTTGTGTTTGGGTTGACTTAAAGCAATACTTCACCCATTATCTTCCACTCCTTTTAGTGAGCAGTAGGACTTATGGACCCTTGTGATTTGTTGTTGCAGTTCTCAACTGTACTAACCACGTATAACCTCTTATCACAGTCATACTCCATGAGGACAGAATTTTAATCCAGGCTGGTCATGTTGGGTGGGATATTGCTTAAAAAATGTAGAATCACATATAACTGAATATATATAATTTACTCCTCTTTTCTATGTTTTCCTTCAACATTTATTTGTGTGTAATTATTAACAGCAGCTGTTAATAATTTTGTCTCCAGCTATTTCAGATCGCGATCCTGGTCATTTCCTGGAGCTGCTGGCCAGCTCCCAGGCCCGTCGCCTGAACGACCAACGCGTGAGCCTCAACCATTTTCCTGGCTTACGTCTCAGCACCTCCAACCCGCCTCATATACCCACCACCTCCAACACAGACCAAGCCCTGTCACAAGGTGATGAAATATAAAGCACATCCATTTTTTGTCATGTATAACTGTCCTATGTTTACAAATACTTGTTTATCTTCTCAGCCCTGATCTCCAGTGCAGACACACCTCACACACCCTCCATATACAGTCACATCGAGGCCAGCACTGACCAGCCTGAGGGAGATGAGGTCTTCTTTGACATGCTAGTCAAGTGCCAGGTGTGAAGGCCCAATCCATTGTGTGCAGCTCAACTTATTAGTTAATAAAAACATCTGTTTTATCGATTTGTTTATAAGAAAGATTTTAAAAAAATGTAATTTAATGTCATAAACACTATTGTTTATGTATGTTAATCAGACATCAGTTCATTTGCAGCTTTTGAAAGTCATCGATCTCTGTAAAATTAATTTATTTAAACTTTGGCTCTCTTGCAGCTCAGATCAAATGACAACTAATGTGAAGACTCAATCCCGAGTGTCTTGGAAAAGGTTAAATAAAAAAAAATAAATAAAAAAAATCCTTTTTTTATTTAAATTTTTTTATTTAAAATTTCTTTATTCTTTTATTTAAGTGTTTTTAGATTTCTTTTAACAGTTAACTGAAAAATATTATGTCGAAACAAGATAATCGGATAGTTTAATGTTTTTTTATTTATTCTCAGATGTTATACTACATTCTTAAACTAAATTTAGTCTTAAAATATTCCAATTTGTACAGAGGTGTTAGGTTTCATTTTAAAATACAAGATAAGGAAAAAATGTTGCATTGATGATTGTCTTTAAAGGAAACGGAGATATCTAGAGAGAGCTAACCACCAACTTCTTTATTCATTGTGGAGAACCAGTTTCTCGGTTCATAATTTAACTGAAAATGTTATTATTTCTGTGGTATGATTAGTGCACTGATCGCTTTTTTTTTTTTTTTTTTTTTTAGGGCTCCAGACTGAATGACCAGAGGTGTGCTGCTCCATCATCTACAACTAAGGGGCCTACTGTTCCAAACAATGATTTTTTCAGTCTCATCTTGCGTTCCCAATGCAACAGGATGGAGGAACAGAGGGTTCCACCTCCCACTGGCATCACTCAGTCCAAACCAGGCTGACCTAATGGAGAGATTTCTTGTATCTCAGGATATCAAATCATCACCTTCTTAAACTAATGGCCTAAGTCATTTTTTACAAAAAAATATTTCTTTGCCTAAATCATCTTTTTGTGATGCTGTCCACCTCTGATAATGTCACCAACATCCTCACATGAACAGGTCATTATATAAACTGTTCATCCGAGCATGTTGGTGACATTATCAGAGGTGGCCAGCATCACAAAAAGATGATGCAAAAAATATATTTTTTGTAAAAAAAATTACTTGGGCCATTAGTTTAGGAAGGTGACGAAATGAAGTAGCCAAGCATTTTTTTTCCTTTCATTTCTAATTAGATTTAGTTTTTTATAAGTTTGAGTCCTACAAGTAAAATACATGGAAAGCCTGAGAATCTCAGATGTTAAAAAAATGGGCATTGTGATAAGATAGAAGAAGGAAGTTTTTTTTTTACATTGTTTTTAGATAAAGGCCTTATAATTCATGTGCGACAGATTTACTGCTTCTATCAGCAACCTCCGTAGCAGTAACGTGTGGCTACCCTGGAGGCTTGCATCAAGTCAATATGAACTGTGGTTTGTCATATTGGACTCAATTCTGTATTCCTGTTTTATAAGCAAAACAAGTAAATTGCTGTTTTTTAATGATGAAGGGATATATTTTGAGCCAAAGGTTCTGCAGTAAAGCAAGCTGGAATACTGCAAGCATTATAGTGTACAATGACATTTCCTTCAGTCTTATGAAAACATGGCATTTTCATTTGAACTGATTACAGATCTGTCCAGCAGTACCTTTTCAGAAGGTCTAAATGGAAAATCTGTGGAAAAAATAAAAGTCCATATCCAACGCTACTGACTACCGGAGACATTAACATTGACTGCTTCTGGATATTCTTTCTGAAGATTTAAGGACTCAGTTTTACACTGTTAAGCGTTACATGGCTTGTTTTATTACTATAATTTTACTGAGGATTTGCTAGTATGGGGGGGTTGCTTTTATACTTATGCATTCTCCTGAAAATGGAGAAATAAAATCTCAATTTACATTTCAACTTATTTATTGAATAATCATTCATTTTTGTGTGACACAATTCTGATATATACAATATACTGTATATACAAATTTTAATGATATTTTCATCTAAACAAAGGTGTTTTTACAAGGTTCATTGCATTATATTGTCTCAATTTCCCATTCTACCTTTATGTCCAGATATTAAGACTTTGCATTGATGGAATACTATCTTACCTGGTCCAATGTTGAATCCAATTTTTAAAAGGGGAACAAAAAGTTAAAAACTTTCCAACCAACTTCCATCTAATCTAATACTGTAAAGTGCACAGTGTTTACTAGGTTATCATTTATACAGTACAGCCACTAAATATCTTCTTGATGCAGAACTGTTATCCTTCTGAAGTCAGCCTCTCTTGCTGCTCCCTGCATCTAGAATGAGAAAATGGTTCAGCATAGCATTTAAGATTTGACTTAAAATGATTACATATTGTTTTGACATGCAGCATTTCCATCTTAATTTATTTCATCTAAACAAGGGGTATCTAAAGGTCCTTTGGACTGAAATGAGTAGAAATATTATCTTACCTGTTGATGCAGCAGTTTAAGATACAGTTGTTGCTCTTGTCAAGTCTAAATACTCCAGAATTTGGCAGATCTTTACACACTGCCAGGAATTTCTGCAGCTCTGACGTCGGGACTCCACTCTGCTGTTGTTGCTAAATATTGCAAATCAGAAAGTCGCATTACTTCAAACTGTGACAACCTTTAAGCCTTTATGTAAAACTTATAAAGAATGTGATTTACCTGAGCAGCCAACAATTAAACTGAATATGGAATTGACAAATACAGGACAATGAGTAAATAGTAAACAGGTAGTTATCATTACCTTGATTGTGTCATATGTGTCAGTGATGATGGTGATGAAAAGGCTAAGGATCATGTAAATGAACAGAGACACAAAGGTATAGAGGTAAACCCTGCTGAAAACCCACACCAGGCTGCTTTTCTGCTTCATGTTTTTGAATGTTGGAAACATGTCGTCTCCATTGATGAGTGAAAACAGACACTCTGACACCATGTTCAAGGTTCGGAACTAAAACAAAGCCAGATAATACATTATTTTATAAACTGAATTCTATTAAATCTCGGAAAAATGTTTAATTCTTGCTCCACTAGACTTTTCCTCTCCTGTGTATTATGCTACCTTCTCATGATACGGGCCAAGAACGATCCAACCACATAAACAATAACTCAGGTAGATGATACCGGCACAGCAGATGAAACGAATAACATTGGGAAAAGCTGCCCTGAGTGTCAGAATGAGAATCTGGAAGTAGTCAAAGAAATCACAAGAGTTTAAAAGTGTACACACTACTCTGGACAACAATATATATTCCTTTTTTAAAAAAGACTAGGCAGAAGTTTGCTAGTTGTCATTTACCCATAAAATTTTTCTCTTCGATAATGCAAATGAGCATTGCTGCAAAGCAATGATCTGTTGCACAGCGTGCAACACTGAAAACCTACTAAACATGTCCTTTGTTTTATTTATCAGCTGCAGTCTTACATTGTACTTCCTAAAGTAGCCCATATAGCGGATGACACCAATCCAGACAAGCATGGTTCCTGTGCCAAGCAAGATGCTGCACACATCATAGCTTGTGAAGATCTGCAAAAGCAAGAGTTCAAAACTTTTGCAGATGAACTCAAGCAATAAGGGAAAATTGTAGTTTTATAAATGATCTGACTGAAAGATAAATATTTACCTTTGTCTGGATTTCTATCTTCAGAATGGAGCCTATAATGGTCAGGGCATCACTGACAATGATCAAGATATACCAACCGTTCACAAACTCCAGTTTGTCTGACCATGGCGTCTCTTTACCACAGTATTGGGTGTACTCCTGTTTAGGATCAAGTAAAATGCAGGTTTTAACCTCTGCAAGTAACATTTTATAATTTTACTGAATACAATGAATTTACAATACATCGTGAAAAGAATCCATATAAGCTATGAAACAAGGCAAGAGATGTTGAGATTAAGAAGCAACAAGCATGAAGAGGTCATGACTCAAGTTAAGCTAATGACCTTTTAAAGCCTGAAAATTAGACAAGTATGTGCAAAATACACCCAAAATACACCCATCCATCATAGGCGTTTAGCTACTGTTTACACATTAATACAATTGTTTTTATTAATAAACAAATCAAGTACATGCTTGTTAAAAATTGGCTATTTCTACCCTTCATTGTTGATTTTTTGTTAAGTGGAAAATAAACTTTGCTTTACTTAGATACACAATAAATAATATGCATCATACAGTTACAGCTCTCAGCAAGAACACCTCTAGGTGGGGTTAGCAAAATACTCACAAACATCAGCAGAATCCCTTTGATCACTGAGCGCGTACAGAGGGTGAGGGAGGTGATGCAGGTTATAACAATGAGGCAGTCAAACAACACAGTCAGGTATACCTGTTTAGCAGCTGAGGGAACAGAGCAGTTCAAATTACATATGGTCTCAAGTTTTTTTTTAACATGGGTTTAAAGAAATGCAAGTGATCCTCTGTATTCTCTCAGTCAACATACAGGCTCCAGTAACTTTCCAGTCTCTGCATTCATTGATCTCTACATCACTTTCCAGGTCGACCTTTATCCTTCCACTGTGAGCTTGGTTGTTGAAGGTAATCTGTAAAACAGGCATACAATTTAAAGGAGAAATACAGACAATACGCAAAAGTTGCCACAACCTTAAATTTAAACATGAATAATCACTTAACAAGCCTTAAAACTAATGTTGGACTACGCAGCAGTAGCTGAATAAAAGGAATTGGTACAGAATTCATTGGCTTTTGCAGTTTCCCACAGTTTCTTTAAACAGCATTTGGGCAATGCTGCAAAGTGATTGGTGCTTTTAAGTCTTTATTTTGCTATTCAGAAGAACAGAAGTGCAATCATAAATATTTGTGAAAGTAAATCTACAAGCACTGCTATAAAGGTATGTTCAATTGTGAGTAAAGTTAATTTGTGTTCAAATTTGAGGGGAAAATATATGTGTGGATCTGTATCTTTTGTTTACGGAGCTAAATCTAATGAAGTGTACTTAATCAAAAAGATGCAAGTCATCATCTCTTGTGACTACTTGCAATAAAGCATTTTAGTTGCAATGTACGTTGTTTGGCTTGATTATATAATCTCAAAAGTTGCTCCATACAGGTGCAGAGTTGCATGAAACCCCTGTTACATCAGAGGAAGGGATAAAGTGATTAGATGTGTCATATTGCTGCTTCTAAAAGGAAGTCTTGTGTGAAGTTTTGTTTACTGAGCCATGAACACAAGACATACAATAACATTGAAGTCATAGCAGTCTGGCAGCTCTCGGTGTCTCACAGTCTGTAAATTTATGGCCTTGAGAACAAATGTGATCTCAATGGCAATTAGCCTGAAAGAAAGAGCAAGAATTAGAACTAATGGGGTTTTTCAAACACACTACAACAGAAAGGGAGCAAAAGAGTGTTGCTTTAAATCAGAGAAGATGTCAAGGATGTTTACACACCTTTTGAAGTGCACCTCAAAGTTTTGAAGTAGGTCATGTGATGGTAGAGAATACATGGGGTGAATTTCTATGCAATCTGTTATAAACAGGCCACAAAAGACAAAAGAACTGGTGATGAAACACATAAACATGGGGAGAACAGAGAGTGATTTAGGAGTTTTCGTTATTGTCACTATTATAAAGCAATATGAATGCCATCAAAACTATAAAAAACATAAGTTTTAGATTGAACATCAGATTCCTCAATGAAGTCTTCTGCATTAAATATAGTTAATCCAAGAATTATCTTATCTAGAGATTTCTTTAAAGTTTAGAGTTTTTTGGAGTACTGACGTAGACTCTGTTTTAAGATGTTTTGGGTGATTTTTGAGGTGTGTGAGAAATAGATTATCTGAGTAGTACTGCCAAAAGGTCTGAAGAAAGGCAAAACATACTTCAAGATTATTTTTTCAAAGGGATCACCATGTCAGTGTTGTTGGCAATTACCTTTTATAGCGGACTTAAATTCCCAGGCAGGTGCTAAATGCTTTTTCATTTGTTTGTCTCTTGCAGAAACTACATAGGCTTTTCCAGGGAAGCCCAGACTGCTTATTAATCAGCTTCAAACTGCCCATCATTGCATAATGGTTTTATTTGATCATAAACTATCTTTAAAGCAAACAGTGTAATTTATTCCAAAAATTTGAATGAGAAGGTGTCCTCTCCTTTGGCTAGTAGTGTCAAGATCAAATTTGATGATTATCATGAATGATTTACAAGCAATAGTAAAACTTACCTGCATCCACATGAGCATCTATCTCAAAGGTTTCATTTCCAGGGTAGATGGCACCGTTCCTGTAAAACTCTTGACAAATGGACAGCGCTGTGTAGCTACTACCGTTTCTCTCATATGCATGATTGCCCACTGTGTTGTTCTGCAGAAGTCTGTGCTAAAAATGAAAAATTTAAAACAGTTCTTACATGTTACATTTACCCAAAAAATAAACATAATGGAAAAATACTAATATGAAAAAGGCTTATATTGTATATAATTGTTTTTCCTGGTTTCCTGTCTATGCAAAAACAACATGCAGACCACGACATGCCTTTCTTGTTCTTTGTCAGTTTACTTTCCTTAAAGAATAAGGGAAATGTTTTACGGCAGCTTTATGTAATCGTAACGAACAGATAACTTGTGGAAAAGAAACAAAGTCCAATCTCATGATAAGATAAAGCAAGTCAGACTTGCTGCACATGTAAGGTAAAAAAAAACAATAAAATTTTAACAGGAATTTACAGTAACACAAAAGCAAAAGAAAGAGATCGATAATGTGACACAATCTAAATAAATCAACATGCACTGCCAATCAAAGTCATGCTTGCAGTTTTTTCCCAAAAGTAAAATCCTCTTACCTGTGTTACGATGTAGTCAATGTGATCATAAACATCTGCTTGTCTGTAAACAGCATATGTATCCATCCCTCCATCGACATAATCTTTCAAGAAGAGGTGATTGAATGCCATCAGATTTTCCTCCTTAAATGTAACAACCATCTGGTTGCTCAGCCCAAAGGACACTAACTGCGATAGGACAAAAACACTTTCATGGGTTGATGAAAACAGAAGAACAGATATTATGGTCATATCTGAGGTTACTACATACCTGTATAGTGATAATTGCAATTTTGACAATCTGCAGTATGAGTTTCCATGGTTTTCGTCCACGTGCGTGGTATTTCTCACAGGGGTTCATAAAGTAGTATTTTATTTTCCTTCTGAGGTGCTCAACTTCATCCAAATCTGAGAGACACTGAGGATGGTGCTCTTGACAAGTAGGTAGGTGGTTTGTGTTACACACACCATACAAGTCAGTGGATTCCTCCATGTCCAAAATGACTGCAAAATTAGTGATTTATAAACGTTGGGGGGTAATTTCAGTAAAACATTACTGAAATTATTAAAAATTGCACATAAAAATCTATTATTACCCCAATACTTCCCTTTAAAAATAATAATAATAATAATAAAATAAATAAAACTCATATTGCTACGTTGTTTTGGATTGAATTTAATTGTCTGTTCTTGTAAAGCATTCTTACATGACAACTAGGAAAAAAGTCACTGAACAAGAAATACAATAAGAGTGAAATGAGGAAAAAGATTGAAAACGACTGCCTCAAGATCAACGCGAACTCTAGAGTTACACGTACACATTCACCGTGTTTTTACAGGAAAAATTGCAGAAAATTCATAATCTAAGAGGTAAGGGGAACTGAATTCAGGTTTAGCCTACTTGTTGAATTTGCGTTCAGAAACCCGACCCTCCTCTACCACTGCGGCGATCAATTATTGATTATTTGTTGCAAACATATTAAACTTTAAACCCACAGACAAAAAAATCGCTATAATACAGAATAACATTTGCGGAAAGTTTACTTACCAATGTCCTGTAGAAGATTAATCAGTTTTACCTCATACAATCGCTGTTTACAACACGAAACCCAACTTAAAATATCATCGTCTCAATAAAATAAATTACTGTAAATTTTTGTTTTACCATGAGGGTCATAACTGGACTGATTAAAGTCGACTGAACATCTAAAATACCTGAACAGTTTCCCATTGAACTTCGCAGTTTTTTTTTTTTTTTTTTTTTTTTTTCGTGCATTGTAAAAGGTTGGGATCCGGTTGGCTTTTTTACCTGTCAATCAACCAAGTGATGTTATTTTCCCCGCCTCTTTTGTAACCAATGGTAACCAAACATTTCCAGGCTAAGATACTAGGAGTTCAAACTGAAGCGTAACTAACGGTAAAATTCTTTTTTAAAAATGTTTGTATTTGTCTGTTCTGTTTGTATTATACTACATTAAACGTATCATTCGAAGTGCTTGAATAGAAAGCAGCTGGGCTACTTTTCTTCTTTAAAAAAAAAATAATATTAACTTTTTTTTTATATATCGTTTTTATCGTCGGTTTTCACGAGACAAGGCGCCTCAACAGCAGTTAGACATTTTCAGGAACCATAAGAATTGACCAGCTGTTTCATACTTAAGCATTTAGGATGACTTGTTATTACGAATAATTTATTTATTTTTATTAAAATACCAAAACTTTACAGTCTTTCTTTTCATTGTGTAAGCCGGATGCATCGTTCTGTTTTTGTTTTTGTTTTTTTAATAAAATATTAAAAACACGTCGGCAAACCCACCCCCATTTAAGTCACTTTGTTTATTTATTTAAATAACAGAAAGATACACCGTAATCTCAATACAGACCACAGAAGTCACAAAAGGGGAAAAGCAGAAGGTCTGACATTAGGACATTTTGTTTTCATTATTTAAAGGTTTGAGGTTTAGAAACCATTCAGTTGAATTAATGTGTTTGCTAGTCTTTTATGCACATTTAATAATGTTATATTCTCAAACAAAATACACACATGAGAGCATGAAAGTGAACTGCGCATTGTGTGTTAGGTTTTACTAGTATAATTTTGAATTTTAAAAAGTTGATATAACAATAGCAAAGACATTTACACTATGAATTGTTGCACAAAAGCACAAATTTGTGCATTAAAACTCAGGAACAAAAGCCCCAAACTAATGCAGAAAATATAGCAACACTAAAATACCAGGAAATTTCTCTTATCCTCCACAAGATGTCAACATATGCATTGGTCATAACCTTAAAAGTATCAAAGCAAAACGTTGCATACCACCACTTTGTTTATGTCTAAGCCACACTGATAGCTCGTTAAACCTATTTGTAAATCTGGAGATAGAAAGTGCAGTTTGATGCTTTGAGAAATCTAACTCTGTGTTGATTTAGGCAATTTCCTGAACCAGTTAACAAGCATGGCACCTAAAAGTAAAAAAAGGCCAAGAAGCGGTTCAAGCAGTAAGGTGAAAGGTAAAGGTGAGTGTCCCGTATTTCAACATTTAACAATTTAGGTGTTTGTGTTTCAATGATCTGCAATTATGCATATAAATAAAACAATAAGTTGATTGTTACTTTCCAATTAGGACAGAAGACTCGGTCTCCCACACCACAGGAAAGAATTGGTAAGAGAAACTTAACTTGCCTTGGAAAAATGTCAGGCCTTTGACCTGAAATGGTAAATAGACTGTTCTTATATAGCGCTTTTCTAGTCACATGATGACTGCTCAAAGTGCTTCACATTACATGTCACATTCACGCATTCAAACACGCACTCATACAGCACTTCTATTGTTACATATTAAGTGCTTTCACTATCACACTGAATTCAGCTTTTTTGTATAACGCCAATTAACAAAAAAATCATCTCAAGATACTTTTTAGACAAAATCAGTTTGAGACAATTCCTTCCTATTCAGTCAGTATTTATACAGGCCAATTCATTAAAACTAATAACCTAGCTAAGATATCTTTGAAGAATTGGAAAAGCTAAATGCATTCATCTGATGTGATCTTAAACGTACTATTGCATACCCTCTGGACATGATCGTTATTTAGCTGTAGGTTGCTGTTGTCAACGTTTACTTTACGTTCAGCATACTAGCCTTGAATGCAAGCTTTTGGTCACACACTCAGGTCATCATCTGTTACTTTTTTTTCCTAAATATTAGGTCATTGCACCTTGTTGGAGTTATAAGTAACCATTCCAAGATGTTCCCAATTACAATATGTTCTGTTTTATTTATTAATTTATGGATTTCATCCACTCATCGCACACATCACACACACACTTACTTGAAACATGTTTTTTTTTTTTTTTTTAGATTTGCAGACATTCCTCAGGGACTTACCCCAGCCTAACTCAACCATAGCCCTCCACTTAACCATGTCATAACCCTAAAACCCAATAGTTAATCTTGTACATATCAGTATTTTGTTCATGAATACAAAAAAATCCTTTTCGTATCATAAAGACAGCACAGCGACCTGCTTACAAAAATATAGGTATTGTTCAAAGCCCATCATTCAGGCTGAAATTCGTTTTATTCACCAATATAAGCAGAGATGAAAACTTACAGAGGCAGAACAATAATGTACGTAAATCATGAATGTGATTTAATATAATATTTCAGAGTATGCTCTCAAGCCTTGGGTGGATTAAGCAAGAGGAAAGAGGCCTGACAAGTTTGAGAAAACTTTCTGAAACAAATGGAATTTAATTACATTCTTGAGGGATATGGAACATTGCACATCATACTCTTTTTGTCTCCCAAGCAAATATTTCCCATGAATACAAATGCCATAGTTGACACATAACTTTGTGAAATGAGGGGTGTGTGTTTCCACTACAATGATTTGGCATGAGGCCGAGAAGAAAGGTCGACACACCCAGCTGGGAAGTGGTTACTTAAGCTATACTTGAGCATTCCCAGCATCCTCTCAGCAACCTTGTGGAAAGACTTTGAAGAGAGCGACCACAAGCAGGATGAAAACTATCATTATACAGAAACCTGTTTACTGTACGCTGCCCTGGACTTGTTATAGTGGAGTATGTAGATTGTTTAGTGTAAAAAAAAAAAAAAAAGAAGAAGAGAAAAGAAGTAGTGGTGATTCAGAAGTGAGGTATTCTAACAGTTATGTATAAAGGAACAATATTACAAAAAAGTCATAGTTTTGACTTAACTTTTTTGCGCTATTACTTTCAGTATATTTGATCTGTAATATGTGACAGACTGCGATCTAAACTTGCATTGTGTTGTGTTTTGGCCATTGACTTTTCCTCTGTCTACATTTATTGTTTAACTTTCTACCATGGTTTATTGATAGAGGAAATTTGCTATAAAGCAAATTGTGTGACATTTGGTTCTCAAGAAAGATGGTATTTAGTGGTGAAACACACATTTCTAAATGCAACTCTAGTTCTGTGAGTACGTGAGTAGTCCTCTAGGACTTCACTTATTGGTTATGTGGAGCAGCCAAAGAGATGGAGTGCTATCACAAATTATTATTTTATAAAAGTGCTTCAGCACCCAGTTTCCTCACTCTATGCTCACAAAGGTATAAGGTTTAAGGATGTGGGGGTTCAGCTCATTCTAACCTCTCACTCTCTGTGTTTCTCTTTTTTTGTTGTTGTTTTTTTCTTAAAATTGATTTGGTCTCTCTGATCAAGGTCACCCTGAAGATATCTTCCCCCTGGTCCTGACATCAGCCACCCAGGAGCTCTTTGATTGCTGCACTGATGAGGATGTCACAAGGGAGAGCCCTTACAAGCTTCTGAAAAAAGACAAGATCATACAGGACATTAAGAAAAGAGCTGCAGTGTCCGATTTCAGCCCTGTGAAACAGCCTGTCCTGGTAAGGAGGAATTCATTGTCTTACAGATTACCTACACAATATTCTTACAACACTTTTATGATTTACAGACCCCAAAGATGAGGGCCGTGAGAACAGACTGAACAACTAGTTTAATCTAATTCTCTGTCTGTTCTACCAGTGTCAAATACATAACCACCAGCCTTAATTTATGAATTAATCCCTCTTCTATTACTTCAATGACTCCCTTTTATTACTTTAATAACATGAGAGTTTCCTTAGGGACTTATGTAGACTCATCAGTTTTAAGCCCTTAGTAGTGCTAGCTACCCTTGTACAGGAGAGGTCTGGTCTTCACTTTGGTAATATTTGTGTGACTGTCTTTTTTTGTGCTCATTAGCTCTGATGTTTTCAATCATCCAACTGCCAGCTGCTAACTTGACAAACTTAATGCTGTAGAAAGTTTCTTTATGGTATCCAAAATCACCTCACATATATTAAAATTATTTTAATTTTGTCGCAGAGATGGTTGAGTATTGTGAATTCCAAATTCTTCTTTGACAGGACTATCCAGAGGAAGAAATCTTACTTGTTTTTGACAGCGACTTCACTTATGGTCAGTGCTTCTACTTGGTTCTGACACCAGAAGGGAAGAACAGAATACTGAAAGTAAGCAGACGGTATTCACACAGATTCACAAACTTTACATTTTCACTCACTCACTCACTCACTCACTCACTCACTCACTCACTCACTCACTCACTCACTCACTCACTCACTCACTCA
>JBAMHW010000016.1:11214511-11244219 GCA_037177495.1 Rhadinocentrus ornatus | reverse complement strand
TATGATTCATATCTGGTTGGCATCGGCTTTCACAAGAAATGACTTAGAAGAGTTTGCTCTTTGCTGTCATTCTAGACAATTTTATGCTATAGGAAATTTTAACATATTTTAAATTTAAGCAATTTTAATACTGTTCTCTTTAATGTCGACCTACCCTTTTCGGAGCTTTTGGGTCTCATGCTTGATGTAATGGAATTAACTGATGCATATAGTTGATTATATAGTAAGCTGGCATTGCATTTAATGACTAGAATGAATAAATGAGAGCTAATGCCTGGACATTTCTGCTTTGAAATCTAATATTTATACCTTTCTTATATGGGGTTTATATTTGTATATCTTTTTGCAGTTGCTTCTGGAGTGCCCAGATGAGATTTTAGCATTTGAGTTCTGCCCCTCCAATCCAAATATTATTGTTGGCGGCTGCATGAATGGCCAGGTGCTAATTTTTAACTATCTCAGCTGTCCTTTATACACAATCACTTTAACAATAATTTGTTTCTTCTTATATAACCCATTTTCTATTTCATTAGAAAGTGTTATTTCCTTCTGTCATTCTGGTATTACTTATTACCACATCAGTTTGAATGTTTTTTTCGCTGTTGATCTGCAGTTGCTAATTTGTGCTGTCAATGTCTCAGGTTGTACTATGGGATATTATAGCTCACATCACACACTTGCAGGACAACCAACCTAGCAGTAAAATGGCCTCAGTCAACACTGACACATTTGTAAGTACCCATATCCTGACTTTAATATTCACAGTGTTGTTAAAACACTATTCGAGAATTTGGTATCCTCTATCTGTGCCAGTAGTTCCTTTGTGAGTGATGATGTAAAAAATCTATACTCTTCAGCAGTGTTGTGTAACACATTGAGATGATGATATGTTTTCTTCTGAGTTCTCTCCTCACCCTGCTCTTTTATTAGATGGGAATGCAGTTGCCTAATGGTGCTTTTGCAACTAGTCTCAACAAATTCTACTAATCTTTAATATGCTTGGAGGAAATCTCATACTAGTTTAATTCAGTAACTGACCTTGCTCATGTAAAAGCTGCTACAAGGCTTCACCTGCTGCTGCATTTAAACAGACATACACAGTATGCTCCCTGAATTCTAGCCAACATTTTCTTTGTGTGTTTTTACTGCTTCTACAGTGCAACAGCTGTCTCCATCCCACTTCCCCCTGCTCTTTTTTTCTTTTGCTTCCCCTCTGTGCCCTCCTCCATTCTCTTTGTCCTTGTTTGCTCTTAATTCCCTAGAGTCAACAGCAATAGCTCACATATGCCAGCTGTTACACAAGTCCTCATCTACTGCTGTAGTTTGTCCCCAAATACAAGATAGCATGCAGCCAAATCAGATCACTGCCTTCCCTGCTGTTTGCAATGCAAACAATGGCAGTTGTATCTTCTAAAAGGCTTTTTTTGGATGTTGGCTGGTGCAAAAGATGTGCTACACCTCCATTTGTTTCTGGCATATCAGATAGAAAATTAAAATCGATATTAAGACAGCATGCATTAGGGCTGGGCGACATGAACCAAATATTATATCTTGATATTTTTTACCTGAAAGACGATATACGATATATATCTCAATATATTTTTTTTGTCAAGTAACCAATGAGACAATTGTAATTTACAGCCTTCGGTGCTAAATACACTTTTATAAAGGATCAGCAGCACATGTGCATTAAAACAGCTGACTGAAATTAAAGTAGCTTTATATTAAATTAAATGCTCCTAAACCAAAATAAGTGAAAAATACTTCTCAATGACCATAACAAAAATACAGCTGTGAAAAATGTAAAAGAAAAGATGATTTTAACTCAAAACAAGCTATCTCAATATAAACGATAATCCCTCATTCTATATTGCATCTCTCATAAAGTCTCGACATATTTGAAAATCTCGATATATTGCCCAGCCCTAGCATGCATACAGTGCTAAAGAGATGTTTTAAACAAGTCATCTGATTTTGTTTTTTAATGGTATTTTGTATTTGTTAATATCTGTAATTGAATATAGTGGATGTGATCTATGTTTTTTTCCACACATGTCAACATTGCCCTCATACAGAGTAAATAAAAACATCTAACAGCATATTCTATGTTTTCTCAAAGTATTAGAGTTAAATGCAAATTTGTATTTTAAAATCCAGGTTGACCATTTACAGATGGCTTCTATGGTGTGTACAATATTTCTACTGTCTTGGACTAATTTGTCAACACTGACTGTACAATACATTGTCTGCCTTTTTTTTTTCCTCTCTGTCCAGGATCCTGATGAGAAAAATGGGAACAAGATTCCTGTTGTACACTTCAGTGCAGCGTCTGTTATAGAGAGCTGTCACAAAGCCCCTATCACTGATGTCCAGTGGTTGCCACCAACATTTCAGGTATGTTTCTTAAAGGAAAGGAGTTGAAGGGCATCCACAACTGTACACAATCGTCATTATTATCATCATTATTATTATTATCATTATTATTATTATTATTATTATTGTTGTTGTTGTTGTTGTTATTCTCTGGTCTTTACAATACTGAGCCACATTTAAACATGTTTATGTGTTGGTATGGTAACTTTCTCTCTGACAAGGTGACCAGTACAGGCTTACCAGTGGAGAACAAGTTGAAGATCTCTGCTCAGATTGTCACCTGTTCATCTGACTGGTAGGCCTTACACAGAGATGTTTTTTTATGGATTCAGGTGGAAGAGTTTTTTGGAGGTCTATTTTATCCATGGATATGTTTGTTTGCAGAAGCTGTTTGTAGTTACTGGATTTTTCTATTTTTTAGGAAGCCCTCAAGTTTCCAAAATATTCTTTTTTGAGGGTGTCCATGCTTAAATATGAACTTTTGAGTTCCAGATTGTGTTACCTTTCAACATTTGACCATTTGTGTCTTTGTCTCCTTCAAAAGCACTATCATGTTCTGGGACGTGAGGTTACCTAAACTGCTAAGCCAGTCACTGTCAGGCAGGAAGCAAAATGTGGATCAGAAGAACCCAATCACAACTTGTGGCGTACATGAAACCTTCAAACACTTGGAGCAAACGTGGAAACCACTATTCAGGGTACTGCAGTGATTGTTGGTTCATGATATGGAATATTGCAAATGTTTTTGGTATTCTGTGTTTTCTTCCTGTGGTGTTCAGCTATAAAAATCAAGCCTTATCATCAATGTACAACAAATAAAATGCATGTGTGTACTATAAGTCACAAACAGGCCGCTGCTTTCACTACAAACATTAGGAGCATTAGGGATACGATTTCTTTGTCTTTCCAATTATGTCATGAAATTAAATATCAAAAAGACTTTAGAGAGTGTTTTTTATGTACAATTAAATGGTGCTAACAGGTAAACATTATTGTTTTTATTGCACATTATTTAGCACAGCATATGTCGTTTTTTGTGCATTTTCATGTGTTACGGTTCTGTTTTGTGTTTATTTTTTTGTTTTGTTTTTATCTAAAATTTCTTTTCTTCTATTGTGTTAGGTTGTCGTGCCAAAGATTGATACAAGTGGTGAATATGTTCCTTTAAAGTTCAGCCTTGAACTTTACACCAGTAATGACAATACAGGTAGGAACACATGTGGCAGGTATAACACTTCAGGCTGCAATATTTTTATATCTTGTTTTTGTTTTTGTTTTTTTCAGTCTTTTGCCTTTTTTCTCTGTTTTCCTGCACAAGTCAGCACAAGTCAGCTTCAAAAGTTTGCATGATAGGTTTGAAGTACGTCAGGGAATTAAAAGTCATTTACACCAATTTAAAGTTTACAAGTTCTTTTCTTCACTTTATAAAGAATGTTTTTTTTTTTGTTGTTGTTGTTTTTAACCTCTATCAGTACTCCATGTTTTCTTTTTACTCTTTGAATATTCTATTTCTTGTCTGTGTTGAGGGGTTAGATACTTTAATCTACTTTAAATGGTTGAGCCCAGTGACCAGTGAGGCAGTGTTTATTTGCCTCTCAGGTACTGTGCTCCTCTCTGTGTCTGTCTGCCTTTTCTCTGCTTCGGTTTCATACCACTCTATCAAGCGATACTTCCAAAACAAGGCCTTGATATTTGCAGAGTGCTGGTCTTGCTGACTGTCAGCTCTTTGCAATATTCACCTCAGACTCCTTGAGGAGTGTAGGATAATCTTGTGTGTCCTAGCTGGTCAAGAAGAGGCCAGTCTTTGTCTGGCTGAAGGTCTGCTTCCATAAACAAAGCTTTGAAAGCTTCGTGTTAAAACCTTAATACACTTGCTAGCAGAGTCAATAAATCTGCAGGTTTTTCAGCAACCCCCAGGCAGAACTGTTTTAATGAATCCCTGTGTGATTAATATTTTTGTGCTGCTTGAACTCTTTGACTGATTTTTTTTTTAAGTGCTACTGTGTTTGTCTCCGATCTCTAAATTCAGCATTTTTTGTATCTGCGATTTTTCACACCTATTTATTATGAGCAGGCATCATGGAGATTAGGTAACAGTTTAGCAGCATGCGCTGTGGTAAAAGAAAGTCAATGTTTGCGGCCATACAGTATCCTCTTCCTCATATTTTAATACACATCTTAACTGGAGGAAAGTGGATTCATAAGGCGTGTCATTGGGTAATCTGATCTGACCTTCAAAAGCAATCTAACAGAGTAAGGCTTGATTGGGAGTAGCCTGCTTGGTTAGGGGGTTGCTAAGCAATAGACCCTGACAGACATACCAGCTAAGACTACCTTTACCCCCTCACGTTTTTATCTCCTTCCCCTTTTTGTCCATAACTCTCACTCCCAGTTCTTTCTCATGTGTTTTTCTCTTTCTCCTCATATCCAGTATTGCTGACCTTTCACTATCGCGGTACCTGTTCCCAACTTCCTCTGTTTTTCTTTCTGTCATCTCATTAATGGTCAGATAACAAAGCGGAATGCCACAAAGCCACTGTTTAGTCTCTACTATTTCTTTACTTCAAGTAGATGTTTTATAAGGTGCTAGTTTTAACTAAATTCTTGCTTTCATGTTATGGGTATAGGTATGCTGTATGCTTAAGGGAAAAAAAACAGTTACAATTAAAGAAAAACTAATAATTCACTGTTTTAAATTGTGTCCCTGTCCAGAAAAAGCTGCAGAAAATGGGCATGTGGGGATGATCCCAGACTACAGCCAGCTAACAGTACCCTCAGCCGGTACAGTTAAGATTCTGGAAGATGTCAATACCAAGTTCTATGTTGGAACAGAGGTGAGCATTTCTCTTTGATTACACCAACACCAAACATCACTCTACTTCCTCAGCAACTGGTATTATAAATAACTTTGCCTCCAGACTGCCCTTTTCTTACTATTAGCCCTACATCGCTGTGCAGATATTATTTTCACCTGTCATGTTTCAAAATCATGTCCTAAAGTATACAATTAAACTGTTTTATGTTTTGTATTTTTATTTTATTTTTTTTGTCAGGATGGGGAGATTGTTTACACTGACTGGAAAGTAGAGAAAGACGTGTCTGGACAGCTGTTAAGTAAGTGGTCTGGTTTGTGAAAATCAGTGTGTTCAAAAGAGCATTAACAGTGTATTCTTGACTGTTGGCCAACAGTTTGGTATCAAAAGAAGACACTGGCAACCACTGGTTGGATCATAAAACAGTGATGCCCAATTTATCAAAATAATTTTTATAGCCACTCTCACAGTAAATTACATCTTTGGTTTGACAGGCATACTAAACATAATTACCATTATGAAATTTAATTGAGATTATCTTGGAAGCAAATTCCTGTGAAATCAAAGTGCTTTTTTTTTCTTCTTGTTCTGCTTCTCTCCCAGGTGGTAAACCTCTTTACTGTTTCAACGCTCATCATTATTTGGTGAACACAATGCAACGATCACCCTTCTTTAAAGACATTATTTTGACAATAGGAAGCTGGAACTTTGCCATTTGGCAGGAGGGAGTGATGGTAACGATACAGTTCACATCTAAGGTCACATCTTAATCTTGACATGACTTAAGTGTGGAATACACTTGTTAAATAAAGACAGCGTAGCTAGCACATAAAATGTACCTCTGATTTTGATATGTAACACACAACCCCAAACTAGTTTAAAATTTATGCTAATATTTTAAGTTTGAAAACTGGAACTTGACCTTCATATAATTCAGAATCATTATCACCAGACAAACACATTTGATTGAATGTAAAGTAGACTCGGTTTTTCAATTTATTGTAAACGACAACATTTCAACGACAACGACAGGATGGTCCCCTGGTTCTGTCACAATTTTCTGGAGAGGAGTGCACAGCGGGATGCTGGTCCCTGTCACGACCGGCAGTTTTCTTCATTGGGAAAGGAGAAGGCAGTATTGAGGTTTGGAACCTGATGGAAAACACCAGCCAACCTACACATGTCCATCATCATTTCACCAATGCCAAGATTACCTGCATCAAACCCTGGATTGCCTCCTGTGAGTTCCCGACATCTTCAGTTCACACCACATGTAGTTCCATTAGAAGGTTTTGCTGTATTTCTAATCACATTTTGATGATTTACCAAGACTGCAGTAAAATAGTTTCTGTATTCTTTGGAAATATAATCTATAAAAGTGTGTTTTTGTGGCTCTTGTTGGTCAGCACCATCAGACTGGTTTTTCACACTTTCATGGTTTCCAACAGTAGCTGGTATATTTATTACACAGTTTGGGATTTAGCATAAACTTGAATTTGTCAGTCTCATGGGTTTATTTATTTATCACTCACACGGAGATCAAGGTTCAATTTCAACACAGAAAGAGAGTGCAGACCTCTGCTAAGCCATCGTAATTTTTTTTTTTTTTTTTGTCTAATAATTTGTGGGCCTTATTTTTAGATGGAAGCTCTAATGGCAATATTATCCCTATATCCCCATAGTAAAAAATCCTTCACAAAATTCCTGACAGTGATCTGGATCAACCCCCCACTCTCCCAAATCTAATCACTTGTTCCTTATTCCATTTCTGAGATTTTCAGAAAATTTTATCAAAATCTGCTCATAACCTTTTGGGTTATATTGCTAACAGACAGACACATATACAAACCAACCCTGCTGAATACATGACCTCTGCCTTGGAGGAGGTAATAATTATTATAAAGACACTGAACTGCGGCCCTGCGATGGACTGGTGACCTGTCCAGGGTGTACCCTGCCTTCACCTGAAACACTGCTGGGATAGGCTCCAGCTCACCCCGCGACCCCTAATAGGAACAAGCAGTACAGAAAATGGATAGATGGACACTGAACTGCATTCAGTGGCAAATCAAAAAGATGTTATACTATACTGGCTGTTTAGGTGACAGAGCAATCATCCATGAGTCAACATGAGTCCGCATTCTGAGGTGTACTTACACAAGTTTCTAATTCGAAAACTTTACATTTCTACATTTTTTTTTAAAGCAGGGGTTTTACCCTGTTAGCTTTCAAAGCCTTCTCCGTTGTTGTATAATCTCGTGCTCTGACCCTCATCTACTTGGTTGTTGTGCACCTCCAGCCAAGCAGCATTTCCTGGCAGTGGCGGACAACTTTGGAGTTCTCCATGTTTTCAAAATACCACAAACCCTCTACATTCCCTCCAGGCATGAGGTAAGACACCTCAATCCCCTCCTAATTTGTTTATTTTAAAAGCCTTAGTTTTCATTCATATTTTCAAGAAGAAAATGTAAACAGTAAGCCATTGCTCAACATCAAGAAACTTGAATATCTTCAGCACTGCAGCATACCAAAAGTTTAATTTTAATGCCAGGTTTATTTGATCTTACTCCAGTTTTCACCAAAATTGACGAATCATCAAGTTGTTGGCTTATTGAGTCATGGCAGCATTTAAATGGATGTCACACAGTACTTATTACAACTGCAAACCAGTTTTTCTCTTGTGTTTATATGTAGACCTTAAGCATGAAGAAATACTTTGAACTGGAGAAGGACTGTTTAAAGGATTATTTGAAGAGGAAGGAACTGTGGGTGAAACAGAAAAAGGAGCATGAGGAACTCCAGAAGAAAAGGGTAAAAAAGGTTTTAATTTTATACAGAAGGTGCTTGTTCAGAAATCTGAATTTAAAAAGCAGATTAAGAGGGTTAATATCAGGAAAAGAAGAGTGTAGCAGTTCATTTTTATACTGGAAAAGCTAAAGTGGACTGTTTCTTTCTGCATCTGTGTCTTTCTGTAAGTGTCTCTCCTATTCTTTCTTACCTCATGTTTAATTCATTCAGACCGTAATTTTATCCTGGCCACTGGGGACTGGAGTCATTGATAGGCTCTGCCTGGCAGTGTCTCAGCTAGAAGAGTAATGACTAAATCGCTTAGTGGGCAAATGCTTCCACCTTAGACTAGATGGCTGGATGGCTTTAGTATAAATGAAGATAAAACTTTGTTTTGCTGCAATAACGTCATGTTGGTTTCTCTACTTATGAAGGTTTTCACCTCCTTCCAAATAGGTGTGGATTCCCACATATGTTGGCATATTAACCTCCAGCTTATGTTTCCTGTTGACTTTAGTATACTTAATTAAAAATCTTCTTTAACTAGATATCAGTGACAAGACATATCTGTAATTTAATATAGATAGCACTGTTCTTATATGCCCAAGGTGTTGGAAGAAATAATTTAATAGCTGCATAATAGTTTGCAATATGAGAGTAATTTTGCCTTAGCCCTTTAAGGTCCTGCTCTGCTGTTTGGTAGAGCAAGATTTTCAGTGACTGTGGTGAATTTTATTAAAAAATTGTAGAAATAAACCTGCCTGAGCCATCTCTACAAATTAGTTTAGGTTTGTAATACTAAGCGTTTAGATTTTTACCATATCACTATTGTTATGTTATTAACTTTTATCTCAACCATTTGCTAAAAAACATGTTTTGTATTTTTGTCCCAAAGAAAGAATTTTTATTTAGCTTTTTTCTGAGTGTGAATCTTAAATGATTATAAAACATGGGGTCTTGGATAAAGACAGTTTCGAAGTACTCAAACTTTTCTATTTGTTTTTTGTGACAGTATTTTTTCTGTGATCCTGTAGGAAGCTGACAAACCAGTCAAGTCTCTGCAGAACACTGAAGAGGTGGGCATGAAGCAGTACAGAGATGACATGAGGATGTCAGAAAGCATCCTGAAGGGCATGGGCCTGTGGCCAGCAGCTTTAAATGCACAGGATACCTAATATCACACACACCTTTACACACACAAAAACAAGCTGTGTTTTGTGCAAAGTGAAGGTTTCCATTAGATAATTCTGAATTTGATACCTTCAGTGTTATTAAACAGCTTCTCCTGACATTGACATGTGGAAATCTCTGTGCCAAGTTTTTTTTCTTTATAGCTGTTTTTGACATATTTGTCACCACTTATAAGATGTTAAGATCTTATTAAAATTTGCTTATTTTATTTATTTGTAAAACTTAAGGACATTTTTATCACCGTAATATATTGTTCTTCCCATTAACAGTCAGATAGTCTAAGTATTAAAGATTCAGGGTCAGCAATTAATCATTTTTATCCATTTAGATTTAGTTACTGGGTGATGTCATCCATTTGTGCCCTCATCTCCACTTCTCTCTAAGGATACAGTGTGGAATACATCTGTATATGTATCTGTATATATATCTATAATCTGACCCTGACAGGATGTCATTTTGTGGAGCTTTTATTTTGAGATCGGATGTTGTCAATAAGTGCCTTCACCAAGTGAAATAAATCTGGATTGCTCATCTTGTGTGATAAGTAAATGTTTAAAAGAAAATGAATTCATTTTCTATGCCGCTTAGTCCAATTCAGGGTCGTGGGTAAGCTGGAGCCTATCCCAGTTATTAGCAGGGAAGAGGCAGTGGTACCAATTCATCGCATGACCAATACAGAAAGACAAAACAACCACTAATATTCACTCCTAGGGAGAATTTTGAGTGACCAATTAACCTAACGTGCATGCCTTTAGATAGTGTGAGGAAGCCAGAGTATCTGGACAGAACCCACATACACAGAGGGAGAACATGCAAACTCCGCACAGAAAGGCTGCTGTTTGAACCTCCCCACAGCAGACTTCTTGCTGTGAGGCCGCCGTGCTCACCACCACACCAGCCTGAAGCCACACCAGAAGAAGTTGACTTCTTCTTAAAAGAAGAATAAAAACTTAAAAATTACAGACAGGGTAACCTGATGCATGATAAGGCAGGTTTTCTAAGCACCTAGGGGGAGTACAATGTATTAAATAACTGCAATCTAGTCACTTATATCACAAAAATGACTGAATGCACGTAGGGTGTCTCTAATGTTATGTAATGGCTAAAATGCAGAACATGTATAGCCTCACTCTTCACTTCCAACAAGAGAAATCACTGTAGTTGTAAAAAGTTAAAAAGTGAAATGCAAGGCAAGTGTTTGGTTAAAGAGAAACATTATCGCTGCAACACTGAGGACTATGAAGAAGAGCGCCTGCACTGTCTGTAGACAATGTTACCAGTAATGAGGACTGGGAAACTCTGGAAGTGACACTGGAAACACTGGAAGTGCAATATATTGTCAACATTATTTTTCCTGGTTGCATTAGCATCAAATTGCAAATATATCAGCCAGTCAGTGTAGTGCTGCGGGGACACCCTCAATGTTCACATACAATGCAGTGAGCTCCTGACTAAGTTTCAGTGTGAGATAAGTTGGGAGGAAGATGAGGTTGTAATTTTAGATTTCACCATAAGGTTAAGGATTATTAGAGAAAATCTTCTGTCACATTTTTCACAACTGAGAATGCCTGTAGTAAGTAGCTCTCCATCTTCCTACTTTCATTAGTTTTGCTCCTTTATTGAGACAGAAAAAGCAGGGCCTCAAACTTCTAGTCAAACTGACAACCAGTATCCTGCCAGAAAAGAAGCTGCAAGGGAGGGGGTATGGGTCAACCACTGCATAATGTAGGGGCAGCTGTCTATTGCCAAGTTTCATACTGTGTCCAAGTTGCCTCAAAAGAAAAGGGTGAGCTTGAGGGTTGAGAGAATCAATAAAAGCCACAAACACATATGTTGGAAGAGAGGGGGAAGGAGAGGGTGAGAGGAAAGATGGAAAACAGGATTCTCCCCAGCTGAAGTGAGCTGGGGTCGACTTCAGTGAGGCCATGACTCATTCATGTGGACGGCCCTATCACAGAACGGAGGGAGTGGAGGAGGGTGAAGAATGGGCTGATGTGAGGGTGCACAGAGACAGGCGTCCATATGGCCCCCGAGACACCAACAAGGTCCTAGTGACAAAAGAGGCCTTTGCTCCCCAGTCATCTTCTCTTCAAACATTTCTGGCAGATCTGCTTTGCAGTACCTCTCCCTTGTGCAAAGCCTCTCATGTTCTTCTAAACCAGCTCAGGAATGTGCTGTCTGCAAATCAACACTTGCACAAGGGGTGTCTTCACACTTGCTGGTTATTTATACTTCTAATGGTTGATACAAAGATTGTTATGCAGTTGAGTGAATTTATTTGCAGCATACCGTAAACACTTGAGGCATTTGAGGTTCCACCAAAATATGCAGAATTGTTAGCTGCTCTGCTGCTCAGCACTCCTTTAAAGTTTGGGACAATGGACAAAAGCACAGCCATAAACCCAGAGACTCCCACTGGCATGAGGGATATTCATGATGTCAGATATTCCACAGTTGACTTCTTCATCTAACGCCAATAGATTTCCCAAACATAAAATAAACTGTAACCGAGGGGGCTGTCTATACAGAATAGATGGCCTGCGGTTCAGTTTTTATCGTCAATTCTTCAAAGTTTTCATGCTAAATCCAGGGCAACAATGCAAGCAGGTGCTGTGTAGGAGGGGCTGTAAATCTGGCTTGGCGAATTAAGCCATTGCCTTGGCATTGTTCTGGCTGGCCTCTTAGCAGCTCCTGCTGGGGAGGGTGTTAGGTGGGGCGAGTCTTTTTTTGTGAGAGTCTGGCTCCACAGATCTCCAAAGATGGTGGCACCCTGCACATTTCCATGCATGGTCATCCAAGTCAGACCCCAACTGCAGAGGAAGGGATCATGCAGTGCAACGAGATTGTTGCATGACAAAAGCTAAAACATTGTAAGTGAGAAACAGGCTCTGATAGAAGGACTGCTTTTAGTAGAAAGAAGAAAATTTGCTTGTCTGTGAGGATGTTGATAAGCTCCTTTAGCCTCAAAGCAGCTGCCCAGTTATTTTATTTATTCTCAGTAAAATTATCAAGCTTTGTTTTCATTGATGTAAACCAAAAGGGCTGTTTCTCTTTAGCGCTGCAGTGAGGATGGTAGTGGGTTTCATTAGGTGAACTTTGACCTCATAAGAGATCAGGTGACCAGGACACTGCTGTGGAATGTTCCCTCTTGACTCCTGCTCATTTTCTAATTTCAAAGCTCTCAACAGTTTGGATTCTTGTCATTTTATCAGCCCCTCCCAAGGTCTACAGCAGCCTGTAGCATCAATGTTTGTGTGTGCGTGTGTTTTTTGTTTGTTTGTTTGTTTTCATGGGGTCTGGAATCCACAAGCTCAGTATACTTGCAAGGTTCAACAACTTTCAGTGGACCAAAATGCTTGACCCAGCTAGTTTAAAATGCTCTTTGAGGGTCAAAGTTGGAATTAAGTTAAGGCAAAGGGAAGGCATTCGATTATGATTGTTAGGGTAAAGGACTGTATCTGCATTATGTCAACAGAGGGTTTCTGCAAATATGCACAAAGGTGTGCAAATATGTATATATATCAGTGTATGTCATCTAAAATAGAAAACACAAGTCTTAAGTCATTCAATACAAAACCTAAAGGAGTTGATTAACTCAGTATGCAGAATTATTATTCACAGCTTTGCAAATTATCAAAGTTTATTTTGCCTTTTGCCTTTTGATGAGCATCTCTGAATAAATTATAAACTATGATTTAATAAAACTTGTACTATCACCTTTTGGTAAACATGCCAATGTTTTCAGTGAAACACCATTTTCTAGCATATTTATATTTTAGTATAGTTTC
The DNA here is from genome assembly GCA_037177495.1 of Rhadinocentrus ornatus. NCBI lineage: Eukaryota > Metazoa > Chordata > Actinopteri > Atheriniformes > Melanotaeniidae > Rhadinocentrus > Rhadinocentrus ornatus. The sequence continues at coordinate 11,231,267 of JBAMHW010000016.1, read as the reverse complement.
GTGCTTGTGCCATAACCAATGTGTCAAAGGCAACATTAACATATTTTTGATTTTATTTACTTACACTCGCCATTACGTGCCAGCAAAAACAATGTTTTCATCTGAGCTACATCAAAGTGTCATGTGTCAGAAAATGCTACAAATGCTTCAACTGGAGGATTTCAGATTCAGGTGCTGTCATTTCAATCTACCACTTGAATGTTGTCTGCGATTAATCCAGATTAGGATGCAAACCTAGCAATTAGTTTGGCAATGCCTACATGTTAAAATATTAGAGGTCTGGAAACTACATCTTTTCATTGTAACATAGCATTATTAATGAGAGCTGAAATCACGTCTGTATTTTGCCCATATTAGGTTCACCATATAGTTGGGATGAGACTTAATACATTTTTCAGACTAAATGGCCCATATTCACATACTTTTGGGCAGTGGTGGCATCTAACAAAGTACAAGTACTTTATACGTAAGTATGTTTTTTATGTATCTGTACTAAAGTAGATTTAGTTGTGCGTACTTTTGGCTTTCACCTCATTACATTTCTACAATGCCTTGCGTTGTACGTTACAGTTACATTGCAGGTTTTTATTGTTTGTTTGTCTTATTTCAAATTATTATACTGTTCCTCAGAACGCTGCAGAAATGTCATTGAATTGAACGGGCCATCTAATATATCTTATAATGACTACTGGGGTTTTGTGCTTCTGATTCCCACCCTTCATTTCATTCCCCAAGTAGTCTCTTCACTCATCATAACAGAGATTCATGTTCATTCATGTTTATTATCCATAAAACATGTTTGAATCCTTTAACTTTAGCAAAAAAGAAATAAAAAAAAGTTTTCCCACAATGGCCAGGTGCTCCTCTGATAAAAAAAAAAACATATTAGCTGGTGGTCAGCATCAAGGAGCTACCACCTCAAGCAGCCTGGAAACTAAGTAAAACTGCTGACATCTGCAGAGTGCTCTGTTGACAGCAAGAAGGAGATATCATGCACTGAAATGCCAGCTGTATCACTTCACTTCCTCTCGATAACTCAAAGTTATCTGTACACTTCATATCGGCATAAAGTTAAAGGCTGCTGGGAGGATGAACTACCACTAAAGGTGCACCACCTGCAACTTTATCAAACCAGTGAGGCCCAAATCTCACTGAGCTTGAACACAGCTGCTGTCAAGGCCTCTTTTCAGTCTCACCTTTCACATTTTTCTCTCCTATCAAGCAGAGCAAACCCTCATCTTGTCCAGGAGCTGAAAGGGGAGTGCTGTGTTCTTGAGGGGTGGGAGTGAGATGATGAGCAGCTTACCTTTAGGAGGGATTACCCTTATTAAAATGAAATAGTCTAGTCCTGAGTGACAGAGCAATGGAGGTGAAGGAGGGAAGAGGCCTGCAGAACAGAGAAGAGGGCCTACGTTGTGTGAGGCCCAGCCCCAGAGGATTTGAAGCACCGCTCCTCTGTGTTCTCCTTCCCTCTATTCTTCACTTTCACTTCTCCCTCTCTCTTCATCCTCTCCCCCCTTTCCTTTGGTCTGTTCTCCCATCATCACCACAGTCCAGAACAGGCAGATCTGTCAGCCCCGCATCAAGAGATCTGCCCCAGGCCCTCAGATGAGCTGCCAAGTACAGAGGCTGCACTGCAAGGGAACAAAAGACCCTCAAAAACACAGCAGAATGGCTGGGACCTTGGTAAAATGTGTTTAATAGCCCTCCTATTGAAGGCCACTGCATGTATGGAATGTGTGTCACTACATAAAGGTTTCCATCTATTACCAAGACGTAACTCACCCAAGGAGTGAATAGTTTGCACTGAATGGAATGAGCCATCCAATGAAAGATGATAACGGTTTAAACATGTAAAATGTAACTTTGCAACTGGAAGCTAATAACTATGATATAGACTATGATTGCCCTTGTAACAAAGTTCCATGATTACATCAGAGATCCAGCATACAAAGCATGTTTTTTGTCATGTGTGGGGCCTTTTGAGTTATCTTCGTCAGCAATGGGTGGATTCATGAGTAAAATATTTAAGAACGAACTTACCTTCCTACTTTTTTTTTTTTTTTTTTTTTTAATTCATCAAACAGCAACAGTGGAAATAGATGGAATATAAGTCAGATTGTCATTTGGGTAAGGTCCAACCTAAAATCAAACTTGGAGACTCTGCTCGGAGATATTAATGTCAATGTATAAGGCTTTCCGAACTTATAGAAACTTAATGGCACACTCAATTCTCTGGTGGTAGTTCTGTCTGTAATGGGCTGAGAGCTAATGTTAGCTGATGTTAGCACTCTCATGACCTACATTTATAAAAGAAATAAGATAATAATTTTTTCATCTAGGCTTTCATAAGCATATAAATTTTTAAATTTGCTAATATTATAGAAATTTTACAGGCGATCTGTTTAGTTGGTAACACATGACATTTTCATACCTGTAAATTCCAGCAGTTGAATTATTTTGGTGGTAACTATAAACATAAACCGCATACAAAATATCACACAACACAGGATAAAGACAGGTTAAAATGACTCAACACTTCGGCCACATTCCACTGAACGGCTCTGCCTATGATCTTTCTGTTACTGTTAGGAAGACAACAATAATCTGAACATCAGGAAACTTATATTTGTTTTTCAATTCACCTCTTTGTTGTGGGCAGCAGATACTTGAAATATGTCAGGGAATTGCCCTTGTTGGCTTGTGGGAATCTCCCAGAATGGATCTCAGCTTAGGGGACATTCCCAGTTTGCAGCTGCATTTAGCTATCCTGTAAAAATCTTCTGTTGGAAGGAATTACTTGGATGATATGCGGATTATGAAATAAGTAGCATGCAAATCCTTAAAAAATAAAAATGATTGCATACCACAAGTGGATTTAAAAACAGCTTTCAGAATTTTGACTTGATAGAATATTTTCAAAAATAAGCAGTGAATTCAAATAACGCTGTGACAGCTGCCTCGATGGCTCTGGCTGAGGTGCTACATATCTTCTTGTAGACAGCATGACAAACCGAAACAGCCTTTCAGCACTAAGTGGTTTTCAGCTTGTGTTTGATGTCGCTACAGTAGGTTCATATGATGTTTTTCATGACTGCAGTAAGGAATGAGGAAACTTTAGGCTACAAAATGTACACAAATCTGCTTGCAATTCCAGTCCTCTTAATATTCACTCATCTACTTTCCTTAGTTACAGTTACAGCCAAATATTTACTTGACAGTTTAAAATCGTATTTCATCTAAAGAATAATGTGCCTTTTAGCCTGAAAGTTATTTTTGGGTCTTATGCAAAGACTAAATTAAAAAAAGATCCACTTCAGCTGTAATATTTATTTAAAAGTATTTAAACTTCATCTTCAAACATCTGGACAAGTGTTTTATATTTAGATGTGTGAGCTGGCTCTAAAAAAAGTGCCTGTTTTAGAAGTACTTTGTTCACATTTGAATTTCAAAGCTGATCTGTCACCTACAATAAAAGCAAGAATGAAATCCCATATGGGGACAAAGGCAGACAATATAAGACAAAGTCTGTTTGGACTGTCAAGATCTCTAACTAATATCAGGTGGTCTGATAGAGTGAACTGAACTGAACTTTTGTTCATTTCTAATTCCGGAGAGAAGAGATATGGACCTAATTAGAAAAACATCCTTGACAGCCACCTGTATGTGAAACCAGACCTTTTCTGCTCTTCTGATCTTTTCCTTTAATCTCTGCTGACCTTTGAGTCAGTATCATGGCTGCAAGTCAACCAGGCCTAGACAACACATGGCCTATGTTTCCTTAAGATTTTTTTTCCTATAACTTTATTGTGTTAATAGTGACAAAGAAAAAACAAAGTGAATGTGAATATAGAAGGACTGGGAATTTCAGGTGTTAGATGAAAAAGCAGACATTTAAAAGCTTAAAGTGACCATAAGTAAAGTCCTGCATCAAAAGGATGCAGAAATCCAGTAACTGATTTGTATATAAACTATTCTGTCTTTAAGATTAGTTTAGTGTACTGTTTAGGGTGGATGACAAAAATCTTTACATAGGAGATGGCAAATGGTCTGTATTTATACAGCACTTTACTGTACCTGGAATGATACTCAAAGCCCTTTACATCATACATCATATTCACCCATTCACACAAACACACTCACGCATTGATGGCGGATGCTGTCATGCTAGGTGCTAACCACGACCCATCAGGAGCAGGCTCCCTTCAGGCTACAAGATGACCACTCTAACCACTGAGCCATGCTGTGTGAAAACAGATGTTGCACATATCTCCTGATGTTCCATGAACTGGCACTGGATGTGAGCTAGTAGGAAGGAGAATAGAGAACTGGTTCAGCTAGAGCCAAATTTCCAAAGCTTCAGGACTGTATCCTTCCGGGCTAATCCATTTTTTACTGATGCCAGTATGTGCCTATACATTGCAAATCAACATTATTTATATGCAAGGTGATAGGCTACTTGTTAGAGTTAGGAAATTACTTTCAGTATAAATTACTATACAAATGCTTTAACTTGTTATAGATACTTAGTTATAAATCTAATAATAATAATAATAAATAACTAAAAATCTCAGAAGAAGTATAAGCTAGATTAATGTAATGTAAAATAATGTACTTTATTATGATCGAACATTTCTAAGGATTAATACGAAGCACTTCTCTCTTATGTTTAATGGTGAGTTGACTGTGACACTTTTTCTGATGAGACAGAAATGATTCGATCTAAAATGTAACACATCGAAGATGAGGCAAACATTGCTGATATTGACGGTAGTTATATTTGTTAGATTGTACACTGAGTTTATTTGGGAAGCAACCACAAGAGACTTTACACATTAAATTTTATTATTAGCATTCCAATATTCGTTTACAACACCAGCAAGAATAAAAGAATATATAAAAACCATAAAAATGATAATAATAAAATAACTGGAACTCAGCTTTTAGTAAAACCTTTTTAAGCAAACAGGACATTTGAAGACTGGAATTACTCCAGATTTAAAAAATATTCTACATTTTAAACCATTTTAAATAATTATCTGAAGGAAAAGCCGATTATATCTTGTAATATAATAAGGCCCTGGTTCTTTTTGTGTCATCAGTGCCAAAAGATGGTTTGAAGGAACCCTGCTGACATTAATTTTCACTTAGCAGCTGCCATAACTTCACCCAAAAGCAAGTGTTTGCACAAATGATATGCAAGTACCAAACAGACCAACTTTTAAATAAACTGTACAAAAAAAAGATAAAGTAATTATTTATTTTTTATACAGATCTACAGATTTCTATTCAGTGACTCTTGCTTTTTAGATTGTAGAGAAATCCACTTGAATGACTTTAAACCAAACAAGAATTTACTAATACTCTAATTACAATCAGAAATATTCCAACAGAGACTATTTTTTTTGTTAAGAGTGTAGAGGCCGATTTTTTGTCATTTATACAGAGATGAAGTCAGAATTCAAGTCCATATTTTGTAATGATTATATGAATGGTTGCACCAAGCAGCAGATTTACAGCAAATTTTGCAACAGCTATTTTTATTTATATATTCAAAACACTTTTAAAATTATTTTTCAGCTAAAAAATAAATTGTATAAGCTTGTAAAATTGAAATCTTTTTCCTCTATATGATAATAATTAACTTAATATCCAACTAAAGGGATGAATGCATGTATATTAAAAGAAGACACTTGAAGAGTCACAAAATTTTTGACCATGTAAAACTGCTTCTATGTTTCACTCCTTTGCCTCTAGGTCCCTTAGAAGAAAAAATAATTGTACAATGCAGTCATCTGTTTATTGAAGGAACATAGGGTTTGAACAAACAAACATACAAAATAGTCTTATTTTACACATAAATATGAAGCACAAAGGCAGATGAGACAGAGCCTTGTTTTTCATTAAAGCTTTTGACCATGCAACGTTCAGTACCTTAAAAAAAACAAACAAAAAAAGACAAAAAGCAATGAACACAGCTTAGTCCACCAAAGACACAACACAATGTCAAATATATACACAAAATAACAAAAATAATAATATAATTCTTTCTGCAAGAGCACAATTTTACAGCTAAAGTTGTACCATTAGTCCAGCACATTACCATGTGTACAGGCAACTCGACTACAAGGCAACTATTGCTACAGGCCGACACTACGAGGTCATTGGAAGTATTTAAATATGCCACTGAAATATAAGCTGTAAAAATAATATACTCCGAATACATTATATAATTATGTACATATACATAGAAGTTAAATACTGATTAATCTGAATCCCTGGATTGCTGAAAATGTCCTTTGTTGCTTTAGACAGCTAGCAAAGTCCTACTAACTAGATGGGGCTTCTTCTTCGATTCACTGCTGAAAATGTGCTTCACATTGTCTGTTTCACCGCATTATCAGGGAGGGGACAAGCAGGAAGGTGACTTTATTTTCTCTAAAACTTTAGCTCATGTTTCCTTGTTGTAAATAAAATCAATTTTATGTCAACATCAGCTCATCCACATGAAGCATGTAGAACAGAAAGTGTAAGTTTCAACTGTTGAGGAATCTTCTTTTAACTTTGGACAGAGCCAGACTAGCTGCCCCTCTGGCTAGTCTAGCTAGTTTTCTGGCTAAAATAAGCTAATTGTAGCTGGATTCCAGCTTATATTATCAAACAAGAACCAAAATAACAAATGCCACATAAAACATGCTGCCTCTCCAACTGCACAGGTGTGAGTACCATAACTGGATTTCTAAACAATGAAAACTCTTGCACAATGTAATTACACATTCTTTCATATAGAGGTTTGAGATGTGGCTGTTCATAATTTAATTCTAACCACAACAGAATAATTTTTATTGCATGAACTAGTATAATCTAAAGCCACTACCTGCCTAATAAGTGCATCGTTGTTGTACAATATTTAGAGTATTATACCTCAATAGAAAAGCTTTCTGCTGTCTTAAGAAGGAAATCCATCCTAAAACAAAGTGTACACATCTTCCTCCAACATTCTTGGTTGATTTAGTCTATAGATGCTTAAACACAGAAAATAGAAGATAGCAGCTTTACTGTTCAGAGTAACAAAGTTAAATAACAATTTGTTTCAGCATTATAATGGAACAAATGTGACTGAAGAGCATTGGTCCCAGTCTGGTTGCTGAAACCAAACTGTGGCTGTACCTCGAAAATGGTTAAATATGCAAATTTCCAGCCCAAACTGGCTCAAGCTGTCAATCATTACTGGGCCACAGCTAATTCACTTTTATTGTGCCACTTATAGAAGGTGCAAGTACTCAGTAAACTCAATTCAAACACTTTGGTTTTGTATTAACTAAACACATTTTAGTTTAATTAATTTCATAACTAATTTTGCTGGTAATAATTTATTTAAATTTATATTTTTTCTTCTATTGTCCTTGTGTGGTCACATTTGGTAGTCCCATAACACACAGAGTGAAATATTACCTTGTAACAATGAAATAGTTCAGGTTTTTAGTGAGACTGAATCTTAATAACATCATAAATTATCTTTATGATCTTATTGTTAGTGTCAAGCTCACGAGAGGTGATGTGTTTTATTTCAGGGTGGATTTTCCTTTTGACATTCCACCTTCACACAATTAAGGCACCTTTTAAACCCCTGAGGGGTCAATGGGTTCTTCTAATAAGAAGAGAAGCAACAATAACAACACAGAACACAGAACTGGACTGAAATAAACCAACAACACAAAGTAAGACTGTCAACAAAGTATCAGGAAAAAACATTGGGGAATGTCATTTGGTAAGGTCTAATGCCACAAGTGCCCAGTTTAATTTCTTCTCATCTCATCTTGTTAGTTTAGTTTTTTTACAGCAGCACCATGTGCCACGCTGCCATTGTGACATCACAAGATCTCCATGGAAACACTGTGGCTATATTCAGAAGCACCTTAATCGGTAAAGGAGTGCCCCAAACTGTGTGTCTGTATATGTGTCAGTGTAGGCATCAGTATCCAACATTGAGCTTGTTCTTATTGAGCTCTCTCTCCAGGTTTCCTATCAGTGTGTCAATGCTCTCCTGCAGGTCTCTCAGGTTCACTCTGTTGCTTAGCACAGGGCTGATGTCCTGGATCTTCATGTAAGCCTGGTAGGTGTGCTCTTTAGGCAGCCGAGGTGGAAAGATGTGCTTACACATCTTCTCCTCCTCCGCCTCCTCTTCTAAAGGCTTCCTGTTGTTTAAACCATCACTATCGCCTTCTGTCTCTACCTCCTCTTCCCGCTCCTCCTCTTCCCTCATCGCCTCTTCTTTCTGAGTTTGCTCAGCAGGATCAGACACAGGACTTACAAGCTTCTCCCCTTGGTCTTCCTCGACTGTGTCCTCCTGCTTGTTGTGGCCCTCCTCAGCTGCCTCTGTATCCTCAGAAGGAACGTCGTCATAGTCTGCCTCCTCTCTGCTGGGGGGCAGCAGCATTTCAGAGGGGAAGTAACTCTCACCACAGCCACTCCAGTCACCAGCGTAGCGATTGCTGGGGCTGTCCAAACGTCCTGGCTTGGGCCGCAGAACGCCCGCCATCTCTGCTTCTGTGAGGTTCAGGACTTGGGGGCGCTCTTTCCTCCTTCGCAGAGGAGGAGGTGACAGCAAGTCAGATGAGACTGAAGCCACAGATGCTGCAAGGGGCTGAGAGCAGGACTGGTCATGTGGGTCCACTACTGTACAAAATACAGACAAAATAAAGATACAATGAGGCTATTTGAGCTACAACCAAAAAAACTCACATTTTCTCATTTAACTTTTGTGACGTATATTGTAGGATTCATCAAGTTTTCATCAAGTTCAGAGCATGAAGAATATTATTATGGCAGCTCCAGCATTAATGTTAACAGTTTGTATAATTCAATTGCATCCAGCATAATTAGAAATATTTAGTTTTGAAATAGATTTTGACACATAGCCACAGAACATCATGAAAGCCCAATAAATAACTTTATAAAGCATGATCAGAATTTAAAACAAAGCAAACCCAAAACATGCAGAAGCCTGATAATATATAGATGTTTGTGGTATTACTTTTAATGTAGTGCAGTAAATGTGAACCTCTTTCTTACAGCTTTTGAAAAAAACAACAACTTTACTTTCCAAAAAAAACAGAACAGTCTGTTCATTGTTTCCATAAGGATTATTTCCTCAGTGGAAAATAGTCCCAGTTAAAACCATTCAGAGGTTTATGAACTATCATGAGCAACTGGAACACTGTTTATGGAAAGATGGAAACATTGCTGTGAGGGTAAACCAAACTGTACATGCTGTGAAATCTGAAAAAGAAAAAAAGAGCTGGATTCCTGGAAAGTGAAAAAAATATGTTTTTTGTTCATGAATTCATAAAGTAACATATTTAAACATATGTAGAATAAGTCAGTTTACTGTCCAGTAGAAGTCTGGGCAGTAAATGTACTGAAGTAAATAAACGTGCCAATGCAGACGCATGCGGAAGACACACCACCACACACTGGGATTTTGTTGCCATCCTTCTGTTCTGTTTGTTATCAACTTTTCACTAAACCAAACTTAAAAATTAACCAAACGTAAGCCCTGTTTAGATGTTATGACAGAATCATCTGACTGCACAATTAAAAAGAACACTGAGCACTCCAACACAGCCAGCACAGTCTGGTTACCTGTCTGCCTCTTTCTCTGTGTACCTACAACTTGTTGGCACCGCTAGCTCTCCCTAACTGGATTGGAAAGGAACAAAAACACAGTTAAGGCTTTAAGTCATGCTCAGATGTACAAGATAAAGTAACCCTTTAATGCAATATATAAAATATGACCTTTAGATGACTTGTTTGTTTTCTTTTTTTAATTTCTTTCATAGTTTTTGAACAGAACTATTGGAGAACCATGTAGGGTTTTGTTCACTCATCACATTAACTGTTGCTGATGCCGTGTTTATGTGCAGAGGTTGCACACCTGACAACACTCCTGAGGCTACAGACTGGAGCAATTATCCCTTGAAACAAACAGAAATTATCCTCCTTTCAGAGACACTGTTATTTAATTTCAGACATGATTCACTGATGGCATGAATAAAATTAAGAAGAGAGCAGTTATTCCATTTTGGCTAGAGACACAGTTTTCCTTTTTGGAAGTTTGTTACATTTTTGTTGATGAAAATGTGCCAAATGTTTACTGATTGTTTGTTTTGGAGGGGAATGACATGTATCAAAGGGCCAAGTCCTGGAAATTAAGCAAGGGCTGACTACTTTCTGTCTCTGTGCATGGGGTACCCACTCAACCAAACGTTTTCAGTGTGTGACACCTCTGAACACCAGACAGGCCACGTACGGTCAGCACTCTTGTCTCGTCTGTCAGAGCCACGCTGTTATAATACAAGACTGTGGTCGGGCATTGTCTTGCTGAAATCAATGTCCTCACTAAAAACTATTGTGTAGATATACAGATTATTCTGTATTATGGTACCCTTATAAGTATGCAAGTTATCCATGCATGTGCATTAAACAGCCCCATACAATCACAGATACTGGTTTTCAGCTTGTGCCGATGACAACTGGAGTGGCCTCTCTTCTCTTTAGCCTGGAAGATGCCACTTCACTTCTACTCAAAGGTTGCAACCATTGTGGATTGGTTTTCAGTCTTGTCTATACAAAGGTGTGCAATTTTATGCTGAGAAATGGTTTTTCTGTCCTTCCAAATGGTGAAACTCTCCACATCTTAATTTCTGAGAGACTCTAATAGTATTCCATACCCAATTTCATAACTCACCTGTTCACAAATAAACTAATAAGTTGTAAAACCTCCATCAACTCTTATTTTTCTTTAGTAATAGAACTTTTCCAGGCTTTGTTCCAAATTTTTTAATTTTGTTTGCATCAAACTCAAAACAAGCAGCTCATTTCAGAAAATTAATAATTTCCCAATTACGTAGTAGAAACTTAAACTAAATGTGCAACTGAAGATTTGAAGGCTTCATATTTTTAGACTAAACCTGCAACTGGGATTCTGAATAAAAATATACACCCCTCTGAGTTCTAAATTTTCTTAATTAATACTTGCCAAGATAGAAAAAAATAACCAAATGAATCTGGAGTCCAGATGCTGCCATCATGACTGTGCTAGTTGTGGCATATTGGCACAAGAAAAAGAGCTGAAAATAAACGAAACTCCACAACACAAACACTTCGATCTTGTTCCCTTTCATTCTGTCTGACAGGCCATCTGCTCACGCACAGTTGTCAGACTTTTATTCAGTCTACACACATAAGTCCTTCAGCCTCCTCAATGTTGGTGTATGTTCACTCTTCCTGTAAAGAGCCTCAGTGTTTTTCCACCACCAGTCATCAGATGTCCTTGCACTTGCCCAAAGACATGCGCAGTTGAGGCCTGAGCAACAATGCCTCAGAAGGTCTGGTATGTGTGTGTGTGTGAGAGGCGTGAAGTGTTTGCTGAAAATATACCATAATGATTGTCAAATGTTTGGGTGAAACTCCAGGGGCTGGAGGGTAAGGTGAAGCTTGGAATGTCTTTATTTAAAGACCATGCATCCCACACTCTTTGCTGGGGAAAAGGACAAAACGGAGGTGCTACTGTGGATGTAAACAAAGGCTCGAACCTGGAATGAAAGCTTTGTTGGTGCCAACACAAACACTAGCCAGGTGAGATCAGCTGCAGGCAAGAGAAAAGAAATCCTCCTTCAGAATTCCTTCAGACTATAACTTGCTCCCTGCTTCCTAATATGTTCTTGCGATAAATCACTTTCTTACATTTTTACAATTCCACTTGTCAGCTACCTGAAATCATGCAGATGCTCCCTTCCTGCATTTGGTGTCCTTCTCTGGTTAATGTACTGGTGGGTGTTACTCAGCTTTGGTGCTTTACGCAGTTAAATTGAAAAGGATCTGATTGAGGTTGCAGGTTATTATAAAGTGCTCTGCAGATTTGAATCTATCAATGATAAAAGTTTTGTGGTGGAATGCTACAAACAAAGATGGAAAAGAGTTTTCAAAATGCAGCAATCATGTGCATTTTGAGACATGCTAAATAGAATTTCACTGCACTCAGGCAAAACAGTGAGTTTCAGAAAGCAAGCTGAGTTTTGAATGTGTGTGTTGCATAAGGACATTTTCAGTCTCGAAGCCATGTTTTTTTTTTTTTTTTTTTTTTTGTAACTGCAACCAGAATAGGTAAGCTTTGTTTTTTATTTGCTTGTGTTTGAATTCTTTATAAAATGCTGAACATCTGAAGCTGCAGTGCAGTAGCAGCCATTGAATGGTCCGCACATTCACTAGAAATCTGGTGAACACAGATTCATAAAATTACACCTGCAACATATAAACATATCAAATTATTTGCTGTAACTGATGCAAATTGTTTTACAACTGCCCGAAGCTCTTGTCATCACTCCAGACTGGCTTTTGATTAATCATTGGGTTCCTTTATATCTCACACTGAGCAAACAGCTGCAGCTGGTAGAAACAGCTGTGCAGGCAGACAGAATAACCTGCACAGAGGCAAGCTGTTAACGAGGATGTGTCCTTGATAACTGATTGATCATAAGACAGAGGAGCCACGCCTCATAAGTTTGGTTTACTTTGGGGCTTACTGGCTTTGCTCTGACTGGCTCAGCTCACCATGATGAAGCACTTGCGGAGAATTTGATCTTAGAAAGGGCTAACAGATGGTAGCCAGTGGCTATCAGCTGAACTTGTGCCAGCCTGAAACCTCAAGGATCAAAGCAGCCCAGTCCCTTAGCAGCCTTTATATAGCTGAACCGCAGAGCTGACACTGATTTGTATGACTGGTTTCTAAAGAAAAGATGCATGACTTGGACTATAAATGAGATGTTCTTTCAAGCTGTAAGATCAGCTTGAGTTTATATAAAAAAGAAAAAAACAAAACAGAAAATTACCTGGCCAGACTTGAAGCAGGTAATGCAGGACTTCAATGTGTTTTTTGAAGTGTAACGCGCTTGCCAGCTCCTCAGAGTCGATGAAGACGCGGTTGGTGTGGCAGGACGCCTCTTGACGCTGGCTGAGAAGTACTGGGCCAAAACACACAGCCAGATTCTGACATGTCATCTTGTTCACTTCTTGGTAAGATGCCACCAGCTTCAAGTGATCAAGAAGCTTCCGCAATGTCATCTGATGCCAACACACACATACACATACAGACACAAAACAAATAAGACGTGGTATTATTATGATTAGTAGTTGTAGTACTCCCACTGGAAGCAGCAGGGTAGCACAGCAAAACTCTGCAGTGGTAAAAAGCGATGTTATATGAGGAATTTTAAATTGCTTTGTTAATTCCTTCTACAATGACCATTATTGTAACAACTGTGGTGGAAATTTCACTCATTGTCAGCTACTACTAATCTAACAGCATGACAGTAAGAACGACATGTGTGCAAGCTTTGCAGACTACATGAGCCCACTATTATCACTCTGAGTAAAAACTTACGTAATGCTCCTTTAACAATAGTAATTTTTAGCATTATAGCCATTACCATCTCTGCCACAATTAACACTTTCAATGCTGCATTTTGATCCATGCAGACTGTAAGAGTCAGCAAAGGATGTGCAGTTTGTTTCCTCACCTTCTCCACTTCAGGCAAGTTTTCCAGCAGGCTGGCGGTGTGCTCCGAGTCAGCTTGGTCGTTTTCACACCCTCCTGCTCCCATCTTCAGTGGTCTTGCCGCCATAGACTCCAGCACTGCCTCATACAGCTGCTTGTTGATCAGAGGGTAGGGAAGCTCGCGAAGGTAGTCCTTTAACACTCCTGAGGAGAGGGAGAGAATGATGGCAAGCTATTTAAAATTACAGCTGAACAGCAGCTCAGTCAGGATCGGAAGGTGATGTTCAAGATCTTCTTTGGATTTATCCTTTTTCACCCCTTGAATAGAGAAATATGTACTCTGAGACCTGACACATCACTATCATCTTTATGAGATGCTGTCATTGAGACATAAGCTTTTCTTTGCCTTATGCTAAAGCCGTTTAAACTGACATATTCTCTCTGCTGCAAATTGAGGTCTTATTGTTTCCTAGGGAGATCCTGTGGTGACTGCAGAGATTTCTGATTGAATATGCAATTGTTTGAAGGCCTGGTGTTTATGATAGCGCGTTCACAGCTGTGACTTTGGCCAACACTTGTTCAGACAAAAGCTATTGAAAAACATTGAAACCCACGCTGTCTGTCTACACTAAGCCCCTGAAATATCACTGACATGTCTTTTCATCAGTCAAAAGAGGGGAATTAAAAAAAAAGTTTTTGGCAGTGTGTCAGGTCTTTGTGGTGAGAGCCTGCTCCCTTTTCCCTTCCGCATGAACCTGGATCAGTTTGAAGGGAAGGCTGGAGGCTGTCATTAGTGATATTGGCTTTGCTCCAAAGTGACACACACCTAATGTTTGCAGAGTAACAAGACATGACCCCAATTCCCCAAAAAGTTGAGATGATCTAAAACAGAACTTAAAACAAATGCTACTGTTCAAAAATCATTCATCTGAAAAAAATAAACAAAATAAGTTGATTTAAATTGAACTTGTTTACAGGGTTTTGTTTTGTACACTGTTTCTAGATTTCTGAGCTTTTTTTTTCTTTTTCTTAGTTGGACCCAATAACAAGAAAAACTTTAGACTCACTTTATGGTACTTTTGACCAGTATGCAAACAAGGCTGGTTTGCATGCATTTGCCCAATAATGTCTGCTTTATGGTTAACTCGGTAAACACTTTCTGTAAACATTCACTTTCAGTAAGGAGCCAGAGAAATATCTAACTCAAAAGGAGTAGGTATAATCTAACTATTGTTTCTTAGAGCAGTGTTTCTTGCATTGTACATGATAACAAAGATGACGCTTGGCTTTTTAATACAACCTGACATTTGACTATAAAATCCAAACACAATATTTAGAAGCATCTTGGCGCATTAAGCACCTGAGACAGTAAAATATCACACATGCTGTCCTTTTGCTGGTTAATTGGTCATTTACCTGTTTTCCATTTACTAATGAGGTTAATTAGAAACAGATTATGAACATAAATGGATTAAAAGAAAATATTTCACAGACGCCACCATTTTTACACATATTGCTGCCATATTGTTCAATGCCAGAATATACTTTCTCCAAAAAACAAACTTTTGTTGAAAAGATTTACACATTATTCAGTTTAGTTAAGATGAAACACAATCTCCACTCCTTTAAAAATTAGTTTTATCAAAACAGAGGAGGACATGTTACCCGGTCATCCACTATCTAATTGGAGAAATTCGCAAAGCAGTGACATAACCATGTGAGACAACTGATTCTTATTATGGTGCTGGAAATAGATACCTACTTCATCACCTCCACATTGCTGCATTCCCTCTCATTGACCCGTAGTGTTGTTCTTCGTTGCGTCTTGCTTTCTATTTACAGCAATCCACAATACGATCCGCTCCTTTATCCACTGACATCTCCTTGGGCGCACATTAACATGCTAACTTTTTAATCCCAGTAAGTCCATGCTCTGCTTTTTAAAGGAGTCTGAGGCTTAATGCTTTTCAGTCTATTTTTAACTACACTCTGGGTCCATCGTCTGTCAGTATCGTGAGAATAAATGTTTTTATGTTGGCAAATAACACAAGTTTTAGGTGATGACACATTCATTTCCTGTCTTCCTTTTTAACAGAACGATCTAAATTACTTTCAGTGTTACACTTCAAAGTCTTAGATTAGCATCTGCAGGGTGGCATTTGGCACAAGGACTAATTTACTATTACATCATAAGCGTTACACCTACAAATAAAATCTATTACTTATAGTTAAAAAAAAACATAAAATGTTTATTTTATGTGTTGAACAGTTCTCCATGCAAGCTCCAATTTCTTGTTACTTTTATTATTGTGTTTTTATTCTGCTCTGCATCTTATAGAAAAAACTCGACTAGTTTAAACCAAAAATGCTAAATATGTAAGATTTAAATCTGCCATTATGATGAATAAAAAAAATATAGTTAGTTATAGAGTTATAATATTATTGTGCATTCCTAAGGCAGTCAGTAGATTAACAACTACTACCCAAACAAGTACAAATCGTATCAACCCATTCTTCACAGGTAGACAACACAATAACAGCTACATGTATGCAGTAGCAGTTTTTAGCAGAGCTTGAGTCGAACCAGCTCTTAAAACTACCTGATCTTTCCTTCATGTCAAAGAATAGCTCTGTTATCGTCTTTCTTTGTCAGGCTGGGTATGAGCGAGCAGCATTTGATAGCAGAATAAACACAAGATGCAGCACATCTTGTCTCCAAGGATGTGCTGATTTCTAAACCAGATTACACAGAAATGTTTTAACAACATCCCTCTGGCTTCCTGCTTTTACTGTCTGTGGAGAATTTACTCAGACAGTAACAACCAGCCTGTTTGTTTGTTGGGAAACAGATTGTCTGGAAGCAAAAAAAGCTGACATGTTTATATCCTTGTCTGCAAAATGAAGTTTATTTTTTGTTTTCTTGTTTGCTGGTTTGTTTTTAAGAGGCACTACAAGACTTGTTTTCTCTCCCTTTAAAACAGAAACTCATGCATGGAGCTCTGACCTTCCCTGTGCTGTTTCGTCTTAGCTCTGCTTAACAACCCTAAACAACCATTTTTTTTCCCCTTCGCATGCAATGTATGAAAGCATCACACACACGTTTGGGCTCTTTCCGTAGAAAGAATAAAATAAAATAAAATAAAATAAAATAAAATAAAATAAAATAAAATAAAATAAAATAAAATAAAATAAAATAAA
>JBAMHW010000016.1:11199886-11214411 GCA_037177495.1 Rhadinocentrus ornatus | reverse complement strand
TAAAATAAAATAAAATAAAATAAAATAAAATAAAATAAAATAAAATAAAATAAAATAAAATAAAATAAAATAAAAAACAAGCCTAGTTTGTGTATCTGCATGTGCTAAAGTTAGTATATACCCATTCAGGTAAATAATTACCCTGCTATGAGTCAATGCTGTGTTTACTTTTGTGTCTTAGTCCCATTCGGTGATGGATCAACATACACTCGCACACACACACACACACACACAAAAGTTCAGCGGGACACACATTGCACATTAACACAGAAGGTCAGAGGCTCTGGGGTGAACAGGTGTGCCTCCCCCGCAGGTGCTTCACCTTCTTCACAGCCAAGATGACAACAAACACCCAGCAGGGTCTTTGTCTCACATTTAAACGGTTGGGGTTTGGCACATATCTGCAGTAGAAATCCACTCTATCTCCGCCTACACATTCATCTCATAGTGGAACAGATCCAGAGATTACACACATCAGAAAGACGTCAGCAATACAGCCACATAAATCCTCTAAAAGGTTACTTCAAAACATGTAATTAAAGCTGCAGATGATAGCAGCTGAAGTATCTTTTCAACTCAGTTCAAACTATTTTAATGTTCCAAATGTGCCACCAAACACTACAAGACACACAATGCACTGGGGCACGGCTCCACCTTTGACCTCTTGTTCAAACAAAGCGGAGGGTCACTCCTCTTGTCAGTGCTGCAGTCAGTGCCTTGCCTGGAGAACAAACAGGGGTTTGTTCTCCTTCCTGCCCCCTCCTTGCTGTCCTGCACGCCCCCACAGCACCAGGGGGGGGCAAAGGAGATGTGTGTATTGCTGCCTTGTCCAGTGGCACAGTAAAGCTTTACATCGTGGTTACTTCAAGATTTCCACAACCGAAAATGAGCAAACCCCAAGTCTAAATATGGAAACAGTAGTGCTCTCATGCGTCAAGTGGATTAATAGCAGACATATTAGAAACTAGGTGCAATTCCAGACCTGCAGGTTAAGAAAAATACTGACACCCACAGAGGCCTGCTGCTCTTTGTGAAGCAACTGCCTGCCTCACTAGCCGGCCCAGGGTTCAGCTAATCCCCCATGCGTGAGTCAAATACCATCTGTGTTTGTTCGGCAACAAAGGGGGCACTTGTTAATGACTTTCCATGTCTTCACTGGAGTACTGCAGAGGGTGGGGGGGCAAAGTAGGGAAGTAGGCTTTGGAAAAGATGAGTCAGGCAAACACAGATCAATAACTGTGCAGAACTCTCAACTGGAGGTTTTTCACCATCAGAAGACAAATACCTGAGCTGGTTTTCCGTCACTGGTTCACGTTGGAAGTTTGCCTTTTCATATAGGTCAGGCAGGGGGAGGTGAAAGTTTAACTTTAAGTTAATGACACTAAATAGCTGATTGACTTGTAATAATGTATTGATTTAGAGTAACAGACAAAGCTACCAAACAGCACTGTGGGATTGTATTCTCTAACGTCTTTATCATGTCAAATTAGTGAGACTGTCCTTACATTTAGACCATGGTAACCTTCCAAATGTTGTTTTTTTTTTCAATCTCAGTGCAGCTTTTAAACTGGCTGACCACCATATTCTTTAAAATGATATCAGGGACAAGGTTGGTTTTCAGAGAACCTCCCTCCAGTGGTTTACCTCCTATTTAACAAACAGATCTCCTCAACCGCTCCAGTCACTTCTGGAGATTCTCAAGGATGTATTTTGAGACCAACTTTATTTACAGTGTATTTGCTTCCCCTTAGTTTTATATTCTACAAGCACAACATCATATTTCAATGCAATACCCGAGACACAGTTTGAACTCCTCAAACATATACATAACTGCCTTTGGAAGGTAAAATACTTGATGGCTAACAACTGTCTTCTCCTAAACACCTCAAAAGGATCAGCAAGCCACTTAAGGCTAATTTATTTTATTATTCAACTCAATCCAGCAATGTGGGTGTCATCTTTGATTCTGATCTGAAATTTGAAAACCAGCAAAGGATGCAAAGATTGAATTCAGTAGAACATTCTGCCCCAAAAACTGTTTGTTTAGTACATTTTCACATTTCCGAAAGCTGGCAGCTGTGCCAAATCTCTCACATATTCTCTTTTATTAATCTGGTTGGCATGTAAACATTCTTGATATGATAAAATAACACATTTTAAGCTTCTGATAGACTCCACACTTCAAACTTTAGGAGTGTTACTGCTTATCTACAGGCTATGATAGCCAACAAGAGTTTGTGTTTCATGACACAACAACATGAAGACAATAAAATTCTGAAAATAAGGGTACAATTTTACATGTTTGACTTTAAATATCCAACAGGGAAAGACCTGTGTAGAGAAAAAACTCCTCTGTGCACCATGGATGTCTTCATGCATAAGAGGTACTTTGGATATTTTTGTGTTTTGGGGGTTAAAATTAAGAAAAAAGCACAGCAAAACTACATCTATACTTTAAGTGTAGTGGAGCTTTGATGAAAGCAATGAGACTGGTGAGGAAAAATCAGATCAACGACATTTCTGTTACAGTATGAATACAACAAAAAAAAGAATATTTATGCATAAATAATAAGAAGAGGCACCTGTTTAAAGGAACGCTAAGAAATCACTTATTTCCCTTGTAAATGGGAGGGAGTAGTGATGTGGTGCTGTTATTAACGTGTTACCACGTGCCCACATGAAGTGTAAAGATCGATTTACCACCGATGCAGAGAGCAGCTGATGATTATAATCTGTTGAAAATGGTTTGTTTTTATTTTCCACTCATGTTGACAACACCTTTGGAGAGAACTGATATGAAACAAAGGATTGTGATTTGAAACAGTGTAGGTCTGCATACCAAGCATGTTTTGCAAGCTTTGGATTGAACTTTGACCCTTTGGATAATCCCTTTCACTGCCTCCACTTTTAAATTAGCCGTGTGACACGTAGCTCTTAGCTCATCTGTTAGGAGTTCACTTATTAGCCTCCAGTCTGGCTCTACAATCCGGAGACTCTAATCTTAAGTTGTAGTTGGAATTTGGACATAACTATAATATTAATCAACTGCCATTTATTGACTAAATCTTTAAAATATACTAAATGCATAATTGTAAATCAGAGGCATCAAACCTCCACCTCTACTAGTCTGTCCTCTTCCACTCATTCAGGCCTAACTGCAACAGCAACTCGCTTGGTAGAGCAAATTTAGGCAGCGAGCAAAACCAACAATCCTCGCTGGTGCTGGCCCTTTTTTCCTAACCCGTTCAACTGTTAACTGTGTTCTTTGCCTTGCTATGCAAATGCATGTGGATCAAAGCAGGCATGATAGGACAACTATACGGGGCCTCTTTTCAAAACCAACAGCAGCTCGTACAATGTCCAGAGGTTTCCATGGTCTTCCTCTTTTTGTGGGAGGGAAAAAAAAAATCATGACCCAAGTAATTTTTTACAACTTTGCCAGCCCCCTCATCTGTCACACTCTTAGAAACATTACTCAGGTCCGTAACATAGCTGTTTTGTTTATGGGCAGTGTGAGATATGATTCTTTCCTTTACTTATTTCAATTTAACAGCAGAAACTCACAGGGACCTGAGTGGCATTTTCAATTAGCTGCTTTGACTGCTTTTCTAATATTCACACAACTTCAGGACGAGCTGTTTGACAGTGGAAATCCTCTGACCTGACTAGGGCTTGAGGGGGGCACCGCACAGCATGTCTCAACCACAAACCTGAGGGAGAAAGAATGACCTGAATGTATAGCATAGTTAGATTTCTCTCTCCATGTGTGTCTGTGTGGGCCTTCCCCTCAGGCACTGATCTATGTGTTGATTGCTGGAATGCTTTTATTACAAACAACACACATGCACACACTACCGGGGCTGCATATGATGACCTATCTGCAGCGGTCACATCGGTTAATTCACATCATTGGATCAATAGTAAACCCACACTTCAGTCAGTCGCTATTCTACACATTTTTGCTGCTTCACTCATTTAATCATGTTTTTTCCAATGTTTGTCATCAAAGTTTAAGTTTTTCATTTTCATTTGTTTCTAGCTTTGCCTATGAAGTAAATGTTATTGCTTTTATAGTAAATTACAGTTTCAAACTAATAATTGTGTGCTTTCCCATAATGCAAAGCATTTAAAGAATGCTTAAAATGTTATGTGGCCTTATTGTCGTAGGCCAAGTAAATCAAGAGAGTATAACACAAATAAATCTAGTAACAGTATACCAGAATTCTCTGAGGAATTTCTTATCCACAGCCTACATTTGTTTCAAGTAGAAGTTTAAAAAAAGTAGACCAGAGATTAAGTGGTTAATGTTCTACACATACTGTTCAACATGCTAATTAAGTCAGGAAAGGAAGCAATTTCTGAGACAAAAGGGGCACCAACACTCTAGAAAAGCCATATATTTAGATAAGTACACACGAATGAAACTGAGTCCATGTGGGAAAAAAGTGATCATGTTACCTGTAATGACGTTGATGTCAGGATATGTGTTTTCACACAGCTCCACGGCGTGGCTGTCTCTCTCGAATGCCTCTCGTAACTCCTTCTTTACTGCTGCAGAACCACACAAGCGGTATAGACCCACCACCTGGAACCACACAAACACAGATACAAAATTTAGGTCAAATAAATAATAAATAGTGACTCGGGTAATTTTTTTAACGCTATCTATTAAGTTCCATCTGCATTCCAATAATGCACGAAAGACAAACCAACCCCACCTGTCTGCTTTGTCTCATGACCTGGACATTGGGGGATAAGAAGCTGCTCAACTCTTAACAACAAGAGTCAGGTCACTTATTAAAATAAATTAATTACTGATGTTAATATGTTTGTACTTTTAGACAAGTCAATTCTAATCATTATGAGTGTCACATATGTCATATAAAGTCTGGAGAGAAACTTAGACAAATAAAACTCACCCACCACCTGCCTATGCACAGCTGATATAGACCTAAAAAAAAAAAGCCTTTACCATTTTTTCTCTTTAAGATGAACAGTTGCAACCATGGCAATAGCGATGTTTTTGCTAGTTTTAGGACAAAAGTACTGAGTAGAAATTTCCTAAAACATGATAGAAGTGAGGAGCCAAACTTAA
This sequence comes from Rhadinocentrus ornatus, assembly GCA_037177495.1. NCBI lineage: Eukaryota > Metazoa > Chordata > Actinopteri > Atheriniformes > Melanotaeniidae > Rhadinocentrus > Rhadinocentrus ornatus. Next base: position 11,209,316 of record JBAMHW010000016.1, on the reverse strand, counting down.
CAAACCAATTCAGACTTTAAAAAAAACCCATTAAATATATATTTAAAAAAAAAAAAAACACATAAATCTGCTAAAATGCAATAAAATGTTTTTTCCACCACTCTCCCTCCTGCTTTACCTGTTATTCTTCTGCCTTCATTAGCAATAATAAATGTAATAAATGTTGTCTTTTCCCAGCATTGGATGTCAAGCGTACTCAATTTAACTAGGGGTACTGAATGTTTTGCACCCCTGAAAATAACCTGTTAGCTGTGGCTTGTCAAGCCTGAGTAGCAAAGCCAAACGAACCCAATGTGGCTTCTATATTTCTATAGTTTCCGAGCAGCTGGCAGTGTAGCCAATACTGTAGAGAAATGCTGTAAGGAAAAAGCCAAATCTGGATGATATCACTATTTCCAGTGGAATAGAGCTAAAGACTGTAATATTAACTAAATTCCACCAGATCATATCAGACTTGAATAAGCATGGTTATGACTTTAGTGCTCATTTTCATTCTCATTTGTGCAAAAAGTTTAATCTGTTTGCTTTTCTTCAACTTGCGCTGCTCAGATTTACTTAATACAGCCAAATTACCACTAAAGCTTCTGTCAGTGTCCTATTTTTCTGTTTTTAAAATCAGTTAGCTAAATAAGTCTGAAACTGTGGCCAATTAGGACAAGTTAACGTAGATTTCATTATCAAAGTATTTTGCATAAGCTGAAGACTTAAAAAAAAACTGTGTTCTGTGGTTTTAATGATAACTCAAAGAAAAAATAAAAATAAAATGTATCAAACATTTTCTCCCATGATGTGTTGCCTCCCATTTCATCACAAGAACTGAGTGGAGTTGAAGCAGAGGGAGAGGTTCCTTCAGACACAGTCACAATAGATTTGTCACTAGACACTTAGATAAAAAAAAAAGTTGCTTAGGAAGTCTAAAAAGTAGCCGAGGAAGCCAGGCCTGATGCATTAAATCAATCATACTGCATTTCTAATTCAGTTTAAAACCCATTACACAGTCTTTATCAATCCTACAAAGAGATGTCAATAAATTACAAAATAAAAAATAAACTAGCTAAATGCACAAGAGGGCTAACTCTTCCTTAAAATAAATTTGTACATGTTTGTTATTGGGGATGCCAAACCATTAAAACATACAATAATTATCCTGATACCTTTGCTAAAGTGCAAAGCTAACAGTATCACACAAAGTCAGCAAAGTCACGGTAATGCCAGTTACATAACAACACCTCTCTAAAGAATGCTAGTATTATCTTACTTTAGGTGCCGTGAGCCTAGACAGGCTGTTTAAACAGTAAGTAGACTGAGTCGAATTTAAGACATCAGTCTAAGCTCTTATTTAAATGCTGAGGTGCATTAAAAACTTGAATGAGTGCATTTTAAAGTAAAACATTCTCAGAGATCTGATAAAAAATGTCACATCTTCTTACTAAGTGTATAAACACCAAGTCCTTTAACAACTCAGGTGACAGCTGAGCATTAAAAATGAGAGTAATAACCCATTCATGTTTCGTTCCCAAAGCCTCCAGAGTGTGACCTAAAGGAACTGGAGACATCTGATAGCTGAAACTCGGCACCACTACTCTCCTTGTTATGTTGAGATTTGGCCCGACGGCAGACATACCATAATTTCTCCTACATGTGTCTGTCTGGTATGTGGCATAGCAGACCAACTGGTGTGGTTGCCCTAGCAACGTGTTAAGTCAGTGGGCTGTGAATGGCGGGTTGGGTCCAGTTCCACACAAACACACTGGCGCAAATACTAACAGCCCTTCCGGGCTCCAGTGTAGGAGTACTGTAATCTCTCCCTGTCCCAGCAAACCGGCTGCTTTGGAGCTCTCCTCGTCAAGTCGAGCAGCGTTTTCTCAACCACACACGAGAGGGAGAGAGGAGGACAGATTAGGCAGGGATTTGGCTTTGTGTGCGAGTAAACAGGAGTTACCGGGCACAATGAACAACAAGTCCATTGAGAAAAAAATAAAATGTCTTTCTTTGAGGGAGAGTTGAGTGCAGGCAGGGAACAGCTGTTTACAAAAAAAAGGGCTTGCACTTATACACTTCAGCTGCTGGGCAACACAACAGGCAGCACCAGCCAAGGCCTATTTTTGGTATGAAGCAGGCACAATGACCTCTAAATAAAAGGAGCTGAACAAGAAAGTGGATGCCGCTCAATGTTGTGATATATTTTCCTGCTCAAAAATGTCTTTTTTTGTATGCTTGAAACAGGATGCAGGTCACTGATGTTTTCCAGAGATCAGACCTTTAAGCCATCCTTCTCCCAGTGTGCTGATTCCTCTATAATCACAACTGTTTGATGTAGGAAAAAAGGCTACATATAAAATACATATAACATCTACACTTCACACAACATTTCACCCCCAGTCAATATTCCCATCGATTCAGGCACCAAAGAAATTTGATGAGATATGAGACAGTTTGGCTTAAATTACTGCCTGCTGATTTAAAGATCTAAGTATGATTTTTTAGTCTCTTAAAACAATTTGTTTAGCAGGCCAAGAGTCTTGTGCAAATAACCTTTTTAACCATAAAATCATTTTACATCCATACATGATGCAGCCTTGAAAAGGACCAGTAACATCCCATATCACCCTTTTTTTCATCAATTCACAGCCCATTGCCACCATTTTCTCTGTCAGATGCTTAGTATGCATTACAACATAAGTTATAATAGCCATGGTTAAAAAAAAAGAGACATCAGAACATTTCTGCAAAAAAATTTAAGATAAAGTCAACAAAATCATTCATTCAAAGTCAAAATAAAGGTTTAGAGTAAATGTCAAGGGGAAAAATAGACAAGCCAGTAAGTCTGCTCTTTCACCAAGTGTGTGGCTGTTTTCAACACATCCAAACATTTAAGTGCACTCTTAACAGTAATGTATGACATGCATGTATGTAACCAGGATTTCTTCTTTTGAAAATGTCTCTTTTTAATGGGCTCTGAGTGCTTACATACATAACCCGTCTGTGAAACAGACATTGTCTGCAGTCTTTTCAAAACACCCACAATCATCCAGCATCTTAGTAGCTTGGAAAAGCCCTGAGGACATGTAATTCTCTAAGTCTCTGAGAGAGAGTCTCCATAAAAGATCCACACAATCATTGGTGAATCTCATTGCACGCCTGGCATTGAAATTCCTCTGAGATCTGATGTCCACCCAATCCTAACCTCTGTCTGCCTGCCTGCAACCTGGAGGAGTCCTTACACTTGATCTGAGACTGATAGCAAAATCTACTTGAGGTATCTGTAACAAAAAAAAAACAAAAAAAAAACGCAACAAATTAGAGAGGAAAAAAGGATTAAAAAAAGCTGGGAGGAACAGCTGAGAATGAGTAAACCACAGACAGGAAAGTAACAGATAACAGAGGACAGGTAAAGTGAATTAAATAAAACCGTGGAAACTGATCTGACAGATTAAAAACTATTGGCTAGGTAGATACAGCTGGCTAGTGAGGAGACTTGTAAGGTGAGACTGGACACACAAAGACAGAGAACAAAACCTTTAAATAGCAGGCGACGCCAGAAATGTGATAATAACCTCCAATTTTGCAGCACAATCTTTTAACACGATCTGACTCACAATGGCTCAAATTTGAAAAACTACTCAATTTAATCTAGTGTAATGAAAGATGTTTCATCCCTACTTTGAAAAAAAAAAAATAGCAACTAAATTATTCATAATGCAAACAACCCCCAACTGTTCAATCAGCACTTCTGATGTGACACATTAGTATATTCAGCAAATGCCGCCTTGTCTTGCTGTTCAGGCTGACATGAGAAGAAAGTCCTGAGATGTGCTAAAATGATTCATTCCAGCCTAAACATATGCAGTCCTGCAGTTCTGATCCTGACCCCTGTCTGCCTGCAACCTGGAGCAGTTCTGTCTGGAGCTGCTCTTTTTTTCTTTTGCCACATATTTGTAATAGTACCGTGTAAACACATCAATTTAGAAATTTTATTAACAAAAAAGGCAACTCATTCCATTTCTTAATTTAATATTACTGTAAAAAAATTAAACAAATTGTTTGTTTTAAATTTCTTTGCACGGATTAAATAAAAAAAAATTAAGATGTGGACTCTGCAGCCATGTTGTTTTATATTTATCTATTCTTACACGACTCAAATAATTAACCATCAGATGGGCCTTTTGTTATCAAAAACAATTATTTATTGGGAATTTTGCCTTTTGCACTGCCAGCCATGATAGCTGAACTTTTAATATGTATTTTGGGTTTGCTGTTACCATTTCCAAAACCCAGGTGGTAGGGGGTGGGTCTCATTTGACTGACAGACTCTTTGGAAAAGCCTAATGTTTACCTACTGGCCCCAGGCACCCACTGCTCTTGGCATGCTAACCCCTCACTATCCCCACCCGAAAAGTAATCAGTCAAGAACAGTACTCAGACACTTTTACAACCGCTGTCTCGGTTCTAATTAGGAGGAATGCTGCTGCCTCTCACTCCATTTCAGTACTAGGCTTCAAATGAAAGAGACAAAACAGGAGGTGACCACACGATCCAGAGGAATACTCCACTTCCCCGTCATCCCTGCTTCATCAGTCTGAATAAGAGACTGATGAAGTGCCACAGGGAGGAAGAAATTGTGGCATCTTGATGTGCTACATCTCCTTAATCCATTCAGCACATCGTTCAGTATCATTACTGGCTGCAGGGCAAACACCCATTTCATGGCACACAACAATAAAAGACCCAGTGGATGTAGGATTATTTCTTCAGTTATTCTTTACCTCTCGTACAAAAAAGGGTTATATAATTATATCTTTTTTTATTCATTTAATTCAAAAGGATTAAAGTGGCTTTGATTATAGATGATACATTATAGATTACTGAGGAACCACAGCTCTCCAATGGCTTGATTTTTCAGCCTAACAAGTTTCTGCTTGGGTGTCATACACTAATAGAGCTTAAACATGTCTTCAGCATAGATAATATAGACTATACATCTGAAGAGGCTAATTCATCTCAACTAATTGATCTGTTTACTGGATGACAGAGAAGCAGTGTATTCAATATTGGTCGTAACATTTTTTTACTTGAGTTTAACTTTGCAAAGCAAAGATCTTTCTTTGTAAAAGTTCACAGTAAACTGTTCAGTCATATGAAATACTTTCACATCCATGAATGCAGACTCAGCACTGCTAACTAGTATCACAAGCTGACATTTAAAGCAACACTATATAGCTTTCCAACCTTAAAACACCATGCTTCTGACTTATTTTGATGGCACACTGACATTCATTAGGCACACTCCTGGAACCGTCACTGTCCTGCAGCATCACAAAGGCTGAAAAACTGCACTTTACAAATTTTTGTTTCCTCTCTGGCCTTTATTTCAGTTTGAGATGTTGACTTTTACTATTTTCTTCTTATTCTTTTTTATTATTTTTTTTATTTTAATATTTTGTTTTGTTACTCTTATCTTCGTGTAAATGTCTTTGGTTAACTGTGTTGTTTATAAAGTGCTATATAGATAAAGTGGAGTTGGAGTGGAGCCCTTTCTTTATGGCAACGTATCACATGCCAGCAATCAACACATGGATGCACACCCTGGCTAACTGAGCTAAGAAATGCATGAGGAAATTATTAAATGAAGTGAGGAAAAGAGAGAGAAAAAGTGACAGAACAAGAGAAAAGACAAGAGGCAACATCGGACTGACTTTTACTGGCTGGAAAGACCTCGGAGAAGAGAAAGGATACAAGAGGGATGACATTTCAGTAGTATTACTTTAAACGCACAGTGAACAATTACAAAATATACCAGACAGACTTGAGGGGACCTGAAAGTTGCAATCCCAATAAAAAATTTAATAAAACCACACACTCACCTGGCAGCCTCTTCTCTCAATCTCATTAATGCACTTGCTTATCAGCAGCGGCACCATCAATCCTGTGTTCTCCCGCTCCACCACCCGCCACGCCTCCACACCAAACACCTGCGGCTCCCTGTCTCCATCCGGCCCGACGTCCAGAGAGTTCTGCCACTGCTCCATCAGGCTCAGCTTGACGTAGATCAGCCCCCGTGGCTCCAGCTTCACTGCCAGCTGGTGGGAACGTGTCACCCTAAAGAGTGTAGGTAGCACCACTGTGCCATGGCAGCAGACACGGTTTTTTTTGGGTGTGGGCTCCCAGCTAAACACCACCAGCTTCAGATGCTGTGCGTTCTCCAGCTCAATGTTAAAGGTGTGGTCCATGTCCAAGAAGGTAGTTCGACAGGTGAGGAGAGCAGTTCGTGCTTTATTAACCGAGTCCACCTGGATGGCACAGTAGACATCGCGAGAGTCAATGCGTGGTGGTTTGAGGTCCTCTGCACCATAAAAATGAAGACTCATGAGTCCAGAGATGTACTGGCTGCACTTTGGCTGCTCTGTGAAGCTGTAATGTCGGAAAGCATCAATGTCTAGCTCTGTGCCGTTGACTCTGGAGCTTCCACCTCCTCCTTCCATCTCCTTGCCTTTACCTCCTTTACCCTCTGCAGAACCGTGTTTCCCAGATTTGGCCACCAGCTCTGGTGAGTCACCGTCGCTGAGGTAGCCACCTTTACTGGCGGACTTTGAGCTGCCGTTACTTTTCTTTTTACTGAAGCTGTGCTGTGTGGACACACTACTGTCCAGGTGGTAGCGTGAAATCACAGTACGGCTTGCCTGCCCACCTCCAGATGAAGCTAATCGAGGAGGACCTGAAGACTGAGGGACAGTCTCGGATCCACTGCCATTGGCCCGAGGAGAATGGGACCTGGTCTCCAACTGATTGCTGCCATTGCTACTGTTACTGTTACTTTGGGTCCCCTTGACACTGAGTTTACGACTGAGTTCAGGAAGCTTCTTCATCTTCATGGAGATCTTCCTGACAGTGCGTGGAGACTTGATCTTGTCAGGAAAGGACCAGTTGATGGAGCTGCTCTTTTTGGCTGGGTTCGGACTGGAAGGAGGGGAGAAGCCTGCAGCACTGAGCACTTCAAGACCATCTAGAGAGAAAATAATAGGGCACAAGAACAACAAAAAAAAATATATATCAAAAAACGATTCAACCAATTTCTTGATTTTGTCTTTTCTATAGATACTTTGTGGGAATTTTTAAAAAGTTTCTAGCTACATTTTAGGCAGGAAAAATGTTTATTAAGCAAATGACTACGAACAAATGGATACCTCCTGATACCTTTTTAAGTTTTTAAAAGCCCTATAATCGCTGGTTTCACTACAGAATCTGCCTTTCTTATGTGATTACTAGTAAATGCTCAAGTGTCTAGTGAAGACAGACAGGAAAAAGAAGATTAATACCATAGGACAAATGTGCAGGAGCCATAATTTACTGTTTCAGAAAAATGCAAGGCCTTCATGGCACATCATCAAGTGATTAGGTACAGCAACTCAGTAATCCAGAGATGGATACCTCATATCATACCATATCAACTTTATTTATAAAGTACTTTAAAACAACCACAGCTGAAAAAAGTGCTGCACACAAGTGAAATCAAAATACAAATAAAAACAAATAAATAAATAAAAAATTACTATATCAATAAACATATCAGAGCACAGTTATCATCAAAATGAAAACACACACAATGTTCATTATAACTAACTGGAAAAACTCTTAAACTGCTCATTCCTCTTTATAAAAGTAGAACTTTTTAAATCAAATATTAAGAAATTGAAGAGAAATCACTAAGTCTAGTTCACGCAAAAACAAAAGCATTTCATCAAAGAAAACATCTTAAGAAAGATTGTTTTAGACTTCATGTACAACTACTATAGATGTTACCATAATGCTGAAATTTAAGCATCAGTGGTTGCAGACCAGATTGACAAGTCTACAGGCTGGGCTTCATCCATGTAGTTTCAATATGCTGTTCATGATTCTTTTCATTTTGCTCAGCTTGCTCCTTCTATCTGATTTTATTTGCTTAAAACAGCTGTCTACATCTGGAAATAATATTTATAGCAACCAGTCAGTCATTATCTGTACCGCTTATTCCATAACAGGTCGTGGGGTAAGCTGAAGCCTATCCCAGCATTGTTTCAGGTGACAGGCAGGGTACACCCTGGACAGGTCACCAGTCCATCGCAGGGCCAACATAGATAGGGACAAACAACCATTCACACAAACACACTCATTCCTAGCGAGAATTAAGTCACCAATTAACCTAACATGCAAGTCTTTGGACGGTGGGAGGAAGCTGGAGAACCCGGAGAGAACCCACACATACACAGGGAGAACATGCAAACTCCACACAGAAAGGCCACCAGCCCCCCACATTCGAACCTTCCCCAGCCGAGGCTCGAACCAACAACCTTCTTACTGTGAGGCTGCGGCTGCATCATTGGTCATGGAAGATTTAGATGGAAGTGAAATAAGTAGAATATTTTTATTGATTTGGGCCAGATATTAATGAATTAATTTAGGATTTCTTGTTGCACCCCCCAATATATATTTACTGCTCTATTAATTTCCAAGAATAAATCTCAAAGCTGTGATGTTGTGGGAGAAAAGAAAATAGAAAAAAAGACTGGAAAGGTAGCCTGACCCTGACCAGCTCTATTTTCAGAGGGGACCTGCTGTGCTATTCTGGGGCAAAGGCCTGGAGAGTGAAAAGATGGAGGCAGAGGAGGTGCAACAGGATGGAGAGAAGGGTAAGATGGGGGGGCAGTATTGGGGCAGGGTGTAGCCAGCAGATGAGGGACAAAGGCACCCCTTGTCCAGGCACTCTGAGGTCTGGGCGGTCGACTGGAAGGCTGGCAAGCCGGTTGGTGAACGTACAAATGAACACGGCTGTTCCCTCACATTCCTCATCAAGCCATGTTTGCCCCCGCTTTAAACCGAGCTGAGTGGCCTTCCCTGTCATGGCTTCCTGCCAGTAATAGACACAGAGGCCCTATGAGAAGTGAGAAAATGGGTGGAGGGCACTGGAGGTGCAAATTCACCAAAACAACATCTGGGGAGGGGTCGAGGATACAGAGAGCCCGGTCAAGGCTAAAACAAGGTTTTCAGAAGTGAGATTACTGAATATACACGAAGCACAACTTGGTCTTTCTGTGAGTTCGCTAATAAATTAGGAATTAAATTACAGAAGCCATCAAAAGAAAAATACAGAAACATACCGCAAAAAAACTGTAAATAGCCAGAGAAGTTGTGAAAAAATGGCAAACAAGAGCAAGACAGCCCAATTATTTGTGAACTTTACTAAACATATTTTTGCTAACAGCTAGTTATATTTGGGCTTTAAGTCCAATAATTGCATTATAAAACAATAACTAGCTTCAGGAAAAAAGAAAAAATTTAGACTCAGATTGAAGTAATTACAAATATATATACACAATATATTATATTATATTATATTATATTATATTATATTATATTATATTATATTATATTATATTATATTATATTATAT
>JBAMHW010000016.1:11187571-11199863 GCA_037177495.1 Rhadinocentrus ornatus | reverse complement strand
TATTATATTATATTATATTATATTATATTATATTATATTATATTATATTATATTATATTATATTAACGTGACTTGAATGAATAAAGTTATTTTTTCAGTCTGGTGACCTTGGTTATAATCACACCTAAAATAACTATTTTATCATCACAAGATGATATAAAATAACAAAAAGAAGAAAGACCAGCCACTTCTTTTTTTCTAGCGCTATAACCTACATTAAAGCTTCAGCTCTGTTGGTGTCCCATTTATTGGATTTATTGAACTGGGGTTACATCCACCAACCCTTTAAGGCAGATCTGCCTTTGATAAAGTTAATGGCTGTTGTATTGGTAATGACTGTAGCGTGCATACACACACACATACACATAGGCTAGTCCTCTGTAGCCTTTGGCCTAGTGGCAGCAGCCAGCAGAGTAACGTGACACCCCACGAGCTGAGGTTCAGGGGCGATGGTTTGACACCCAACCCTCCAGGACCATGTTCTGAGGTCAGAAGGCCAAAAGGTCTGCATTCCGCTGGATGACACATGAGCCTGGTAACTGTGTGTGTCCCCCACCCAATAGTTTAAACATGCACTCACTCACATGCACTCACTATATTACTGTAACACATGTAAATACATCTCCATAAAGAAGAAGAACACTCGTCTCCTTGACTTTGCCACCCCCACAGGCACAGGGCCACTGTCAACTCCTTACAAAGGCCAGGAATTTATGACGTGTTGGCACCAGTTAAGTGCAGGGTCAGGGTGTGTGTAGGGTATGTTTGAGCGAACGTGAAGAACAACATGATCCTTATCAAATAGTTGCTTCTATGATCATTTATCAGGCGACAAATTGCCCTTCTAGTCAGCACCAAGATGTAAATAATAGTTGAATAATCTGAGCTGTCATCCGATTATACTGATATTAGGCGCCTGGTCTACAAGAATATGAGAATGTGTGTGTCTGTGTGTGTGTATGTGTGTGAGAGAGAGAGAAAATGAGGTTGAGCAAACTCTGATAAGCCTTGGAGGGAGACAATAATCTGTTGCTCCTGATTGCCCCTGTAAAACCACTTGTATTCACTTGTATATCTGTGTCTGCACAAGCATGTCGGCCAAATGTGTGTGTTAAATGTAGAAACAGAAAGGACCAGGGCGTGCTGACAAACAAGGGAAATGTAAACAGTAGTGTGAATGGCATACTTGTCCTGCGGTTTCTTCACTTGGTGACTAGAACTTAGCCTTGATCTGCTTCCTCGCCGCTTGGTGCTAAATCATTCAGTGCTGCAAGGCCCTTCGGGAGCTGCAGGAGCCTGACTGTTTCATTACAACAGCTACAAAACCCCTGCTAATATATCCAAGCATGCACTCATTCTCACTAGCACCACATGGCTCCATGCCAAAGTGCTCTTCGTGAAGCCTAACTCGCCCACTGCTGCTGGCATTTCTGCTCTGCTGCAGCTGCACTGACAGTGGCCGCTAATGCTGGCCAGCCTGCAGTTGATCCAAACAACAACAACAACAACGATAACGGACAACTATTCTCAGAGAAACTGCAATAAATATATGTCATTCTGCCAGTTATGAAAGATGGTGAAGAATTTACTACCATTGCCACTTTCTGAGTAAAAACAAGAGGCTGATCGGTCACAGAGTGCATCTGTAATGTTAAGAATGTTTCCACTAGTTGGGTAAAGCAGATAACTGGGCCAGTCAGTCACAATCAGGTGTTGATGTGTGAGAAGAAGCACTGCAGGCTAGTCGCTGAGCTAGATTTAGTTTTCTAAACAACAGCTGGACACATGTTTAAGCTATGCTGTCTGTGTGTGGTTGAAGGTTTGTAGGGATCAGTGCTGCAGCTTCCAAAGTGGAAACCTTAGGGTTGATCAAGCACTTGCTGCTGCTTAGAAAGGATTATAACTGAGTGAAAGAGCCTGAAGAATCTAAATGGCAGCCATGATCAAACCTGGGGGAATTTATAAATGTCAAATGACCTTAAATCATTCCTTTATTATCTTCTATAGCACAGCAAACACTGTGTATATAAAGGAAGAGATTATTCTGTCCCACAAAGCACTGATACAGATTTTACCACAACAAACCTGCATCACAGCTTTATGGAAGTCTGGGTGGATACTTTTAACAATGCAATTGTCTTTTCCTAAGTCTTTAGAAATTTTTGAGGTTAAAAAAAACATACAGGATATATTTTGGGGGACTTTTATAATATAATTCTAGTTCCTCAAATTAAAGCTTGCTTTTAATCATGCAAATAATTGGTATTTACAGGGTATATTGAATTAAACAAGTGAAATATTTCAGTGGTAATAATAAATTTTGATAGGTTTTTCATTTCTCTTAGAATTTGTTACAACGAACAGGCTCAGAAATGCTGTACCAGCTAACCTGCACTGTTGTGACTTGGGACCTCTTATTCATTTATAACTAGTAATTGTTTAGGAGGATTGTGCTTTGATGCATACAGATAAAATACTTTACCTATCAAAACAGAGACCGGAACACTTCTACAGCTGCTCTGGTGATGAAATGAAGAACAGACCAGAGAGAAAATGCGATGAGAAAACTATGTGACCTGAACTTCACATCTAACGTTAAGCTAAGGAATCTGTTCTGGATTTGAAGTGCTGCTCAAAGTTGCTGACTTCCTCCAGACCCAACTGAGCAATCATCAGCCAAGATTAGGTTCCAAGTTTGAACTCAGAGGTTTGAACGTTCTTTAACTTTGTCAGCCAGGGCCAATACTCATATGCCACAGCCAATGTGACCAAAACAACACCCATAAATGGTTCTTATCCCATTTTGAGAGTTGGCAAAGTCAGATTCCAGAAATAGGCTCTAAAGAGAACAAGAGATTGGGAACACACTGCGGAGCTCACCACCCCTAAAGTCCATCAATCATTATAGTCCATACAAATAGAGCATTCAGATGAACAAAAAAGTCAGTCAATAGGCAGCACACGAGGAGTCTGGAGTGTATCCGGTGAGAGAAAAAGAAGCAGTCAGCCAGACAGAAGAAAACTATAGTCACGGAGAGTCATCTACATTAATTCAGCAGACCCTCTTATTTATGCTAAATCAACGAGAGGCCTGTTAAACTTTTAGTCCTGCAGATATAGTGAAGTCTGTCCGAGCTCATCTCCATGTAGAATCAGAAACAAGAAAAGATGGGACAGAAATAGTGTAATGATGCTCTGGCTGCTCTTTGTTCTAAAGACGTTACCAAAGCCTAGATCAAGAGCCATTACTCTTTAAGTAGCAATGGGATATTCAGATAATATGAGAAGTCAGTCTATCATGAGGCATTCTGAGTGCACACACAGTGCATGCTATAAAGAAATTGCCCGCTTTAAAGGTAACTTTGATGTTTTCACCAACAAACAGATATGGTTAGTAAAGCATTTCATTCTTTTTCTTACTTTTAAAGAAGTAGTGTACCAGCACTTCTCGCAGGGTTTCTATCCAACTGTATTGTAGCTTTTAACAGAATTATTACAAAAGGCAATAAAAAAAAAAGAAAATACACATTTCCATCCCCTCATTCTTTCAGATATCTCCAGTCTTTCTGCTACTGGACAGTATAAATCTTGTCTGCAAACAAGTCAAATTGTGCAACATCTCCATCCAAGCAACCAGTTACAATATTATGCTACAAGTCTTGATGACATAATCCTGATAAGGGACACAGAGGGTGTACTGATGGCACACAGCAGACCGCTGTCTTCTTCACTGCTGCCCACCATCTCCCAACACTACCCAGCAGTTTAAAGTGAAGGAGAGGTGTCATGCTGCAGCCAATACAAATCCTGCTAGCAAGCTCAATGCACACAGTAAAGTTGGGTACTAAAGCTGAAGGCGAGACTGGATAAACTGAAACCACAGTGCCCACTGTATCCACAATAAACAAACAACCAGTAATGAGTGTTGATGACACATAGCCGGGCACATTGCTCTTTTCTGGTGCAGTGAAGTGTGGGATGGCGTCACCAAAACCCACTGGAATCAATTGCTAAGTCAACATACAGCAGGGTGGGAGGCAGTTCCGGAGCAGGAGGGAAAAGGAAAAAAAAAAAAAAAATAGCTTGTTCCATGTCTCAGTTAAACAAAAAACAAACCTACACTATCACAGAGGCTCGGCTGGCTATAGGAGTAGTAAAGTAAAGTAAAGCAGAAATATACTGCAGGGTATGACCAAGGCGCAGAATGACAGCAAGCTGAGGGAAAATAAATTACTTCTGAAACTGTTAGATAACTCAAGAAACGGAACTAATAATAACCGGGAAAATGATTTTCTCTTTTTAAAACCTGCTGAACAAGCAGCTCCAGCCTCCAATTATGTCCACTCATCTGCTTACTCAGCAGGAATTACCATGACGACACCAGCAAATTTAATCTAGACTACAAAACAGGTCTCTAAGCTCTCAAACGTTGCACCTAGAAATAGCATTAATTTAATTAGCTCTGTGCTGGATGATTAGTGCCCTTCCTGGGCCAGTACACTGAGACTCACTTGGGACTGGTTTAGTCCTAATCCCTCACAGAAAGTCTCAGGCAGTTTTGTTAAGCCACACATGATGTCAGAGAGAGCCAGTCAATGAGAATAAAGGAGTTCATCAGCTGCTAATCAAAAGGGAAGATTGGTTTTAGGAGTAATGCAATATTTTTTAACTGAAACGGCATGCGGTACAGTCTGTTACATATAATTAATGTGGGAAATTCAATGAGTTTAACATCTCAGTTACTCTGGTTTTAACTCTTAGAAACTGGTGCCTTTGTGGGGAAAATATTTTAGTGAGTTCATTTCAATCCTTCATTCCTGCTGTAAAACTTTTGCTGTGAACACAGGAGCTCTAGTATTTACCAAAGTATTCATGCTGTCTTTGGGCTCATACAACTTGAAATGGCTGTTGCGTGCCACAGAAAAGTGTAGTAATTATAGGCTCAGCTCAAGATGTACCAAATGGTTCAAACTACCATGTTGCCACATCACAGAGAACAAAAAGTCGGAAGTTAGAGAAAAAAAGGCTGAGCTTACAGAGACAAGGAGCAGTGTGCTGGCTGTCACCGTCATGTCGAAGCCACTGGGCACACAAGCAAATAAGAAGCATGGAAAGTGAAGCAATAGCACTACAATGCATTTCTATGAGCTTTGCTTAAACTCTACAGGTTATGAATCCGTCTTTCTGTCCACACAAAACTTTTGTAAAGTTCTGACAAGCAAAAAGACAGAGGCCTTTAGTTCAATTTGGGTAAAAAAATCTTTAAAATAAACTCATTTACAAATATCACAACCTTTTCTGAGGGCTGCAGTTACGAGTAAATGCATATTTTTTTCACTCAGGAATGTCAGTTTGGAATTCCTCCTGTCTAATGTCTGTCTGAGTTTGACTAATGAGGGACACTGATATAGGGGGATATGATTAGGCAGGCATAACTCTCGTCCGCTGAGATCAAAAGGACACAACAAAGATAACATAGGTTGGCTGTTTGTTGTAACTTTTAGTTTTTTGGCTAAATTTATCTAAAAGTTTCTCACTGTTCTCCTAGATCATCTTGTCTGAACTACATACATTTTCTACTACTAATTCTTTCTCCCTTCTTTTAATAAGTGCATTCTTAAAAGTTATAAAGGTGTACAGGTAGTGAAAACACTTGGGGAATATTGTGATACTGGGTTTTAGAAATAAAAATAGCTTGATAGAGCATCAAGAATTCAACAGCAAACCTTTAGGGCTTTACCTTGAACTATACCGTTGAACATTTCATATATTTAATGGGTAAAACTAAATAAGTTTGTTTATTGGGAATATTGGAAAATGCGAACTGTAAACACTGCCCAAGGTGTGTGCAACCACAAAAATCTGCATAAACAATCAGCCCAGTAAAACAGAAATAAAAGAGCAATTGATAACATTAACAAACAAAAAAACAACAAATACTTTTTTTTTTTTTTTTGCTTACCTGTTGGCCTGCTTGTGGAAAGCACCCCCTCCTCCTGAGGTTTGCACGCAAGCATCTGTTTGTGCACATGCAGCACCTCTAAGGAATGTGCAGCATTTCCTTGACTCACATCTCCTGAACTGCTGCTGAGGTTTTCCATGAGTGCTTCAGGCCCGGCTCCTAGGGATTCCTCCAGGGCCCTGCCACCCTGACGTGCGTCCCCTCTCCTGCTCGGCCTCCTCTGAGGGGCCATTCGAGGTGTAATGAGAATTCGAACGGAGGGCCGATGAGCAATCTCTGGTTCGTCATCCTCAGGGATTGGGTTGTACCAAATCTCCCCCTCATCATCTGCATCGTTTTCTTCAGCTGGGTCCACACTCCGAGGAAGAGGGGACACCTTTGTCGGACTAACGTTTACCTAAAATAAGACAGACGGAGACACTGTAAAACATGTATCTAGCTCTGTGTTATCTTCACCTTAATAAATAATCTAATTTCTTTTTTATTTCCATGTTCATGTATCTGTTTTTAATCGTTATTGTAAACTATTATTTCGTAAAATCTCATCATTATAAGAGGAAGCTAACCTCGGGCAGCTGCAGGCGTACAGGCTGCGGTGGTGTTGCCCCTGTGGCTTTCTGGCTTTCTGGGGAGGGACTGGGAGGCAGAGGTGGCTGGTGGGAGCCCTGACTGCTCTCCTCATCAACTCCCAGCATTCCCTGCAACTCATCACTGTAGTTATTCTTTACCTGGGAGCTCTGCTGCAACCAGTTGCGCTTCTTGGAGACAGTGATGGTGGTAAGCTGCGGCCTCCATGACGAAGGCTCGTTGTTCTGTCTGCTCACCTCTTGGCCATTAGCACACGGGATTTGGACATTCTCAATGAAAGCTGAAGGAGCAGTGGAGACAGACCATGAGAGCTACAACACCATGCCAGGAGACACTAAAATCATTATGTTGGTATGAAAAGGCAGCTAATAATCATCTGAATCATCGTAATTTAAGTAATTCGTGATATAAACTAGATTGCAGAAACTGATATTTAATCTCAAACAACTCATGTCAAGACACGTTGAAGAAAACATCTGTATCAAAAAACCACAAAGCATGGCAGTACTGAATCCCATCCAGTTTGACATATTGTTCCTCCTAAATCTTTGCTCTGTCTTTTACAGTGGCTAATAAAAGGCCACATTTCATACTTATCTTTTTTATAACTTTTGGAAGGACCATCATAAACTAGCTTTTGGAATCACGTTACCACAACCCTCTTTTAAGCACCTTTTCCTTTATCCACCTCTGTGACATCTCATTTCATGCCATATTTCAGGAATATGTGGGCTCTGATTTCAAAGGGAAAACTGTGGGTTTTAGTGCAAATATCTTCCATCGAAGCAGCTTGGAAAAAGGGGCAAGAAACTGCTGACATTAGAAAATAAAGAATGGGGGAGAGGGGGGCAAAGAAACTGATGATAAGTGCAGCCAGTGGCAATATGTGCACAGTGAAACAGGCCAAGTACAAGAGACGGTGACGTGCATGGTCCAATGTTTCAAAGAAAGGCACAAAAAGAATTCTTGCTTTGCTTTAAGCATGTGAGATTTTTCAGTCAGATACTTAAAAATCACAAAAGTTTGCAGCAGAGGAAAAACAACGATGACAGGCATGTGTGACAGGGAGAGTGCAGCGCTGAGATCTTGCTCTAACATGTACAGCAGGCTCATATAAAAGACTGTTTTGATCCCAACCAAGTCTCAAACAAGCCCCTCCATGTGCTGTAATGACAACTTCTCCCCTCCTCAAGGAAATACATTTTCACGCATGTTAGGCCATCCAGTAAATTACTGCCCTGGGAATATTTTCACTTTTTATAACATTTGACACAGGACTTCCAGTATATACAGACTATATATGACTGTGCCGTAAAATATGAAAGAATTTGAATAAACCATAGCATTTATTTTCTACCATTATAAATGCAAAGCCCTGACAAATAAATTGCAGCATAGATTACAACATTTCCTCTCAGTAGTTTGACATTCAAATACTTTCTCTCCTAAGTGGTGCCATTTATTTACAAAAACCTGAAAATGGCACAAGGACAGTGGCCTCCACAGGGAAATTCCTGGAAGTCAACCAACCTCTCTGAACAGTATCTAATACATTTCCTGTGATCTAAAAGCAACTGTTGTCCCATAAAACCTAAACTCTTTAGTTTCTCTCTACAAAAAAAACAAAAACAATGCTGAACCTTTTCTGCAGCAAATGCAGCACAAAGTGGGATTAAATAGATTTTATTTGGGATGAAACTCCCGTGCACTCCTGCTGACCGTACAAAATGCTTGTTAGTTTTCTGTAATCATTCAACCTTTAGTAAAAGGCACTTTTATTTTTAACATTTAAAGACAACCACCACCTCTCTGTCCTCTGCTTCAGTTCAGATTAATAATAACAACATCAACAGGATATAATGCACATTTTAAGGTATTTTGTCTTTTCTGCTTGGTTTAACGTAAATAGGATTTATATTTAGAATCATGTTTGTATGACTTGAGCTGTGGTGTGTTTGCATTAGTCTGTATTAGAGCTATTTGTGGGCCTTGAGCTGAGTAGTTGTAGGATGTGATGTTTGCAGAGAGAAACCTAAACTATGTTTTTGGTGGTTAACTGAGTCCTATGTTACTGTCTGAGACAGAGCTTTCAGGCTGTATTCATCTCCTCATTTGGTTTGTTTTCATCTGCTCTGGCCTGACTGCTCCTTATGAAATACTTTTTTAACACTCAAAAAGTACTTTATCTGCCAATATTTGGAAATCTATGAAAGAAAACACTAAGCAAGAGACTGCAGAAGAAGAGGGGTATTTGTTTTTAATAAACTAATCCATGAGAGCTTAAAAATTAAAAAGTTTGATTCAGATTGATCATATATTCACTTAGGAAGATTAAGTTTTAAAGTAACCAGTGGGAAAAAGGAATAAATTGTTCAATAAGGAAATTATTTAGATGGGAGGTTATTAAATAAGAACTCTAAAAAGTCTCAAAACTGCAGACCATGCAGTAAAGCCTCAGCCATGCAATGCATGAGTGACGAGAGGCGAGATAGTGGTGCATGGACCTGTTGTCAACATGCCGCCTTATTGAAGGGGTCTTTCATAACTGGAAAAGGAAGCTTGTTCTGACATGAACAGCATTCCAGACCACAGCTCCACATTTACAGCCTTGCTGCTGTCTCCCTCCACTGTCACACTCCTTCGCAGGAGAAACTGCTTCTCAAACAGAGAGAAAAAACACAGAAGCAAAAGCCGACTATTTAAGAGCTTATAAATTCCATCTGCGAAAGAAAATTTATGTGTGGTCTATAGAAAACAAAAAATTCTGGAGACTGATTACTAGTTTTAAGAAAAAAGAGAACATAAACATGACCATGTTTCACCATCCCACTCAATCTAAAGACCAGTTTACTCTGAGATGCCTTTTTCAAAATGGAAATTCCCAAAACAATCATGACGCTTAAATATTTTCAACCAGATCTGGGTTATATCCGACACACAGCAGCACACACAGCCTCCTTCACAGCAAAGCACATTTAGCAGATGCAGAATTACTGCAAGCTGTAACCGAAAACACCTGAAAAGAGATTGAATTAGCTCAGAGCCAACAAATACAGGCTGACAGCTTCGAGAGAAAATGTAAAAACAGGAAAAAAAATTAGAATAAATTGTGAATTTAACCACAGAACTATCACAAAACTCCACATTGTAAAATATGTTAAATCAGGTTTGTTTTTTGTTTTTTAGGCTTGGATTAACTCTGGCCTGAATCTTGTGCATATAAAAATGTTTGTGTTCTTTCTTATATTCTTTTAACCACACTGACAAAAACATTGTACTTTACTGTAAACCTGCTCATCTTCTTGCACCACATTTTTACAATAGAGGAATTTCAGGTCCACATGAGAGACTCATACATTTCCATCAGCACCTATTCTGTGAATTTCAACACAAAACATAGCAAAAGAGAAGACCCAGTCCATTAAAATTTTCATACAGGAGCTAACACAGCCTGTCTGTCTATGCCCTCAGGGGCACGGCCAACACACACACCTGACCTGGAGGTAACTGATGGCCAGAGCACATTATACAAAGCTACATGCGTTTGTCAGAAAATGAAAAGCTATAAAGATAAAGCAGAGGTGGTGCAGAGGAAGAGGAGTGTAACGGTGTGTAAAGTTATCAGGAAAAAAGGTTTGTGCTGGTATGGACCTGTGCCATGTGAGCCTGATAGTAAACCCAATCATGTTTATGTCTTAATCCTCTGAGTGGATGAATTTTTTTTCCCTACTAAGACAATAGACTTGATCCACTTTCCCATAGGCCTTTAATTTCTTTCCTGGATTCCCTTTTCGTCATAGAGGCTCCTCTTTTGATTAGAGCAAAACACAAACCAGCTAGTTTTCTCCAGCATACAGACAAAACTTTGTTTTGTATGCAGACTTGCTGAGCCCCCTTCAGAGGGAGTCTTTTGCTGTGTGCCACGCATCTCTGTTGACACTCATTTATATGCAAATGAGGATTCTCAGTGTAGATTTTTCTTTTTACACCAGGGCAGGAACGAGATCGCTCAGGGATACATCACATGTCAACACTTGCATCCCACTGAGGCGTCCTGGCAGTACTGCCTATAGTGCTGCCATCACTTCTTCCTCAGTATGTTGGCATGAAACCTGAATTCTTCTCTGTGCTGCAGCTCTTTCATTGACCCTTTTTGTCCTTTCTTGTTGTGTCAGTTTTAAAAATCTAAAAAAGGCACATGTGTACACAGCACAGACCAAGTTGGTCTAAAACATTAGCAAAAATGAAAGTCAAGAGCCCCTAAGATAACCACCTGATACTGCTGAGGAATGATCATCACAATATGACTCATACATCTTGTAAAACCATCCTTTTATGAAGCCTGATGCCCCAGGTTTCTCTTCTATCACCTGATCTGTCTTTAGAGCGACAATCCTCCATAAATCTGTCCAGGTACAGACACCCATGAAAAGACAAATCATTTCACCTCCACCTTCTGTTGTGCATTTATGTGAAAAAAAAAGAAAGAAAACAAACTCGGCAGCTAAGTAACAAGGTTTTTGGCACAGTGCAGAAACCAAATACCACAACATTCTGACAGGATCTGACAGCAGTCTAGAGGGATTATATTACACCTACACACAGATCTCAAGCTTGAAACAACTGAAAAAGCAAGAATTCATATTAATACTAGATACATTAAATATAACAACACATTACATTAGATAAAGTAGCAAATGTATTATAAAATTTGATATTTATTATGTGTTTTTCAAATGCAAGGAAGGAGTCTTCCCTAGCCTAAGGATGGTGTGACTTACAGAGAGCCACCATACCAAGGAAGATTTAAGATTTTGGAGAAGCACCAACTGCATAATGTCCATGTCAGGAGTGAATCTCCCCATTTGTGGTGTTTATGGCTCAGTCTCAACATGAAGCTTGACTAACACACCACTCCTTATTTTAGGTCTGGCCAAAACATGACACCTGTGTAATGCATGCCTAGTAGCACACACACTGCTCCTGCAGAGCAAAACACAACAAAACTCAATACCCAACAACTGCAAAAACACATTTGTATACGCTGTAGAAATGTGCATGTGTGCCCCTATATTTAATATTATTAATCTAAAATAAAGAGAGACTATGATGTTGTACACAGAGATTAAAGGACAAATTAGGGTAGAAATAAATCAGATCCAGTCTAATTAAGCCAATATGGTCTCCTATGACTGTACAGTGAAATGTTGTTTCCTTAAAACACTTGGGGGAATATCATGTCTATTTTTAGAGTATTGGAAATGTTTAAAATTTGCATAAATTACAAGTAACCTAGAAACTCATTTAGGGACTTTAACCAAAATCATTTCCACCACCTTTTTTCCCTTAAATGTCTTTCTTTTTATACTTATAAGGTTCTGAAAGGCCCACGTGGCAAGATAAGTCAAGGGCTGACATTAATAAACACTTAATTGCCTTTCATTTTGTTCAGTCATGGTGAATAATTAAGTGACACAATGCAAACAAGTTAAACAACAGGAATGGCATCTGAAAAATTCAATCCAAAGACTCTTTAAAATGCAAGTTAACATAGGGCTGTCAAGAGTAAATGACTGAGGAGGAAGATGACATGACAGAACAACCCCCCAAACCAATTCACTACCACAGAAAACACTGATCTGGTGCCTGTCTTGCTTTGGATTCCTCTGGCTACAGCTGTGAAAAAGTTCAGTGGGGACAGGGAGAAGAGAGGAAAAGCTTAGCAAAATGTGTGTGTGTGTG
>JBAMHW010000016.1:11168221-11180646 GCA_037177495.1 Rhadinocentrus ornatus | reverse complement strand
TATTACCACAAACGGCAACGGCAAGCAACCATAAGGGAAGTGGTGTTACTTCCTATCATGATGTCATTTTTCCAAATGATTGTGATTTTGTCTGTTATAAGGAATTAGTCTTCTTGTTGGTTCATCTTTATTATAGACACACCATAATTTATTCTCTTCTATGACAGATCCAAGTTAAATCAAGACCTGCCAAATGATGGATCTCTGCCGATTACTGGAATGACACTTTTATCTGAAGTGTATCTGAAGAGTAATCCTCTCTCTTTTGACCTTGGATATGACCTCTGTCCCTGCCCGCAGCACAACCCAGGGCTTTAAGAGCGTCCGAGACAGCGGTGAAAGGAATGAAACATACTTCACTTGAACATAAGCTGTTTGTTTGCTCTTGCCTCTACTTGGAATGTGCAAGAAGATGAGCTGCTGAAAAGTGCCCTGTGTGACACATTTACTAAAATTCCTACATACTGACTGATTCTGAATCCATTATAAGCCCTCTGGTATAATTATGCCTGTGTTTTCAAAGATACAATACCTACCAATGATTGAGTGCATTTATTGTCAAAGCCATTCATTGACAGGGCCCCTACAATACTGACCCCCAACCCTCTCCACCACCATCACCACCACTACCCTCAGTAAAACATGATAAGCATCTGTTATTGCCCTGCAGGAGCTGTGTAGGCCCTGACGCCTTGTCCTGCCTCCCCGACTGACTGACTAGACTCAGTCTGTGCAGTTATTCACAGGTCAAAACCTGCATGCTGCAAAGTGTGTGTTTGTGTGTGAGAGAGCAGAAAAGGGAAAGCAGGAGAAGGAGGGGGTTGTGGAAGATAGATGCTAAGGGAATAATCCAAATCTTTCGACTGCACAAAATGTGTGCAGCAATAAGCCTGGGTTGTATGAAATGACAACATGTAACCACCATGCGTTAAGTGTTACACTTGAGCAAGTGGTTCAGACAGGGTAACATTTAGCCATTTTCCAGTCTGTCAAGTCAAATAGCTACCAGAAAGTGCCAGTTCAAATTATATGTTTGTTTTTTTCAACAGTCAAAAACTCTTAAATTTACTGTCATAGTGGACAAACAACCCAGATAACTACATTAATTGAACACAGACCCTGGTTTCCCTCTGATTACTGCAAATTAAAACAGTGCAGTAGAAATGGACAAGTTGTCTCTTTTTTGTTTCCTTTGTTTTGCCTCCATCAGTCCTTTGTGCTCTTTGTGACGGCAGTAGCAGAACATCTGCTTGGCTGGCCGCCTTTTTTTAGATGGCCTGGTCAGAGAGTGTATGAGAAGGAAACCAAGTGTTTGCCTGTGTGAGAAAGAGAGACAGAGGAAAATAAAAGGAAGTGGAGTTCACATGTCTATGTGCATGCACGATTGCTTGTGCATGCGAGTGTGTGTTGGAATTCAAGGTTTTGCAGCTGTTGGGGCTCTCCTCCTGATGGCTGCCTATTGTTCCCTCTCTCTCTGTCCCGGCCTGTTTATGGGTCTTCCCCTTTTTTTTCTTTCCCCACACCGCAGCTAAATTTATGCCAGTAGACACAATCCTTTCTCAGGGTGTAAATTATGCTGGAGGATCCGTGTCAGAGTGGTTCTGCCAACAGCCTGCAGCTCTAAGTTTCAGAAAGTGACATTCTTGTCATTCTCTAATATTTTACTACTGAAAAGAAAATATACAAGGAACTCATGCTGTGCCTCATTTACAGTATATCCACACAATGTCTTATTAAAGTTCCTGTTTGATAAATATTTTCTAGTTGTAATAGATTTTTTTTAGAGACAATACATCTATAAATTTGACCGCTACCGCAGTTTATGGCAAAACACAATCAGTTTTATGCCCAGAAGTTCATTTATATTAGGGTGGAAAATTCATTACTGCTTTAAACAGGCATTAAAGCTCTTTTACAAGAGACTTCAGGCTAAATTATCCTTTCTTTTCTTTTAATTAAAGGCTATTAAAAAAAGTATTTCAGCAATTGCTAGAATATTGTTTGCAGTCCAGTAGTTGTAAAACTGTAAATAGCTGATTTTAAATTTCTTATTTAAACATCAAACAGACAAGATATTACATTGCTATAATGAGCAGCGTGTTAATTTAACAAACAAGCTAATGTTATCAGGATAAAAGAAAGAAAAAAAACCATGAAAACAACCAGAAAATTGGGTCATATTCCATCTGTGTAATCAGAGTAAGAACAAACATTAATATCTATACAACCTCTACATGATAATCAAGCTCTAATAAAAGATCGTTATCAGTGAAATGAGGTGTAAACATTAGTATTCAGTGACTCCTCACATCTGTGCATCAGAACCCAGATAAGCTCTCATGTCACTTGACACCATCTTGTCAACGGAGCTGGGATATTGACCTAAATATTCTCCTTGAGCACATTTAAAATGTTGTGTTTAGTGCTCATGTTGGTAAAAATGTGTTAAATATTTTAAAGAAAAAAAAAGGATATGAAATAAGGCTGCACTGGTTGAAAAATACACACATTTGTTTTCATGCACTTTTGAACTCATTTAAACAGGTATGGTAAACACAAAAAAACGATTAAACACTAATCAGTCAAAATTTATGGTCAGTCTTGCCAGGAAGGGTACTCATTAAACTAGTTATTGTCATAAGGGGAGCATGAACAGTGGATATGAGCTGCATTTAATGTTTGTTGGAAATTATGACATGCTAATTTCTGCCATCTGTGTTATAAACAATTACCCATTTTTTAACACAAGGAATTAAGCATAATAACCAGAAAAGATTACAAAATATTATTCCTTAAACAAGACAGCTGTGTTGCATTCCCAAATCTCCACTGAACAGAGAGAAGTACAGCAGATCCACACTGACTCTTTTCTGAGTTTTAAGCCCAACATAACATTCAATTTATTGGTTAACCACAGGACAAGGGTCAAGATAACAGAATTCACACGGACAGTATCGCTTCCATTCTTGACCAGTTGGCCGAGTACCACAGGCTGATTTAGACACACACACTGCGCCTGGGCTATCTGTCCGTCTGCTTCATATCATTATCAAGAGACAACCTCTAACATGTTTATTGTAACAAGAGGTCAGACATCTTGTTGCGTGCTACTGTTCTCTATCATTGAAAAACTAAGATCCTTTTGCTATAAGAATGACGTGTGTTTTGTCCGTATTATCTGTGCATACACAGTGTATCATCTCACTTGTAGGTTTTAACCTAAACTGGCATTTCTGTGGTTATAGAAATGAAGTGCATTTACATGGAGCTCCAGAAAGATTGTATTGCTGCAGATAGGTCCATAACATTAAAATAATTTAGAGAAATTTTATCTTCATGCTAATGTAGAATCCTTACTTGGTACCACAATGTTACTGCAATTTATAACATCCTGTTTCTGTCTGACCGTCATCTGGAAAACTCCAGCCCTAACACAATGTGAAACCAAGAAAGAGGAATCAGGCCTGTTCTGAAGGTGAAGGAAGGGCTCTAACAGTAAACATGAATCTATAGCACATGGAAAATTTTCTGTCCCTCTGATTTCACGTGAAAGTGCAAATTTAAGTCCATCAGTGAGCTCCAGCTCTTTCAGCTTTTTTGCTAATTTGATGTTGTTTAGCTGCGACAACCCCGATAAAGCCATTGCCTTTTTTTGGAAGAAGAGCAGATTACCCTGATTTCATAAAAGCACAAATGTCACAGTAGAGGAATGTATTTGCCACCCAGAGGTTCTCCTTTCTTCTGAACACCTGTTTTTTCACAATAACCAGATTGCCGGTGTGAAAAGCAACTGTTTGCTTCAAGAAAACAACCAAGAATTAAGGAAGCTTCTGAGGTGTTGACATAAAACCAGCACCCTACACTTGTATAAAGGGTGTAAATAAATGTGATTTAAGTTGACTTGTCTGTCTGCCCTCTTCTTTAGTTTATGCTGATACATCTGAGGAATCAATGGACAACTGGTTTGCTTGACAGCTGGTGGGCCGGTTGTTTTTGAAATTTGCAGGTACTGAAAGCAGAAAATACGTTGTACTGACTTTGCATTTAGCACCATGTTTACCATGTTTAAGACAAAGAGCCTGGTAAACATAGCCCATTTTTGGGGGTGCTGTAGCTCCCCTAAACTGAATCCAAGCACCCCTAAAATTTGAGAGATTTTATTATTTTTGAATTTATGTTTATTTTTTTATTCATTTTTTAACAAACTAGAAATGTATAAAACGCCACACTGTGCTTGGTTGAAATATTTTAATAACACCCCTGTTAATTAGGAGTTAGCCAACGTTTTCTCTAGCTAAGGAACGTTACAAGTGGTCAGTACCACTGTTCTCTGTTTGAACTGGAATGAAAGAAGCTAGCTGTTATGCCATGTGCATGTGTTAATATTAAAGCCAAGGTGCTACTGACTAGCTAACTGACTGGATGCCCATTAACATTATAACTCTTGTTTTGTGTGTGTGTATGTGTGTGTGTGTACTGACAGGCAGACAGACAGTCAGATAGACAGACAGCCTCATTATGGACATAAAATTGTTGTTTTGGAAAAAAGAGCCAGGTTCATGTATGAGTGTAAGCTCAAATGGTCGATCAAGAAAAAGTAATAGGTTGTTGTAAGTTGGATCAATGCATAATTGTTTATATTTCCTATTAGATATAAAACACATCGTTGGGTTATTTGCCTTTTGGTTTACAGTACAAAGAGAGTGAGAGGAGCAGAGAGGACTTTATATATTAGTATTCTCAATAGTATTTTTTCATATTAATGTAGTTTTTTCATCTAGTTAAATAAAATCTATTTATGTATGATTGTCAGTCCAAAGAGGGAGAGATGAAAAAGGAAGGAGAGGAGAGAGTGCAAGTTCTGAAGGAACCAGGTAAGAAGAGAGATAAACAATGAGACGACAGGTTAAAGTAGAAAGAATAATCTGCAGTATCCATACAAAGATAACATACAATGCATACATTGTACCATATGAAGGGTTGCTTCTCTTTTATAATCGTACTATCGTTATTATTGTTATTAGGGTCCGAGCCATACGAAGCATGGAAGGACCCTATTGTTGTTGAAATATTTATTATTCTTTTGAGAACTTTGAGCGCACCTATGACCCCCAAAACACCCATAAAAAATTGTGAAAATTGGCACATGCATCAATCCCGGCGAACATTTCAATATACTAGGGTCCGCATACAATTCAATTGAAAAATGACTCGACAGCGCCACCTAGTTTCCCCCTGTTTTTTCCACTTTATACGCATCGTATTTGAACGAACTAGTCTGAGGAGGTTGGTGCAAGTAACTCCAAACTTGCTGGGAAGCTTCCTGACAAGTTGGGGACCAAATGATATACAAATCTTTCTGATAGGAGAAAGCATGTTAGCGTGGCAACCGATGGAAAAAAGCGTTCTCGCCATAAAACATGGTAAGCTCATTTCTGCATAGAAATTCATGGGATCTGCACCAAAGTTGATAGCATGAATACTTAGGTCCTTAACACACTACATTCACTAGCTAGTTGAATAAGCACGTTACACAGCATGTTAGCTAGCATATTAGCATGTTAGCAAAAAATGCTAACTAAACAAATCAACATTTTAGATTTTCAGCTAACAATTTTACCATATTAACTTGCATGTAAGTATATTAGCTAGCATGCTAAAATGTTAGCATGTTGCCAAAAATGCTAACTAGGTAAATCAACATTTTAGATTCTCAGCTAGCCATTTTACTATATTACCAAGCATGTTCGCATGTTAGCTATCATGTTAACATATTAGCATGTTAGCAAAAACGCTAACTAGGTAAATCAATATTTTAGATTCTCAGCTAGTTGAATAAGCACGTTAGATAGCATGTTAGCTAGCATATTAGCATGCTAGCAAAAATTTCTAACTAGGTAAATCAACATTTTAGATTTTCAGCTAGCCATTTTACCCTATTACCACGCATGTTAGCATGTTAGCTAGCATGCTAACATGTTAGCATGTTGTCAAATATGCTAACCACATCTGTCATGTTCAATAAGCACCTTACACGGCATGTTAGCTAGCATATTAACATGCTAGCAAAATTCATCACACAGGTACACCGTGCCCAGTTAAGCTAAATAGGTGTATGAGACGGGTGACGGGGGCCACAGAGCGCGGACCAGATAGATGCCGCTTGCGGCTTTAATTATTATTAGTAGTAGTAGTAGAAGTTGTATTAGTATAGTTATTATTTTGTATATTTCAACCACTTTCCTTTATTTAAGTGTATTTTTTTAATGTATTTTATAATACATAGATTGAAAAAGTCCATTTCTGTTAATGTGTTTTTTTCATGGTGTGCACTGTATTTCAAACAAAAGTCCAAAAATTAAACCCAAGGTCCATTTTGGTGTTTTTGGTACCAACTATAGCTGGCTAGTTTACTTCAGAAACAAACATAGTGTTTATGTGTATGTTGAGGAGCTGCTGTGGCAAAATGAGTTGTGTTCCCCAGAAATTAGAGTTACAATATGTTTATTTTATGATTCTAATCCATTCCTCTTTTGCTGTGGCTCAGCATTTCAGATTTGGTGGCTTAGTCACAGACTTTATCAATAATTGTATTTGATTTTCTTTCACAAATGAAATGTGTTAAAATATATAAAACTGTGAAATTTCTTTTGCCTGGCCGGGCAGCTGTCTGGGTGCCCAGGACCCGTAAACCTCTGATCCTAGAATCGCCCCTGCTGGTAAATATGAGTCTTTGTCATATCAGAAAGGATAGACTTTTATTTGTTGTTGTCTTTTAGACTAAAGAAATTTAGAAAAAAAGAAGTGATTGTACTGGCTCTGCGTGCCCAACAGCGCCGACTGCCAACAGAACAGAAGTACAAGCTGCAACATTGTGCTGACTCTGTGACAATGTCATAAGTCAGACAGCAGCAGTTGTTGGCAGCCAGTGCAGTAAAGGTCCATGAATACTGAGTGGCTATCATAAGGTCTTGACCTTCCAGTAAATGTGTCAGAATGTTAAAAGATGACTGTTTCTGACATTTTTCATAGTCTTAAGTGGACCAGGGAACAGCTCTCAGTTATTTTGAATGTTTTACACTTTAGTTAATAAGTCCAATTTGCTTCTAACCCAGGGATGATAAACTTGTAATTATTTTTTAAAAATTGTATGAGGTGAAATCTAGCTTCTTTTTTTTGTTTTTTGTTTTTTTTTAACTTGACCAATACTTTTGTCCCAAGTGCAACAGAAGAATAAGAGGTTCTCTTATTAAATGAAGGATAAGGTCAGCCATGTGTGACATCCAGTGAGATGAAAAAATGCCTTGCTCTTGTAACATGATCCTTGTTACACAAAGAAGCTACAGTCAAAGAATGCTGCGGATATCGTATCAAAGACAGTAACAATTCAACACCGCACAAACACAGCTCCAAGAACAGGGCATTGCAAAACATCCATCTAGGAAATTTCCAGCTACTAGACTGACGGTGAGATGATTAATTCTCACAGTGACCACACCGGTCATTGCACACACAGTCAGTCCAGAGGGAAGTTATTTGAGGGTAAATAAGGCTGATAAAAATCAGTTCATCGCTGCTGTTGTGTACACGTTTCTGACAAGGCCAGGCACATACCTGGAGGCTGGAATTTTATCAGAAGCATATTTACCACCACTTCATGTCAACCAATGATGACAGATAGGACAAGAATTCCTCTGATCACTAACTGTAGCTAAGTGGAAATTTTTTCAATGCTTGGAAAGCCATTATAAATTTACCACGGCAGCCACAGAAATCCAAAGAATGTGGGAATCTATTGCGAATAATCTAATTAATAATTTTTTAATGAGTGATTTTCTTTGTTCATTAAATATAATTCAAAACAAGACATGGATGACAATCTGTTTACAACTAAACACTTTTTATTTCTTAAGTATTTTGTAATGAATATTTCACCGAAGACAAAAATATACAATTCTCTACACATCTGTGAACATTGAATAAGCAGAAGAAAAAAAAAGGTCCATAAAAGATTTAAACTTCCAATAATATTCTGTATTGTAGTACAAGGGAGTTGCTAACTTCAAATGTGATGCGACACAAAGTCCAGTATCTCAACAGAACCAAAACTAGACAAATTTCTGAAATGAAGGTCAGTGCTGCCTTTCTAAAAAGAAAATTTAGACACACTTGCAGGTCTCTCTGTGGGAGACAACTTTACTGAAAACATGAAGGGAGGCAGCTTTAGTCTGACATCTGGTGGCCATACTTGGGAAAAACAAGATTTACAGCCTTTTTACACCTTTGCTTGAAGGAAAATCATAAAATTCACACACACACACAAAGAATAATATTTAAATAGTAAATGGGGATTCAGTACAATAAGAGACAAAACACAAGTAAAGCAACACAACCAAACATCACAGTGACTTTAAAATAGTCAACTAACCTGACTTTCTGTTCAATTTGTCACAGCAGATTAAAGCCACATAAAGAGCCAAATATTTTGGTTGTTTGATCTCCTTTCCCAATTATGACAATGTATTAATTCACTAGCTTCTTTCCAAAGTCCCAGCATCTCTAAGAAGAGCATCCATACATGTACAAACAAGTCAGGTGTCTTGTTTGGTGAACTGTGTATTCTATAAAGCTGCATCCACTGAGTTTGATCATCGATGTGTCTTTGGAAGAGAGAAGATAAGTATGGAAATTTGAGAAAGCCTATATTTTTTAATTTGCATTTAGACGTGAAAATTGATCAAAAGCCACATGTTTCTGATATTTTTAGCCTGTTTTTTGTTTTTAACACAATTTAAAATAATAATGCAAATTACAGTATGTCTATATACTGATAAAATAACCCTGTATGTCTACAGACTACCAACTTCTTGGTCAATATGCTGCAATGTTACAATTTTTCTGTTGATGTAAAAATGTTTTATTTTTAAGTCACTTCATTCAATCTTTTGCCTCAGGATCCTTTTCTCCTCCTCTACAAAGTTCTTTTCAGAGGTGGCTTGTCCCAAGTCCCGCTTCCTTTTCTCCTTCTGCTGGAAGGTCTCCACTCGTCGTTTTTTGGCAGACAAAGATGATATCTCTGATTCTTCATCTGATTGCCCAAAGCCAAAAGGAGAGAAAAAAAGTTTATGGAGCAAGTTTGGAGCAGAACGCAGAGAAAAAACATTCTTTACAATCTATTTTTTTAACCCTATAGGACTCACGATTGCAGTATTACAATATCACTTAAGGCAATATATTATTATGTGTAGAACACAGATATTTAGTCATTTAAGAAAAATTATAATAAAAGTTTAATTTAGAACTTGTTATAGTAGTTGTATAAGAGAAGTATTTTGTGAATTCATTTGGCAAACTTCTTTTATATGGCATCTCAGTGCAAAAGACGTGCACACCAAATATAATAGAATTTGAATTCCATCTGCTAATGTGAAATAATATAAAAAGAAAAGTGGGCTAATAGTGTTGAAAAGGATGTCTATGACAGTTATCGGTTGATCATTCTGTCAGTAAAAGTTTTAAAAATGTGGTTGCCCTAATGGATTCACCTGAGTCAGGTGGCTGCTCTTCTGCAGGCAAGAACCGGGCTTTGCCAGTGCGAGACTGCGGTGCGTCTTCACCGTTGTCATCATACACATTGGACCACTTTATTGCCATGTCCATTCCTGGAGGAGGTCCCTTTTTCTTCTCTGGCTCAGCAGCATAGCTCTCAGGAGGGGGCACAGCATTTGTCTTCCATGGCTTAAATTCTCTGGGAAGCTTTAAAAGACATGAGAAAGAAAAAAATAAAAAATGAATAAAAATAACAAAAACAGTTCACAAGATGCATTGATCCTGTAACTTGTACATGGTAAAACAATGACAGCACACTTGTCACAACTCATCTTTACAAACGTCAAATGTTTAAAAATTATGGTTGCCATCATTAAGATATTAATTAATTATCATAATTGTAGGTTAAACAAAATTTTCTAGGTGTAGTTTAAGAGGCCAGACGTTGTCCATCAGGATGCTGGTTTAGTCCCAGCATGCCCAGTTACATGTTGAGGTGTTCCCGGGCGACATTCTCACCCCCACATTGTTTTCCTCATTTGAGATTAGTTTCAGATACAAGTGCCTGCTGAAGCAATTAAATACAGACATTTTATGTTATACTTAATTCACATACACAGTCAACAAAATGATAAAAAAAACAACATATAGCTCGAGTGCTGCTAACAGCGCTAACTGTGGCTGCGAAAGATTAGCATAGCTGCTGTTTATTAACTCACTGAAATCGTTTCTGTTCACCTGTCATTGATAAAGGTGTCTATCAGTTATCGTTTAATCAGGAGTCTTACCTCTTCAGGAGCTTTGACTGCAAGACTGTCCCAGTCTATTTGCTTGTTGAGTGGGTTATAGAGGAACGTGGGCTTGGAAACGGAGCTAAATAGCACGTCAGGTCTGGGTAAAGGAGTTCCACCGCCGCCTCGTTTAGCCGCCTGTTGTGAGGACTGTGCTCCGCTCTCCTCGGCTTCTGCCTCCGATCTCTTCTTTCGACTGTCTCCCTCTTGGTCCGAGTCACTGCTACTGTCGCTCAAATCGTCGTAACTGGAAAAGAAACCCAAAGAACCCAGTTTCTTTTCTTCCGTCATTTCTTCTGTCATGCAGGGATTATTAATTTAGTAATGTCAAAGAACCAGTTAAAGAGACGGAAAGAATATAATTAGATTATTCAGACCAGAAAACTTCAAGATCTATCTCTATTTTAAAACGTAAAGCTGCAATCCAGCTTTACGGCTACAATTTGACGATTGTCGTAAAACCACACGGAAAATCAATAATGAATTTGCGCAGACTACCTAGGCTACAATGTGCTCCGTAGTCTACACATTTCGAAGTCCGCTTAACGTTCGTGAAGTGGGACAGCCTGCCTAGCCAATAAGAATTTCTCATTGTTGTTCCCAACAACACAGGA
The DNA here is from genome assembly GCA_037177495.1 of Rhadinocentrus ornatus. Lineage (NCBI taxonomy): Eukaryota > Metazoa > Chordata > Actinopteri > Atheriniformes > Melanotaeniidae > Rhadinocentrus > Rhadinocentrus ornatus. The sequence goes on along the minus strand of JBAMHW010000016.1, from coordinate 11,169,692 downwards.
CGTTGAATCAGTTAAACCTCTCAAATTACTCATAGGACACTTCAGTGGACGCTGTACACCAAAATATGTGACCCATCAGAATCTGTGACTGCAGGGGACGATAGGGAGTTTTTTCCCCCTGTATGACCGTCTTAAAAGACGAGAGGAGAAGAGCATTTACGTAAACTGTGGAAAGATGAAGTAGCTGACTACCACTGACTTCGTTAAATATTTTATTATCATCAGTTGAGCACTATTTGGTAGACTGGCTCATTGTATGCTGATGTGCCGTTGTCAAAATATGTATAACTCGCCATTAAAAAAAAGCCAATTGCTAAATGCTTTACAATTTTTTCCAGATGCATGGAAATTTAACATTAGCCGTTTTACAGATATGTATGACCTTACTGTATATCCATTATAACAAACCAGACTTTAATAAAAGTGTTTTCAAGAACTCATCCTTATACCCACTGGAGTCTGGACCCATCTAACATTTTATGTGACCCTGTCAGAGCCAGTATAACCCAGGTCACCATTTCTGATAGCCATCACAATGTATGACCTTATTATAATAAACCCAGACTTTTATATGTATGTTAGATGGGACCAGACTGCAGAGGGGGAGATGGAGGAGTTCTTGAAAACACTTTTTTTATATATATATAAAAGTCTGGGTTTATTATAATGTGTTCAGTTAGATGATAGTCAAATTAACGACGTGAGTGGTAGTGGGCTACGTCACCCTTCCGTAGTTTACGTAAATGCTCTTCTTCTGTCATCTTTTAAGACGGTCATACAAAAAAAAACAAAAAAACCCACAACTCACTATCACCGCCTGCAGTCACATATTCTGATAGGTCACTAATTTTGATGTAACACCTGCAACATTGACAGTAGATAGAAAAGAAAAAAAACCACGGTCTGAGGCTGTTGTTTTCCAGCCGTTACACACGTCATTAACCCATTAAAAATCCACGAATATCATATAATACGTACTTGTAATGTCATCATTTAACAAACATGCTGTAATGTACTTGGTTTTGTAACGTTTCTGGTAAAGTGTAGTTAAAAAAAACGTACTTTTTTTAAAACAAAACTTTATTGAAACATTAAACGTACTTTTCTGAGCTCGGTTCGCCATTGTCTTGTGCGCAATTAATTCAGGGAGAAAAGAGGCCGCGAAGGATGCATCGTTTAAGGCCAAACGAAGTGCGGACTTGAAGGGTGGATTCGTGGGGTCTGTAGGGTCTCAAATTTTGTGAATTGGGACAGTACTTCGCGCACCGTGATGACGTATGTGGCCGACAAATCCGCACTTAGAAGTGTGCAGACCCTGTATTGAACACAGTTTATGGCTGTGTCCCAATTATGTTCCCATAATTCTGACTTTTTCAGTGGCCCTAATACTCTTCAGTATCTATCTATCTATCTATCTATCTATCTATCTATCTATCTATCTATCTATCTATCTATCTATCTATCTATCTAT
>JBAMHW010000016.1:11150744-11163444 GCA_037177495.1 Rhadinocentrus ornatus | reverse complement strand
TCTATCTATCTATCTATCTATCTATCTATCTATCTATCTATCTATCTATCTATCTATCTATCTATCTATCTAATCTATCTGTCTGTCTGTCTGTCTACATGCATGTAAATAAATTATTTTTTTTGTTTTGTTTTTTGTTATTTTTATATATTGAAACCCAGAACTGACTAAGGCAGCGTTACAATAAAATCCGAGATTATATAATGAAAATATGTATCTATAACGCACCTGTAATTTACTTTTTTCTTCTTTTTTTGACCACTAGAGTGCAGCACAGTCATAACAATGATGAAATGAGCAGAAATGCCGAACTCAGCTAAAGCAGTGACAATTTATTGTCCACTTACTGTTTGTCATAAAAAAAAAGTTACATCATGAAACTACTCCATAAAATCTTTGTTATGGAATCACGAACCTTCCTTAAAATAATAACTAACTAGCTAAACAAATCATTAAGTTCACCAAGTCCCCCAAACCTCCAAACCACAACTTTGACCACTTGCTTGTTCTAAAGGGTTAAGACCTTCCCCTTCTCTCAACCTAACTTCTGATGATTAAGAGGCATTTAAGGAACCTTGAGTTTGTTAAGGGTTTTCTAAACTCAGCTAGACTAAGAGGTGCCAGGCTTTGCCCTTATGCAGAGGTCACCTACTGCAGTGCTTATAATAGACAAGGAATCGTAAATCTACCAGATATACTGCCCACAGTATCTCTCCCCAATCCGTCATGTCTGACTTTCACGCTCTCTGTGGTAAATTATAACAATGCAGGTGCTTTGAATTAGATGCTTTGCATTTTAAGGTGATGTGAGTCAAATATGCATGTAGCTCGACTAAGAGTCAAGTCTTTAGTAACAGAAATAGCAGCAGTTATATATTTTATAGTTGCTATATTGTTTAATAATATTTACACAAATATAATTTGGAAGAACAAATAAATATGACAAATGAAACTTCCAGGTCTCTGCAGCAAAATTCTTATTTTCACCTTTTAACACAGGAATGTCCTTAAAACAAGAATATGGAGGTAATAAACAATATTAAAACCCCTGTTCAATCAAAACTGAGTTTTGACAGTGATCACAAATCTTCCAGTTTTTTTGACAGCTAATTTAACTGTCAAGTGAAATGGTACTAGTTTGTTCTTAACTTGAACTTTAGCTCAATTGTTGACTCTGATCATTCTCTAATGTCTTAATAAACTTTAAATGGATTTGACTATAAACCCGTGGAATCAAACTTCTGCAGATTGAACACTGAATGAATAAACAAACAGATTAATAGATAGAAACACTTGGTTCTCAGCTTTAACATTCAAGAATAATTTCCTTAAGCTGCAAAAAGGAATAGATCACTTAGTAGTTCCTTACCCAGTATTTCAGATTCCTGACTCCAAACGGGACAAAGTAGTGTTTTGAGAATTTGATATTGCTTGAGGCTAGTGATAATTTTGACGTAAAAAAAAAAAAGCTTAAGTTTATCTTCTTACATTTTTTTTTTAACGTGAGGATCTTTAGAAGTCCCAGCATCACCCAGGACTCCTGACGTTCTGATGAATTTGCCGGTGCTTTAATAATTTTCCTGGCTCTTGGCCATTTTATCAATACAGGTGAACTAAGTAGAAGCAGGATGGATGCTGCCCTGTGGCTGGTGCAGCTTCTTTTTCCTACATAGTTTTTTTTCTCCAGTCACCACTGTTCCTGGCCATAATGTGAGAAATTCCACATGGAGTTGAAAAGGCACACCTCTCCATGTCTCCACTTAATCTAGCCATTCATAAAAACGTGTATGTCTCTTTTATGTAATTCAAAGACTCGGCTCAGGTCAGAACACATCTGTGTCAGAGCAGCAGTGGGTGGTTTTCTCTGATTTAGCAAGGAGAGCGCTGGCAGGATTTTCTTTGCCTCTTTAACCTGTTAATTTGAAGTAAGATTTGTTTTCCTGAAAGGAATTAATAGACATAAGGAAATTATATATTATCAAAATTTTCTTAGACTGTTTTTAGGATCACCTGTGAGTGTTTTTGAATGCACACCATTTCTGAGCATGGTCTGGATCTTAATTGTTGTAATCCTGTTTACATTTTAGGTAATTAAGCCCATGGTTACCATCTTGAAGTTTCCAAACAACCCTGGAGGATTAAAAAAAAAAGTGGTTCAGTGATGACTCCATAAAACCCAGATGTTTCTTTCTATCTGGATGTTTTCATTTGCAGTTGACTGTAGCCTGAAATAGGGCACTCATAGGACAATGATGTTTAATTTTTGTAGTCTTCTTGTAGTTTTGATTTCAATAAGTTTAAATCAAATATAATTAGAAGAGTTTAAATGGACAATCAAAGTGGTTGCATCTGTTTGATGCCACTGACCTTTGACTTAAAGCCCCATTGATGTAGTGGGATAGATGCTAAAATAGTGACCTTAAAAAGGTTAATTGATATAACAGACACATCAGATCATGGCCTTTATTCTGTGCACATGGTTCCTCTTTTTTCTGGAGAGAGAGAGAGAGAGAATAAGTGGCACATCTGTTTCAGTTAGATGTCAAAATGAGGCATTCATGTTAAAACATGCATTTTTACATTCAAACATCCTGAGTGTGTTTTTGCATTTTGCAGAATTTGCATTAGCACTAGCCTTTTCCATTTATCATGTTTATCTTCACCCTCTTTTCCTTCCCTTCAACTTTCTTCGCTTTTAATTTTATTACATTTCCTTAAGTTTCTTTAGCCACATAGCTCCTTGTCTCACACAGGCACACACAAACACATACACCCACACAGCTTTCACTTTTGTGTTTTCACTGGTCACTTAACAGTGCAATTTCAAACCAGAGAGGTGGCATTCTTCGGCTGGTTAAATTAACTTGAGGCTCTGTTTGCACCATGGCCTGTTGAGGCTCGTGGCTGGAGTCTGGAAAAGGATCCAACAAATGTGGCAAGAGAAAAGAAAATGCGAGGAGGAGGAGAAAAAAAAAGAAAAAAAAGAGCAGGGCAAGTGCAGTGGGTGTTGGGGGTGATCATCCTCATCACATGTTCCACGGTGTCCTGCCGTGTACACGGCTGTGGACTAAACACACAGAGTACACTCAACCCTGTGCCCTTCCTGATGCTTTGATTTTCTTTGCTCTCTTACCTTTAATTCCCTGCAACCTCCAAAACATGCCCATACAGACACCATACACACACACACACGCAAACACACTTTCTGTGTTTTACTCTGAGGTGTTCATTCATACATTTGTACAGGTCTGACAGGAAGACGGAGAAAGGACTGTGATTGGCAGTTCATCTCAGTTCAGTGTGAGATAACCATTCTAGCAGATATTTATTAGTTCTACGTTATACTTTTTTTAAACAAAAAAATACAATAAAGAGAAAAGCTGCACTAAACAAAAAATTATATTTGAGCTGCATTCACAGCTTGTCAATAAATGTTCCCCATTTTCTACTTATGTTTTGTTGTATTTGCTCCCAGTCCTTTCATGCTGTAGTCTATTCTTTAGTCACTGTTATAAATTTATAATTTCAGATGGTTTATCAGTAGGCTGCAGTGTTCCACATTCGCATCTTTGGCTCATGGCTATAGATTTTCTTGTTACATTATTATTAGAAGTTCCAAGTTTTTCTAGAAGATGTGATCTTCTTTTCCAGATGTACTTATTCTTTAAAAGCAGTGTGAAGATCTTTTGTTGAAAACTAAACTGAAAGTGGCATATCTAAACATGCATATTTGAATGCGCACAACCTATCCAAGTATCCAAGTCTTGAAATACGCTTAAACTCAAACAAACAGGAATGAGAATATAAACACGAATAAAAGGGTCTGTAATATGACAAATGAGATCCAAGACTGTCTGCAAAGCAGATTGGTCACCACATTGAAAAGCCTTCCTGACTGTATGTACTGCACATGTCACAGAAGAATGCTTTGAGCTGAGGCCAGCAACATCTACTTTTCAACTGCATAATTCAAATGGCCCCATTCGGCTCTGTCAATCAAATCTACAAATTGGAAAGGAGAACAGGGTATCGAGAAAATAATGCAGGACAGTGTGTAAACATTAAGTTACTTATATAAAAGAAATACCTTTTTTTTTCTATTTTGAAAGTCAACCAGGCAATGTCAGACTTTTATTGTCACTTGTGAAGTTAAACAAAAGAAAACAAAATGAAATAAGTGAAATCTGTCAGTGAAAACATCAGTCACTGCTCATTGTCTTTTAGCTGATTCATATACACAAGATCGAACTGAGCTGTCAAATCCAAGGAATTGCTTTACACATGGAAAAGCAAAGGATATATTTCCCTTTATGAAGACACAAGGGCTGTGTGCCAGAAATAAAGACTTCCTGCACAGTAGTATGCCCTGCCAGGCTTCTTCGTTTGCATCTGTGAGGGAAGCTATGAATCTCAATCTCAAATATATTCCCTTTATTGTTAAATAAGGCTTTGCCAGAAGAAAAATACATTTGTTCCCTACACCACAGTGAAAACTAAAGGGGACATTAAAAGAGCATGATAACAGTGACAGAACTTACACATTTGACAGTTTTCTTTGGATTTAAAGGAACTAAATAGATTCAATTCAGTGCTACTTCTATTGTGCCAAACCTTTAACTCACCTCAAAGCATTGCATTTCCAAGATGTTTTTAAAGAGAAGCCAAATGATTTCCATTTCATAAAGCAAAGAAATGTTGTAGGAAGAAACCGCGCACAGAACCAGACAAAGGGAGGGCACCCATTCATCATGGTGGGCCGAATTAAGAGTAAAGTGGAAAAAAGATGAGCGCTGAGGAAGCAGACAGTAAATAACTAAGCAAATTTGTTGTGGTAGTAAACATTGATCAGAACATTTCCATTTCATATAGTCAACATCAGTATGGAATGTTTAATCATTTTAATGTAAATTATGGTTTTATTGTGATTCTTGCTATTTTTTTTCCGGCTTTTACTTTTTCTTAATATCTGTAATGCTTTTCTTTTATATAAAGCACTTTGAATTGTCCTGTACATGAAATGTGCTAGAAAAATAATCTACCTTGCTTTGCCTTGCCTTGTCTTCAAAGTGAGTGGAGCTAATTAATCAGAGCTTCATCACCTTTAGGTGTAAACAATCCTCTCTTCCTTGTTCCATGAAGCCTTTTTCAAAGTACAACATAAATCCCAGACATCTTATTTGTGCACATAATAAATGAGTATGTTTATTAACTGCTAATGGATTTACAAATCTATCTTAGTTTCTCTACCTGGAAGTGAGCTCTGTAACATTCAGATGTTAAAATCAATCAGCAAAGACATTCAAACCCCTCTGAAACTTGTAGGAAACTCATTTAGTACAATTAACACAGCGAACTTGTCTACACTCCCCATTTGTTAATCACTTTGGATAAAAGTATCTGCTAAATCAGTATAATGGCATAAACATAAGTGGTGAAGTTGTGTGTGTTTCCTCGAAGTTGCCAGAGGTTCACACATGCTGCACTGAAAAACAATTGATTCCACCCACAGGGAGAGGATACTGAAATTTACTTTATGCATGGAAGAGCTGCTCTGATTCAAACCGTACCATATCGTACTGATAACATAAAGGAAAAATGCCAAAACATCTACCCTAGAGCCAGAGCTGCATGTGGTAAGGAAAAAGGAGAAATTTAAAAAAAAAAACTGAAGATAGACCAAGTTATTTACATGCTCAGTGCATAATGGGAGGTCCTCGAGCAGTCTGGGCCTGCAGCAGTCTATTTGGCACATGGTTCTGGGTCACTTGAGCTGCAATAACTATTTAAAAGAAACCAACAAAGATTTAAGCCTAATCTTAAAAGAAAAGACTCTTCTCTTAGAAGAGAAGCCTAATAGCTGAAGGCTTTGCCATCCATTTACTAGAAGCTCTACAAGCCACAAGTAAACCACACTCTGAGGGCAGAGTGCTCTGTTTACATGATGTGGTATTATGAGGTCTTTATGACAGAACTAAGTCATGCAGGGCTTTATATGTCAGGAGAAAACTTTTTAAACACTTCTCTGGATTTAACAAGGACCCCATAAAGATAACCTAAGTTTAAAGAAATGGGAATGGTATTGGCAAAGCTCTAACTGTAGCATCAGTAAGAAGCTTTTCAGAAAATGATTTGAACATCCTGATAATAAGGAATAACAATAATCCACAATTATTTCTTTTGCATTACTCCAAGACAAGATGTTTTAGTACTTTTTCATAGGTTAAAGATGGTAGTCCTAAATACTTGTTCTATGCCTGAGTGAAGAACATATGGATGAATATGCGTAGATGTTAGATGATCCAAATGTATGGACTGGTTGCGTAACCAAAGACTACATCTTAGTATTTATTAGTCATGGTTTCCATCATGTAATACTACACTACCTGACACAAACAAAGCAACTTTTATTTGTTTATCTATTTATTTATTATGTTTATGACAATCAATTTAGAAACTACTACAAATTGGAAATGTGTACAAATGTTCCTATTTCACAACTTCTGTTGAGACTCAACTGGCTTAAAACCAGGAAACATAAAACAAACATGTGGAGAGAGACTGTGTGCTCCCCTAGGTCATAAATGAATTGTCATATCTGCACATACTAGGTGTCTGCTGCTTTATTAAAATGTAAATTATTGTGCAGTAAAACTATTTGTAACTATTCATAATTTGCACAAAATTTTTTTTTCCTTCGATGAGGCATTCAAGGATACTTTCTCAGCTGACTTATTCGGTCCTGATCCTCTGAATTGTGTGCCTGAACCAAAATTATTGGTGTGAACCTTCTTCCAACTGATGTTTTGACAGCTGAACCGCATAGAAAAATGAGCAATGAGAACATGAGGAGATGAAGAGACGCTTTTGACTGAAACATATTTCAATGTCAAGTAAAAAATAATGTTCTGCTGGTTGTTATACCTTGAATATAGAAATATTCTGGTCACAAAGTTAATCTGTTCACTCATAAAGTTCCATTATTTAATCAACAGGCTACCTCCTGAACCGACAACATGCTGTTAATCAGTCTCTAGATTAGGGCCGGATGTTATGGCCAAAAATTGTGTCACAATATATTTCTTAATTTCGGTCGATACGATATAATTCCGCTATCGATATTAACAATATAAAAGCCTCAGAAAAACTTCCAGAAATACCCACAACAGATGCTGTAAAACTAAAAGTTATTTTGCCAAGTCTATGAAACTCCTCCAGTATAACATTTTAGAAATAAAAACTGTACAATAAATTAATGTTAACCTTTTATTTGTATTTAGCAAGGCTAAATTAGCCTTCAAACAAAGAAATTTGAAATCATCATCAAAGGTCAAATAAAGCTTTTACCTTTCTCAATATTAAAAGCTTTAACTTTAAACTACAACTTAGGCTTATTATGTTATTCTTATAGATTTAAACAAAGGTGCTTGAACTAGGCTAAGGCTTAGGCTTAGAAAAGTGCTCAGAATTGCTACAAAAACACAGAAAAAAGAGTGAGCAACAATTGGTGTTTCATCTTCTGACTCAGCATATTCTAAGAGTAGAAATGCGCCAACTCCTCAATAAGAAAAGTAGCTATTGGCTGTTCTAAAAGTCCTAGAAGTCGCTTAATAACGTCATCGTCTGATCAGTGAAACATTTTAAAATAAAATTATATTCTTCAGTCAATATTTTTTTTGTTTTCTAGTTTAATTTTTATTAAGTGTAATTTTTTAATTTTTTTTTTTTTTTTTTTTTTTTTAATTAAGAGTCTGGAACATGTCACAACACTTTGGACTTTTAAAATATTTTTGTCCACACTCTTTATTCAATGATATTAATATCTGATGGTAAGCCAGCATGGGATCAGCCAGCAGCAGCTTTGTATGTTTCATTTTCAGCCTGGTCATGAAACAGAGCTGATCTCCTGCTCTGAATGCAGCAGCAGCTGCTGCTGCTGCTGCTGCGGGAGGACCAGGCCTCTTCTGAGTGCTTTTGGACAGGGGAAGGGTCTGCGCAAAACCCACTCCTCATTGAAAAGAGTAAACTACGTTTATTTATGTCAGTCACCAAAAGTCTCCAATAATACCAGAAAAAGTCACTAGATCTGTTGCTAGTCTTTTTTTTTTTTAACTCGAGTAAAAACTCGCCAAATGACAATGTTGCAAAGTTGGCCACACTGAACCAAACCACTTCCATACCACCGAGTTAGTCTTTCCTCTTTTATCAACTATTTCGTCTGCTTCTGTAGAAGCTTATTCAGTCACGTTTGCATTACGGACATGAGCAGTAATTTTGTAGCTAAAACTTGCCGCTTTGGAGCTTAGCCTACTCTAGCCTTCCACCTCGCTCTGAGCACAGCCAACTCCTGCTGGGCTTGGTCGGGCTCCTTGTCTGTGGTGTAGTACTCATTTAGCCAATGTGTTGCGTCTCTTTCTGTTCGGCTTGAATCACTGACTGGCGTTCAAGCTGTAATCATATACTGCATGTCTATCAAAATATCAAAAATGTGTTCAAAACTTATATCACCCTTACTGAATAAAAGTATATTGAGATCTATATTGATACTTATTGATATTGAGACTTTCACATGTGAAATAAATGATGAGAAAGATATCAAACATATCAGCTAAGGGAATTAACGTGTTTGCAATGTCTGATGGCCAAACAATAACCTAACTTTCTGCTCTGTGTGGTGCAACGCCAGTGTTATCCTGCTGTAGGTCTTCTGTGTGATAGAGCATGTACAAAAAGGATTGGGGGGCACATTTCACATCTTGGGGCAGATTGGTGGGGGGTTGGCAGCGGTTTGATGAACAAAGTGCACCTGGCTGAGAGATGAGGTCCCCCACCCTACCCAGTACAGTCCTGGTTTACAGATGAAAGGCGTAATCCTCGCTCTGTCCAGTCACACACTCCTCCTCCTATGCCTCTCCTCCTTAAAATCTAAAGAGTGTTTCATCTTTCCAGCTTGGTTTTTGACAGTCTACAAAGTGCACACTGTGAAACACTTCACCTCCATTCCTATATGTATGCTTAAACTACCTGTTTCCCCAGACGCCCATGGTGAACCCTGAAGCCCTAACTGTTGGATTTTCTGACTCATTAGCTCTGTTCAGTCAAGTGGAGCTGCCTGTAGATTCCTTCTAGCCAAGTTCAACAACACATCTAGTGGCTCCAGCTGTGACGTGATAAGAGAAAGAAGGTTCCAGCCATTAGAACCCGCTGAGACTTTGTTTAGTATGAAATGAGAAGAGAAGGAGGGGGCACAGAGGGGCATGAGGATAGACGATGGGAGCGCTAATCAAGGCTAGCAGATGGGTTGGGATGTGGTAAGATTTGGTCAGCAGGGCAGCTTTGCACCCTAACGCAGTGCAGCGTATTTAACGCAGCTTAGCAGTGTAGTTATAGGAGTGTTAACGCCTGTCAGTTACATGGCTGCTTGTCTTTCCAACAGGTGTCTGCTTGACCCTGGGTCTGATCTGTATCCTGTTGACCAGGACAAAGGAAAATTATACATAACATGGAACGGTTATTGTTTTATACCAACATTCTCAAAATATTATATGCTGAACTGTTTGAAAGAAAACTATGTCTCTTATCCCAAGTGCTTACACATTTAAACAATAAATGTAATCAAATAAAAAAATAGGTAACAAGAGGTGTCTAAAGAGTTTTTATCATTATCAGAAATATCTTCACATAGTGGTTGCCCTGGTTTTTAAATGAATATTCCACCGTTTATATGTGGTGTATGAAATCCTCATTATCCATCTGCTGCTGGTAAAAACAATCTATCCTACTGAATGAAGGGTCATTGTTCTGTTTACCCGCCATGTTGTGAGGATTAAACTTGCACTAAAACTGTGTTGCATACAGGAACTGTGAACATGGATGTTCTTTTGATGCACATACTATTGAGCTAACTCGCAAAATTTCTCCCCACTGCAAATTTTTTAAACATGTTTTAAACAAGGTACAGTATGACAACAATCTTTAATACCTGATGAATCCTTGTGTTACAAATAGTTTGGTTTGATGATTGGGACAAAAAGTTTTAGACAATGCAACCTTTTGAATTTGCACATCTTGTACACAGATCCATGTATCTACAACTTTTAAATTTACACAAGGTACAAACACACTGTCCAAAATAGCAGCTTATGGTGTGAATGGAGGTATTGTGTATTTTGGTAAGTATTCTACTCCACCATAACTGTTCTTTATGTTCTTTATCTAGTGTCATTACTATTCTTGACATTGTAAGTCAGTTTGTCTGAACAAACCACATTTCTCTATCACAGCCTCCTCCTGGTTTGTATGTTTTTGGGCAAAAAAATACCAAAAACGTGAACAGTAATTGATGACAGTGGTAGTAGGGCCAGGTAACATAGAAAACACTTCACAAGATGGTGCCCTGTCCCAACATGCATCAGATCATCACTAAATATCTTCTACTGGCCTTTTTTAATGGCCAATTTTCCATCATAATTAGAAAATGACCTAAAAAATCAAATCTGTGAATGCGTAGAAGGAAGAGACAGTGTTGTGTCAAATTCTGAACCCTCCAAAAGAATTTTGACTCCTTTTTTACACACAAGCTCTGCTAGTCATTCCAGTTTTATTCCTATCCCTTAGACCATCACTCCACACACAGGTGATCAGATTCTTTTGAAGGGTGGGATTTCAGCAGAACACCAGCACGGTAGAATAAGCCAGACTAGACACTGATGGTGTCATGTTACACATGGGTGCTGGATCTGTAATATACACGCATCTGAGTAAGTCAACAATTTTGACAGTAAATCAACATAAACATCATCATGACTGAAGCTCAATAAATTTAATTTATTAATTTATTTACTTTTTTGAAACTTTGGTTATTGACACATGGGCTTTTCCATGATGGCTATGACTTCTGAAACCTTCTAAGAGATACTACATGGTGCATAATGGAAAAAAAACCAAAAACAAATTCTAATGATTTGTGTAAATATTAAAAAAAGGCCAGTTTGTTAAAAAAGTGGTTGGGTTTGGTAGTTTTGGTATAGTTTTCTTTTGTCAATTAAAATTTACAGTCTTCATTGCAGAATAGACAGACCAGAGTAGACTGACTTAAAATAAACAATCATGCTTTGATTTCAGAATTAATCATCATATTAGCTATTTATGTTGCTTAATGAAGTGTTAATAATCTTTTGGAAGACAGTACCATGTTATAAAATAGATTTCCGACTAAAACCAGCAGTATGTATAAGTAAGATCGTATTTCATTTGGAGGGATTTGCTTTACAGTGATTAGCTGAAGTGAAATCATAGATTCTAGGTGTAATTGAAGTTGTTATCTATGATTTTTTCTATGATACATGCAGAACAGTTGTAAGACTGTAGGGTAAAAATGGACTTGAAGCATAGAACCTCTTGTTTGGCCTACACACACAAAGTAATGGCAACAATGTCCTGAGATTTAACCTCTACTAATCTGAAAAGATATTCAGCACTGAAAATGAAATGCTCCCCACAAGAGGGCAGAAACCATGACAAGGTTTGACCATCACCTCAGTCATTAGTAAATGTGACTGCAACGCTCATTATAATATAGTGATCTAGTCTTTCTATGGCAAAGTCACACAGAAGGAATCTCTTAACTTCTCTGAAATTCAAGAATGGACCTCAGGCTTTTTATTTTTATTTTTTACTTTTTTAGCTTTTTAGTCAGTGTAATAGTGCTTCTGGTCTGGACAGCATACACATGAGGTAATGACTTTGAACTTTTTTGCTGCAAGGCAACCACACCAGAGCTGGCTGTAATCCCTGATTTCTAACATATGAGGTAGCGGTGATTGTCCATCTGTGACTGTAACTTAGCTTTTTAACCTGTGCAATGGCTGACAGGTGGTAAAGTTTTGCCTCAGCAAGCTGTGGGGAAGGAAGTCTGAGCTATTTTTGCCATGGTGATAGTAGATGTTGACATGGGATGGGCTGATGGATGGAGAACTATCTGAGCTTTAGCTAAGCCTGACATAAAGGCACAAAAGGTACATACCCTCCACCCTTCTGCCCCAGGTTTACTGTAAAATATAATCTTACTGTGTGGTTTTAGTTCAATTTTACCTTTTAAACTTCAACTATAAACATTGTAATACCATCCATGTTGTTTCAATCACAGCACAACAAGAGATGTCTTGTTGAAAGTGGTCTAAGCAGATCTCTGTCCGCAGAAAACGCAAGAATTTTCCAGTCTGTTTTAGGTTGGTTTGTTCTCCTGGACATAATCGAAACCCAAAAATGAACAAGCCAAGGATGTGGTTATGTCAGATTTAGACATATTACATAATGAGATGTAGTTATAGGCAGAATGAATGTCCCACCTAAATGAAGTCTATTGGTTTTACTGTAAAAGAAGCTTTGTTTTTCTATGTTTAAAGGTGTATTTTCCAAATTTGAAACCCAAATATTATTACCGTTAGGAAGTTTTACCAGAATATGCATGTTTTCATTTCTATTCCTAATATTTATTTATTTATGGGAAAGGGGTTTTTATCAAATTTTACACTGAGTTCTGTTGATTTTTAAATGTTTTAAACTGTCCTTGAAATTTAAATATTTTATGATTGTTTTTCCACAAAAAAACTTTAAAGATTATGTAGCTTATTAGATACACCTTATGGTGCCCCTGGACACATCATCAGTGATGTAACCTGGGATCACAGGGGGTTTCGGG
>JBAMHW010000016.1:11123963-11134602 GCA_037177495.1 Rhadinocentrus ornatus | reverse complement strand
TTTATCACAATATTCTAATTTTCTGAGACAGTCCTGTATATATATATATATATATATATATATATATATATATACACCGTACTTTTTTCCGAGGGGCAATTTAGAAGGCATAAGGAGCTGCATCATTAAAAACACAGAGAACATACAGAGTGCTAAAAATCATACAGAAAGTGCTAAAATGAGAATACAACCATTCCAGTAGCTGTCAATGTCAAAGTACTCTGTGCTCAAGATAAAGTGTGATGTGTATTCAGGGGCAGGAGTGCAATATTTGAACAGAGTGGGGTCAGTGTTCAAAAGCTGGACTGCAGTGGGGACTAAGGTGGAGCTGCTCCTTTGAGTTCTGCATGGACAATGCAGCCTGAAAGGAGTGTAGAATGTGTGTGGGTCCTGTATAATCCTGTGGGCATTGTTCATTGGCTACAGAAGGAAACAAGAGCTCTGACAGGGTGTCCAATGATTTTAGAGCAAAACGGTGGTGATGTTGAGTAAATGCGATTTTGCAGTCGTTTTGAGAAAAACCAGGAGATGAAAGAGAAAGTCAGCATGCTCTCAATGTACAAAATGACAAATGGTCAAGAGAATGTATTTTTCCACTCTGAAGGAGTTTAGCTTCCTGAGAAGAAATAGTCTGAAGTGTTTGTGGAAAACCTCAGAAGACTGTCAAAGACTGTACCCAGAGATCTGTACTTCCCCACCACCTCCACGGGTTCCCCACAAATGGTGGTGGTAACAGCCTCTGTCAGTTGTCTCTGCTTGCTTAAGAATGTCACAATCATCACTTTAGTCTTAGTTGAATTTAACTGAAGACAGGTGCCCTCACACCAGCTGACAAACTAGCTGGTAGCTAGGCTCGGGGGGAGAGCAGAGAAAGCAAGATGTTGTCATCAGCAAACTTGACCAGGTGACAGTTTGGCTGAGTGGACCTGCAGTCATCAGCGTAGACGATATAAAGCAGAGGCAACAGGACATAGCCCTGCGGGGAGCCGGCGGGGGTGTGGAGGATGTCAGTATAGGAGCCTTTAACCAGAGCCTCCACACCGTTTGGTTACAAAGTCAATTAACCACCAAGTGAGCTGGTGAGCCAAATTAAAGCGGGTAATTTACTTCTTGGAAAGGATGTGAGACTGTATGGTATTAAATGCAGATGAGAAGTCCACAAACAGGAATGTGCGCGTGGATGGTATCCAAGATACCATCTTGGCATCGTCCACTCCCCTGCTAGCCTTGTATACAAACTGCAGGGGGTCCATCAGAGGCTCAACAGACTTGGTGATGGAATCCTTAACAATCCTCTCCATCGCTATCACCAAGGAGGTCAGGGCCACTGGCCTCAGGTCATTTAATGTCTTAGTACTGCCCTTCTTGCGGATGGAAATCACTATGGAATATTTCCACTTCTGGGGCACTGTGCTGCATTTCATGGATGTTTGGAAGAGTTGCTGGAATACCTACCCCAGCTGCTCAGCACAGTGCTTTAGGGTCTGCCCACAGATGTTATCAGGCCCAGGAGCCATGTCGGATTGTGTCTCCTGAGGGCTCTGGTCACCTCTTCCCTGCTAATGGAGATGGTTGAATCTTCAGGGTGAAGTGTGGAGAGGATTGTCTGAAGTTCTGTATTTTTTTCCCTTTCAAATCTTAAGAAGAATGAGTTAGGGTTGTTGGATAAAGATGTTGTGCTGCAGTCATCAACCTGAAGGAGTTTACGACTAGATGTTGTACAGTTTACAGCTGCCATGTTCTTCAGGCCCTGCCAGGCAGAGTGGAGATTCCCCTGGGTAAAAGAGGCCTCCACCATGTTCTTATAACTAAGCTTGACCTTTTTAATGGCACATTTGACCTCTCGGTTTACCTGCTTTTTTTCCTCCTTTTGAGCCAGTACAGAAAATCCTTTTTTTTTTTTGTTACGTACTTCTTTTAATTCTTTAGTGACCCAGGGTTTGTTGTTAGGTAATACTGTAATGGTTTTGGTTGGAAATGTATGCTGTCACCATATCTACCTGCTCATCAATCCAGTGTCCAGTGTTTGATGTTCTCCATAGTTTTTTTGGGGGGGTAGAATGGGCGAAGGAAAATAGCCAGCAGTTCAATGTGTTACACAATTCTTCCCTGACCACAATGGATGAGCACCAATGTGTGTTAATATAGATGCAGATCCCACCTCCATGATGATTTCCAGTGAATCCACAATCTCTGTCAAGCCTTATGGGATAGCCAGTTTAACCTTTAATTAACCAAAAAGATCAATTGAAAACCAGTTCTCATTTGCAGCTATAGGTGAACAAGCTTTGCTTGGAATGAGTGTTTTGGTATCAGAGCAGACAGAAATCACCAAAAGTAAGTAGTTGTAGTATAGCTTGTACAGTTTCTTGAGCTTTGATTTTACAGTTTGTTTGGCTCTTTTAAACCTGTTGACACAACAGATGGCTGAAAAATAGTACATGGTTGTCATAAAATTTGCATGAGAGGTGGAGTGACCTCTTGCCACATGCTGTTCACATGCTATACCCATTTATGATGTTTTCAGATAAGATGCTCGCTTCACTGTAAATGTTTACAAGAAAATGACCACAGTCAACCTTATTTACAATAGTTTCTGAACATTTATTATGCAGTTCCAGGGTGGAAACGAGTGATTCCCATGTCAGTCTCACCGCAAACTGTTCTGATGTAGACAAGGGTGTGCATTTTTCTCCTGATTTTCTAAAATCAACAATAGCTCCTTGCTTTTGCCTAAGCCTTAAGCCAAAGGTTTTTTCTATGTGCACCATGCATTGTAATGACTTTGCATCATGGGCCATTATCCAGTTCATGATTATGGTGTCAATGGCAAACTGATTATGCAGTGTTGGATGTACAGAGTAAACAGAAGGCAGATGAATTTCTAATGGTCAGATGAGAACAAAACCGAGTCCATGTATAGCTAAATTCTTTCAAATGAGCTGTAAATAGCAGCTTCTTTACAGTTGATGTCATTATAATCTGATCCAGATTTAGATCTGCTACAAATGTGTGCCAGCAGTGTGTGTATTTCTTCTTTAAATCACTGCACAGTCCAGCCTCCACCTTTTTCTGTGCGTGCTTAGGCAAAGACGACAAAAGGCGCACACTTACCCACAATTTTACTCCATTAGGAACATCTCATAATTGTTATTTATTTTCTTTTTATTCTGTTGTAATTTAAATTCAGCATATTAACCTTACCTGTGGCTCCTCTTTAACAGGTGTGGATATCCTCTATCAACTGGGGCTAACATCTCAAAGCAGCAAAGACAATCTCTACGAGAGGACAACGTCATCTCTGACCACTTCCACCAAAGTTCCCTCAGTTTTGAATGTCCCAGTTCCTGGATATGGAGTGTTATTCGACTCAAACTCCCTCTATGAAGTTCCGGCAAGCAGTCTGTTCCCTTCAGAGTTTGGTGATGAGTTTTCTGTTGTGATTAGCCTAAGCTCCTGGCGAGCTAACAATGCTTTTCTCTTTAGTATTAAAGATAGCAGGGACAGACTGCGTTTTGGCATTCAGCTGCTCCCACGCAGAATAGTGGTTTACACTGCTGAGAAAGCCGCAATCTACTTTACCTACAACTGGCAAGATGGCCGCCAGCATCCATTTGCAGTTGGTGTTCGGGCACGGTCAGTATCCTTTTATGCAGATTGTGGAGCAGTGCAGCAGCGAGAGCAGACCCTGGGGAGATCTCAAACACTGGGGGAATCCGGGGGCCTCTTCACTCTCGGGAGGATGAACTCAAAGGCAGCCCCATTTAGTGGTCGAGTCTGCCAACTAGATATCTATCCCTCAGCCCAAGCTGCTGCGCACTACTGCAACTACCTTAAAAAACAGTGCTGGCTGGCCGACACTTATCGATTGCCTTTGCCACATCATAGAGAGGATATTGCGGCAAAACCCCCCACTTCTAATCCTTTTACAAAGTCCCGTCTTGGGGAAGTACCTACCCATCATACCTTTGTCAAAGTTACAGCAGCTGATAAACTGTCCCCAAGTAGTTTGGGCGCACAACATTCAACTCTGAGCCCTTCAATGCAACCACATATGCAGGAACAAAACCACATTTCTACAATGGATGCTTTAGCCTACTCTAACACATTCTCACTTCAGTCTGTCAGACCAATCTCAACTACTCCAAGTAGACAAGCAGATTTTGATCTTTCCTATAGCAGAACTGTCACCACAACCCAAAGTGTGCTGGCAAACGGCAGAAGGCCCCAGGGGGATGTGGATCACTCTGAAAACAGCACAGACGAAGAAAGTAGCTTTGAGAGCCAGCAGACTCCAGATGCCTCCCTAGGTCTGATTTCCCCAGTCAGACAAAGACGAGTAAAGGAAGGATACAGGAACAACCCTATCACCAGCTCTGAAGATTCAGGCGTCGGGTCTCAACAGACTCACCACATCCTGGAAACTCATCTAAGAGCCAACACCACTTTGTACAGGGAGAACCAAGTGGATACTTCACTGCATTACATGGATGGCAGCTATGATGACTTAGACATGGGAGCATATGATTATGGATATGATGGGCAAGACGTCTTCTATGACTATGAAGATGGTTTACGTGGACCTAAAGGAGAGCCAGGTTTGCCGGTAAGTGGCTGAATTTATGAGCTATATGAATGTCTTTCTTTTTCTTGACATCATCAAGCACAAAAACAAACAAACAAAAAAACAATAGAAGTTTAATTTTATTGAAGGCTTAATATAACACAGCTTTCTAAAAAAACACATAGAATGCATAAAAGATGCATCATTTCTGTGGTGGAGTGGTTTAAAAGTATTTTCACATCCCAACATCGTATGTGAGGGTTGAAGACTTAGCCAGGTTTTAAGTACTTCATCCAGCCTTGCTTGTCAGGAAAACCCTGCCTCTAAACCCTACCCATGCCAATCTCATGGAAACTCATGATATACTTGTTAACTATATAAGATGGCTCAAGTTTCAATGAGTAGGAAGTGTCACAATGTTTCAGTTTGATCTGTTTTAAGTTGAATGTATTAAATGATATAAGATAATAGAACTAATTTTCCTGTTTTCACAGTGATCCCTCATTTAGAAAGTCTAATGGGCTTGGAGGAACCCAGTGCACTATACTGCAATTTCATGAAAATAACACAGTTTAAGTTACAGGTCCTGCTCTAGTAGAACACACTGACAAAAATGTTATTTTAGTCAAAGTGTGTTTTTGCGTTTGTGTATGCTTTGTGTTTGATGTTATTTTGTATGTCTTGGCTACTCTGACAGTTTAGATGAAAGATTTTTTGTGCTGGATCAACTGGAGGTCAGTGGTTGACTCTGGGTTATCGGGTCTTAGATTAGACTTGAAAAAGCATGGTTTTCTTTTCTCAAGGGGAAGCATTTCACATGTTTTAACCATACTATCATGTATGTAAATTACTTTATCCATTGAAATGTCCTATATAAGTATTTATATGTAAGAAGCTTCTACTTGTTCCATAGTGGTTAATACTTTGCACTGCCATGCTCCACTGCAGTAAGAAGTTGTATTGTTGCATCATCATAAAGATCATATACAGCATGTACAGTGCCTGGCCAAAGAAAAAAATAGTTGACACCTGGATTTAACTAAGCAAATAGGTATGAGTCTCCTATTGGATAATTACTGCATGGCTGATCCTCTTTCAGCTGGCAACAAGTTATTTAATCTAAACTGATGCAATGAGTAGCTTCTCATTTCTTAAACAAGCATGTGAAAAGGAACATCCTGCAGTTGCGGAAAATATGTTAGTCTGTTTAAGAAGAGTGAAATTATTGGTGGTGAGGATGAGAAGTTAACAGAGTAAAGGTAGATATGACAACTGACTCCTTGACCACAGACTGGTCACTAGGAGGCAATAAACATTATGACCACTGACACTGATGTAATTATGAGACAGAGCAGAAAACCCATCTTTTATTACATTACATTAATTTAGCTCACTTTTTATCCAAAGCGACTTACAATGATTAGGCAGTAGCGTGAAGGGTCTTGCCAAAGGACCCAACTGGAAGGTGTTAATGTTCGTCCCCTGGGGGATTCGAAGCCTGGAAGGCCACATAGAAAACTGATGCTCTACCAATTGAGCTAACCAGTTTCATGTTTGGGTTCCAAAGGAGTAATTTAGAAACTATCATTTCAATTCAGGTGTTTGGCTTTTAAACATATTTCACTCATGATAATTTTATTAAATATTTGAAAAATGTGTAAAAAATACTGACAAATGATGAGATTAACTGAATAGACTGCTCTACTACATGTTTTAGCTAAGTGAACATATAGTATTAATGAACTGTAACAGGCTTTGTACTTGCAAAGGTTTTATTTACCGTGTGAATCTCTGCTGTCTGCTTTGTTTTGGAGAAAAAGCTTTAGTGGCAGCACGACCCCAACATACTGTGATCAGTTTGTTCATATTCATTTAGCTCAGACACTATGAAACCATTAAAAGGCCTATGGGTGCTACATAGTGAATACTGCAATCTGCCTAAAACCTTTTGACTCCTTGATATTTTTTCTATTTTGCATTATGAAGATTTAACACTTTAACACATTGATTTTTCTCAGTTCCATTTTTGTTTAATCTTTGTTACAGTAAAAGTCTACTTATAATTAAATAATTCACATAACCCTTTTCATAAATGACTATGATTTACTGAAAATTAGGACAGCAACATGCAGAAATAGTATTTTCCAATTAATCTGGCATGAAAATGGGACATTTCTTAAGTTTCTCTCAACTGTTTTCATTCAGATGAAAAAAGAAGTTTGTGGATCTTGTGCAGTTACTGATACAGTGTAATTCCTAAATGTGGTAATTATATATTCATGATTATTTCCTGTAAACATGTAAGCTAAACATCACAGTTCATTTTATGTCTGCAGATGATATAACTTACACCAAACGTTTCATTTATTGGAGTAATTAAACCTGCGCTGGACAGTTGAATGTTTGAGATAAGAAATAAACACATTTGTTTTTTTTTTATAAAACCAAGAATTAGAAAAGCATAAATTCAGTCTCTGCTGAAACTGCTGCTCTAGTGCTAAACTATGGTCCTTTAAGGTCATTACACCTTAATCATAGTGTTGTAAATACTATTTATATTAGTTAGAAATGTGTCACGATAAATCAAGTGAACACTGCTTGATGAAGTGAGCAGTGGTGGTTGATGCTTCCTCTCGAAAATAGAAGTTGTGATCAGACCCAAAACAATCCAAATTGTTGTACCGTTAGTGAGATCAATACTTCACAGTAAATCTGAACTTTAAAGATAGGATGAAAAGGAACTATGACCTTGTTTTATAATACAGTTCATGCCCACTTTTTGTAATGCAATTTCTTTCTGTAGGCTGTGTAAAGTAGACAACTTGATTCCCAACCTTATTCTGTAGTTGCATTGTGTAAGCAAACGTTTACTGTATACTGTGATACAGCCAAGGTTATTGCACATAGTGCAATGCCAACAAAACATTTAATTCTGACCATCATCCTTTCATTCAGCTCACTTCTTGAATTGACTCTGTTTGAAAGAGTCCGTTCTTGCCTTGGCAACGCAACGTTCAGGACGTTTGTTGTTTTACTATGTGAATGCCTCTTTTTCTTTGGTTCCTGTTCTGGCCAAGGCGGTGGTGTGCTCACAGTTTCCATGTGTCTGTGTGTGGGAATCTAGAAGAACAAACAGATGTGTCTTTATGAATTTCTCCTTACTGTACTCGTGCTACTCAAACAAATAGTATAAATCTGACAGTGTGCTCAATTATAATCTTTTGCTACTGTGAAAACACATACTAAATATATGTTATCACTGAACTTCTGAATGTTATGCCTTATAAGGATTTTGTTTTTACTATGAGATGACATACTGATATCATCCAATAATAAAGATTAACAATCGTCTCTAATGTTCACCCACTTTTTCTAAGTGATGGGAAGCTTACAACCCACTCTAAAACCCCACTCACAGCTCAAACCAGCATGATGAAAGAGAACCTTGGCCAACAAGAGATTTATAAGGAGGCAGTGCAGATTGATGTGTTTATGTATATTTATGTTACACATCACAAAATAAGGACCAGACAGTCAGTTTTTCCTCTCCCAATAAACATTTACACACTTGTAAGCTGTCATTCCTTGTTGTTTGTTGCCATTGTGTATTACTGAAAAATTACTATAAATGGCAACACCACAATGCCGGCCAAATCCTTATTTGAATACTGCTGTTATCAACTGCACCAACATTCTTTGTTGATCACCTGCAAATCATAAACAAGCAACAGGTGCAATCTATTTGCATGTGCACACAATTTTACGCTCTTTATCAGGGATCTTAGTAAATCAGGACCCAAAGTGCTCTTAGGCTAGAGGATCAGAGACTGGAACCACCAGAAAAGCTGCCAAAAACATCCAGATTATCTTTTTTAACATCTAAAAAGGTTCAAACCTCAGAAATTTCATAGTAGATTAAGCACTTTTACATTAGACAGTTAGTGCTCTGTGGACCAAGTACAACTGTCAATGTTGTAATGTGATCTGGAGACCTGAGCTGTTTTTGAGGAGACTGTGTTGCTACATAGAAGTTCTATAACTAGAAACATGCAGAAACATAAATTTTCTCCTTTTATTTTTTATTTTTTAGCTTATCCTTTGCAACTGCTAAGCAACTGCCTGATGAAGAAGTAACGCTCTGTAAAAATCCACAACACAACTTCTGCGTTACACTTAAGATTGGGGTAGGGGGTATTGCAGTTAAAAAGGCTACATTTACTTGGTTAAAAGATGAGTGTAATAGGTTCTTTAGTGCTAATGTGTAAACTTTGCAATATGTAACTTTTATTTTACATATTTCATCTACCAGAACAGGCCATGCAACAGTTTCAAATATTCCCTTATGGGATTTATGACAAAGAATATGTTAAACCCACTGATTAACCATAGTCTGCTGGTATCTTCTGCATCTTGACGGTGTAACTTGAACCTTTTGCTCAAAGCTTTGTTATTAGAGCATTTAGTTAACCAAAAAAAAAAAAAAAAAAAAAGCTTCTTTCTTTGAACTTCATAGCTGTTACATAAATACTGACCTACATGTTATTGCTTGCCATTAACATACTCTATCTCTCTTTTCTTTCCCCTTCGCTCTCTCTCTCTGTCTATCTTTACAACATGTCCCTTTTCTCCCGATCCCTCTGTCTTACTGGTTAAGGGTCCTCCTGGTCCCCCTGGTTTACCTGGTCCTCCTGGAAAGAGAGGTTCAAGGGTAAGTAGTCGGTGCAGAGGCGATGGTACGCAGGCAGTATGTGGCCAAGTACGTGCAATCTGTTACAGAGGAAGCATTGCATTTCACTAAAGTATGAATAAAATATGGGTAAACAACAAAAAGTGTAATTAGTGAAAAAGTAAATAAATAAATAATTGCCAGACGTAGCTATTTCCTTTCCTCATGTAGTAGAAGACAGCTTGTTATGGTTAGATCTATATATCTGTACCTAATAATAAAATGTCTATAAGTTGCGAAGGATAAGCTAAAAAAAAAATAAATAAAAGGAGAAAATTTATAAAGACAGTTTTCTTCAGAACACTATATGAAACATAATCTGAGATTTTACCAGTAGTAATAGTAATCTTCACACATAGATGGAGTTAGGGTGTATATATAGTTAAGGTTCGGAATCAATTTTGGTGTTTCAGTGCTTTTATATAAAATGTATTGCACATTGTGTCATTTGTATAATATTATTTATTTTCTGCATGGGGGGAAATTTGACATGCATGCAGCTGATTTATTCAACTTTCTAAAATTTGAATATAGTAAACAGATCAATATAAATGGTGAGCTACCTGCTTATCTGTTCGAAATGACAAATCAGAAAAGTTAACAGAAAGTTTTATTTGGGAGGTTGGCAGCCCTCTTTCTCTGCTTGTATGACAGCTTTAGCAGTCTAACATTGCTCTTTAACAACATGTATCATTTTAACCTAAAACGTAATAAATATGTTTTCATTTTGTCACGGTATCCAGTAAAGAATAGCCCTATGTGCATTGTGATATGCAATCACAGCTGCATCAATTAATAAAGAGGTGCAGAAAGATTGTGGTAATCATGATTACATTTGGGCACCAGCAATGGTACATTGTAATGGGATCATTTGCCTTGCGGATGCAGGGAACTTTGTTATTGTTAGTAATGTCTGGAACAAATGACCATACTGGTTATACTGAACCTGCAGAAAACAGCAGCAGCATTAGCTGAATATGTTGCACTCCAATCTTGAGACTACTCTTTAGGCTACTGCCAAGGCTGTCATGATGCAATGCTGCAATCATGCCACAAGCCCTTAAGGCATTTTAAAGCAGAACAAGACACATTTTATTAAAATGACATGGTATGTGGGTAGGTGTATTACAAGTTGATTTTTGCTCTTCTCTTTGCAACACCATCTTTCTGGATCATTTGTCTTAAGGAATATAACCAAATTTAGTACTGTGGAGGCCAGTGGAGGCCAGGATAAAATACAATTAGCTGGATTTTTTTTCTGCTTTTATCCTGTTGTGTAATAATAATAATAATAATAATAATAATAATAATAATAATAATAATAATAATAATAATAATAATAATAATAA
>JBAMHW010000016.1:11095555-11119370 GCA_037177495.1 Rhadinocentrus ornatus | reverse complement strand
TGATTTCACAGAAGTGTGATTGACTTGGAGTTACATTGTGTTGTTTAAGTGTTCCCTTTATTTTTTTGAGCAGTGTACTTCTAGTAGAGAAATCTAAACACCAGAGATAGTCGGGTTCAAAGATTTTATTTCTTGTTAACATGCTAGAGTCAATGTGTATTTTTATTTATTTTTTGGCAATGTTATTGTAATTTTTGTTTTGTTTTGTTTATTTAGTTTTACAGAGGAAACTTGTTAATTAACAGCAACATAACATGTTGCCATCTTTTTTTTTTTTTTGTTAAAATGTTATATTAATCAATTTGTGAACCAGATATGAACAAGCCCCTTTCCCAAAGCTACTCAAACATAAACAAGAAAGTTTTGTGTGTGTAGGTAAAAATGAGTTTTTGATATACAGCATGAGAAAATAATCCATTTAAAAAAAAAAAAGGGGTTTAAAGATTTGGATTGTGACATGACAAACTGGACAGTTCTTGCTTATTATGTTTGACAAAATAAATAAATTAATGAATAAATAAATAAGTAAATATAAAGTCTGAAAGTGATTTAGAGATCATTTATACTGTTTGTAAGTGGATACAGTAAGTTTTTCAGGTAATGATGAATTAAGGGGCAACACTACAGGTAGGAGAGTAAAAGTCCTACTAAAAGACGGCACCAATAAACATCTCCAGTTAAACAGCTTTTTCTGCAGCATTAGAAATTTGAATGACGTAAACAGTCTTTGTTGTACATTATGAACAAAGAAGCACAGCAAGCCATCATTACTTTACAAACTTTGTAAGTAGTATGTGATCGTTATTTCCTTTCTAGATAATTTCATTGACATGTTTTTTTGACCAAGTTAAAAAGGAACAAAGGGGAAATTTCACAGATGATACGCTGTTGTGTTTTTTCTGCTTATATCACAAAACGATAAAACTGCTTTGTGTTTAAAAACAGCTAAAAATAAAAACACACAACAGTAACCTTTTCAAAGCCAAAAACCATATAACATGTTTTATTTGGCTGTGCTGAATAAAATAACTTATTTTTGTTCTACATGTTTCTTCAGGCTGTGAACCCAGTGAAAATGTGTCGGGCTTTAAAGGGTTAAATATCCACTGGGTGGAGCTTCAGCTGGAGATCCAATCAGATCATTCTACTTACACCTCTCTTCCACCTCCTTATTAGCATTCAGTGCAACTAGTGTAACTAGTGCCAGTTTAGATCTTTACTTGTCAACTAGTAAGCATTTATGGTACATTCAAATAACTAGTATGATCAAACAATGCTTTAACTAGTTAACTAGTAAACATGTTGGACCTCTCTAGATTGCTGGTGGTGTTATATATTTTTTTCACTTGTGTAACAAGTAGACATTTTGGATTTTACTAGTTAACATGTAAGCATTTGTGTCACAACAAATAACTAGTAAGACCAAATAGGCTTTATCTAATTAACTAGTGAACATTTTAACATCTACTAGTTGACAAGTAAGCATGTATGCCTTTACTAGAAGGCATTTTCATGCTCACTAGTAAACTATCCCAGGAAATTACAAGTTACTAGTCAATAAGTAAACTAAATTTTGCTTGACCTGTGTACATGTTAGAGTTTTTTTATCTCACTAGTTAGCAAGTATGGCATACAAAGTAAATAGTTCGGCTCATGGGGTCACTAGTGCATAACAAAGGCAACTAGGTTGTTTTTTTAAGGTGCGTGTATGGAGCTTTGTTTTACTAGTACAGCTTCTGTTGTAACTAGTTGAACAAAGTGTCACTAGTTGTTGAAAAATTGTTACTAGTCGGATTTGAGTTCCACTAGTCTATTAAAAATGCCCGTAAAATGTGAGCACATGTTAACTAGTTTGTGCACAATGCAAACAAGTAAAGGAAACTGACGTCCGATATCAAGGATATGTAAAAAAAATTTTAAATTATAATTATGCTGTTTATATCCATGTCTTTTATTTCTCATTAGCTTGTTGGTTCCAGTAACAAATAAATATGTATTTTACTCAGTCTACCTTCCAAGTACCTACACGTTATACACCATTGCAAAGTAATTTAATTTAATGTTAAAATGGTACTTTTATTTTATGTTTGTCTCAATTTAGCGTCTGTGGTTTCAACAAGGTGTCCTGAAGTTTTTAATCCTTGAAAACCTTTTCCCAAATCTAATTTCAGCTAACTGTGCTCTTCTGCAGATGAAGCTTTTACCATACATCAAATGGCAAGAATTATTAGAGATTGACATGATGTTGTTCACAGTAGAATTAAACCAGATGTGGCCAGATGTGAGCAAAGTGTCACACAAAAAAAAAATGGAATGTTGTCACAGTGTAGCTGGAAAGACCCAAGGGTAGATATTAGCCGCATAATTAAGCGAGTTCCAACTTTTTAGCCACGGCACTGATTACTTACACAGGGAGAAAAGAAAGCATCTTTGTTTAGTTTTTCCAAGCATGGGACCAAGTGGATTGATACAACTGAGCAAGGATGTGGGCAGCCCCATGCAGATGTTTGTGGCAACTCAGTGGTATATGCTGCAGGTTGAAAAAAAGAAAGAAAGAAAAGATAAAAACAAAACAAAACAAAAAAACAAGGATAATGTTTCCCTATTCCTCTTGACCACTGAATGTGCTGGGTGAGCAAAAAAGTTTAATGTTCAGTTTATTATTAAATAAATGAAATTGAAGAGTGAGATCACTTTTTTCTGTTGCACCTCTGCCCTTGCTGATATATTAAGCACATTTGACTGAGGTTTACAGATTTGTTATTGAGAAAGATTTGGCAATCTCCTGACTTTCTCTGCTTTCAGCCTGTACTCCCACATTTATCTGAACAGATACAAAGTGTTTCTAATACCAAAGTGACTAGTTGGTGAGTCAGTCTTATCCCCTGAAACCCTTTGTGGAGGCCGGAAAGGGACTGAGACTTTTTGTCTTGATTAATGAAATATCTTTTGTTGAAATGTGTTTGGTTGCTAGGACAAACAAATGAATATAGTTACTGATGTTGAACTCGGCTGACATGCATTAAGCACCATGTGAGATTTTATGACTTAGTGCTTTAAACTTAAAAGAGCCTGTCAGTTTATTTCATGCACTGTTGACTGTTTTTTAAATAGGAAGAATCTCAGGCCTGTAAGCTGTGGCAGAATTTCTGCTTACTCTGTGCTGCGTCTTAGATATCTTTCTTTTGTTTTCAGTCAACTACAGTAATACGATTCTTAAAATCTACAGTATGTAATGTACTTGTTCAAAGCATGCTCAACTATAGAGGAGAATGTATTAAACATGAATGCTGTTTGGGTTGCATGTATATTGGTATTGTGGAGAAAAGCTTGATCTCTGAAAATCTCTGAACTATAAACAAAATCCTCATTTTGAAAAATTATGAGATGCAGCACTACCAAGAGTTCCAGAAATTAATTTTTTTGATTGATTGACAAATAAATAGATAATACCATCTATCTACCTTCTTTTAACATGAAAAACCCTGCGATGTCTGGCTTTTTAATCATTATGTGGAGGTCAGCTTTGCTCTAGCAGTTTTTGTGGAAGTTCATGTGTAGGAGGAGAAATGAAGAATAATTTTTAAGTTAATCAAACTTCTTTAAGTTGAAATTTTTTTGCACAAATAGTTATTTTTGTGGGGTGGGATGATGGGCAGATCAAGGCTGTTACATACGAAAAATGCCAATAGTACAAGAAGCCATGCCCCTTTAGTTCACTGCTTTGGGCATCAAGACTGCTCTGCCCTTGAGAGGGATCCACCATACTGACTGCTACAATCATAATCTAACAACTAAACAGTAATAAAATAATAACAGCTGATACTCTCCATCATGGGCTGTTGACATGACACGCAGCAAATGATGCCAGAGCTCCCAGCTCAGGTGAACTGGTGTAAAAAATGTTTCCCCGCTGGTAACACTTCTAACGCTGCTCCTGAATTTTACCTTAAAAGACTGCTGGATTTGCCACTAAACTTATCATGAAGACTGATCCTATTCTGGCCAGCTGGCTAACTGTTTTAATGCTTATACTCTGGACAGTGCTTTGCCTAACTGGTTGTTGTTAATATGCTATATAAATAAAACTTTTTGATTTAATTAATTATCATGGAGACAGCTTGAATATGAGAGGGCATGTCAGCAAGTTTATTTTATTCTAGAGTGTTTTATCTCTGTCTTTTGTTCACAACACATGCTACTGGGAAAAAAGCCATGAGCATTGCTGCCAGCTGCAAACTGGCTGTAATTCCAGATTGTGTCTCCCTTTTCTCAAGGACACGCAGTGTTTGTGACAAACTTTTCAAAAAGCCTGTGGGAGAGCAGGTTTTCTCAGGGAGATAGCTCCATATCAGACTTCTCACACAGCCACCTCTCTTCGATGAGTTGAATGAGGTGAAAGTCATTGATATCTGTGGAGCTGTGCTGGTATGTGGCTGAAAATTAACTAAGTGTGAGTGGTTGCTCCAACTTATGTAAAATTGTAGCATTAGAAAAAAATTAAAGGAAGTACTAAGAGGCTAGACCAGGGGTGTCCAGCTCTGGTCCTCTAGGGCTGCAATCCTACAGGTTTTAGATGTCTCCCTACTCCAACACTCTTGATTGAAATTAAATGACTCTCCTCAACAGCTTGTTGTCAAGTTCTGCCCAAGCATGTTGACCTATCAATCCAATTCAGGTGTGCTGCAGCAGGAAACATCCAAATCCTGCAGGACAGCAGCTAGACTGTGGGTGGTGCTCATTGCCATATCATTCAGTAGATTTTTATATAAAAAGAAATAAACTAACAGTATATAAAATACATATCCCTACTCAATAAAAATCATTCAAAAGGAAGGAAAGTTAGATCTCATACAATATCAAGTGCACACGAGTATTTCTTTCTTATTTGAATTGGAAAACAAACTTCCCATTTTATGTAGTATCCAGGAAAAAAAAAAGGGCTACGCTGGAACAGGACTTAAAATACATCTGTTGAATACTTCAAAGTGTGAGAGGAAGAACTAAGTAAACTCTTAAATGAATTCACAGTGGGTTGAGCTTCTTTTGCAGCTTCAGTTTAGATCAGATCAGCACAAAATTTCAGAAGAATTTTGAAAAAAATAAATGTCCTTATAAATCTGCTATGTTACCAGTTTTGTACAGCTCTTTTGAACTTATTCACAGTATCTATGCTCAATAAAGGTTTTAATGCTTAGTCTGTCACAATTTATTTTTGTATACATTCTCCATCACCCAACTTCTCCAATAAAGCCAGAATACAACCACTTTGAATTATCCTGTGCGATACTGTAATAAACCAGAGATATAATTTTCCTCTTTATAGTTTCAAGCTTCTCAGGCCCCGTTGTATTAAAGCAGGATTCATATAGCCTTATTTAACTTAAGCTGTTAAATGTGCTTTTTGTTGAATATTTTTTGTTGCACAATATCAAATTAAGGTGAACAAATGTCCAACTTTTGAAAAAAAACACAACCTTTTATTCTGCAAAATATATACCAGGCAATGCTTTTTGTGAATTGAAAGCTGAAGACCTTTTAGTGCTTTTGCAAGCCAGAATAGTATAAATCCAGTTTTGTTCCACTGATCTAACTTAAGTTTTGGTTGTCCAGTGACAGCAGTTCTTTTTGGTTAATATCATTGTCCAAAAGGTTCCTATCTAGATGGTAAACTTTTTAATTATTCATTCAGTCAAGAACTCTAAAAATGTATTCCCCATGTTTAATTTGATTGTAGTAGTATTTTTCAGGATCTCTGTGAGATTTTTTTTGTTGAGTACCAGTTACATGGTTTGACTGTCTACCAGAGGTCTAGCAACAAAATATGTGTTCATGAGGTGATACAAAAAGATATTCCAATATTCCCTGGGTGAAAATTTTCAACCTTTTCATGTCAGCAACATAAATCAAGCCATGTCATTATTTTAAGTTTAGATTTCTGTTCTGGTGTACTTTGCACACATTTAGATTGATATTATCTTAATTACACGACTAAACTTGAAATTATAATAAGTAATCAACTGTAAAAGTTTCCTGGATATATCTATAAGCATTTTTCTATATTTCCATGTAAAAAAACCAAAAACATTCCATTAGAAAATATGGCAAAGTTAGCAAGGAAGAGGTTACCAAAAAGATGACCTCTTTGACTATGTGTTCCTGTTTGTGTTTTAGGGTTCAAAGGGAGATCCTGGGCTGTCTCCAGGCCAGGCCCCACCTGGTAAGAAGGTAAGCAATCTGCCATTTCTCTCAGTTTTTATTATTAAAAATTTATTTTTTAATAGATCTGCCTTCTTTTATGATTAATTAAAAAGAAGTTTTTGAAGACAACGTGAAAGAAATAGTATTAGTATAAATTTGCGCAAAAGACGAGCGCCTGCTTTTGTTCATGTCTTTCTGTTACCACTGATTTGCCTGATGTCATCACAGCTGTTTTCTCTTATTTATTTTCCATCCTCATCTCCTTTTTCTCTAAACATCATCAGAGTAATGATTTTTCTAAGCAGCACTGTTAAATATCTTGAACTAATTAAGAATAAAAAGCTACTTTTTCTATGCTGTCTGAATGCCTTTTCTGCTCACAGAGATCCAATGAAATAAAGACATTGTTTGTATTATTTTGCCCCTCAGCTTTTCCGGGGATAGACAGACTAATGTTGAATTTAACTCTAAACTATAACACCATGTGTCCATCCATTATTTATTTAACTTCTTCCTGATATTATGACATATTTCAGATAAGTGTACTGCTGATATACCTTACATAATGTTTGCGCAGTATGCAGTCAGCATTGCACACCAAGCATAATACCAAGTGCATTTAAACATTCTGTAATATGACTAAATGAAAGACATCTATGTTTAAAGCTTTTTACTATCTAAGGAAGAGAAATTTTATGATTTAAAAAACACCCCATCAGGTAAATTAAACCCCTATGTGCTTTGGCTGCTAGGTATATAATAACAATGAGGTAAATTGCTGTCAAACCAGCATTGTGCAGAGATTGCAGTGTGGCTTTAGCAATTACTTTTATCTGTGCAGCAATGCAAGGCAAACTATTTTATTAGTCTTTTACATGTCAAAACAAGCATTTTGCTCTAAGTGATAAAAATAAATGCAGGTCAGAGTTGCACATTAGCTGCATAGCATAAGCTGCTGCTCTGATGTGATGTGCTGGTCACAATGTGTAGATAATGCATTATGCACTATGGCTGTTAGACAGAGAATCATTTTCCCTGTTTCAGTGTGTTTATCTGTATTATTATATTTACCTTTATTCAACCTCTCACATCAAGTTTGTTATTCTCAAAAATCCAGTTTGATTTTTGAGAATAGTAAACTAATTTTCAACATATGGTTTTAATTGAAAGCACCGAACTTTAAAGTGAAGATGGTGGACATTGCCTGGGGTACAAATATGCTTTTGAACTGTCAGTCTCTGTCACTTATGAATATTTCTGTATTTTTCTTACCTCAATCAAATATATATTTTTTCTTACATAATGAATGTTTTGAACTCTTACTGTGTTGTTCATTAAACATTTTAGATTAAAAGGTGATTATTTGCTTCACTTGTTTTTTTAGTGACAATTCATTTACATAAAAATTCACTGTGGTGTCTTGAATAAGTTTAAGCAATGTGATAAAAAGGCTACTTCTTGTTTCCATCTGTCTCATGGGCACACTCCTTTTGATAATATTGTTTCAAATTTTCATATTTGTGTTTGTCTCATCAGGGGGACAGAGGTCCATCTGGTCTTCCAGGACCGAATGGATTTCCAGGCCCACTGGTAAGATTTATTCAGCTAAACTGTTATTGATTAAAACAGCTGGTGATGTTAAATAAGTTAGTTTGACAAAAATCAAACAAATCACTCCTGGATGTGCATTCTCAACTTGACTATAAAGGTCATAGACACATCTTTATAAATACAATACAACAGAAATGTTTATAAGTACAGCTAAATTCTCAATAAAGTAGCTCTAATTCACATATTCTTTTAGTTTTATTTTGCCATATGGTTAACATGTCAAATTGTGACTGAAAAACAGCCCAAGGAAACTTGTAGTCAACTGGTAGTCACACAAAGTGTTTCCAGACTGTCACTTTGTTCTAAAAAAATGGACCTTTTCTTATGTCCAGCAGTGTGGATATCTTTGCACTGCCACACATCACCTACAAACAATTTTACACCAGTTAACTCAGACTCTTGTGCATTAAAGGGCTTCAAAAGGTTAATTGCTGTAGTTGTTTTCATTTGTGCTTTTTGCCGTGAACATGTAGTCGTAGATAGAATAGACATAGTCCATTATGGTGGGCTCGTGAACTGCACACAGGCCTTTATCCACATAGCTTTCCAATTAGCCTCCTTTTGAAACTGTGAGCATAGTCTGTGCATATCTGACTTTAACCTTGCTTCCCTGGAGACCACACTAGAGTTAGCAGTTTCTGAACCCAATATACCCAGCAAATGAACTGTGCCCCATCAGGTATTTTCAGAGGAAATGACTGGCTTGAGGTCTATGCTCTTTACCCCCATGTGGGCCTTTTTAATAAGTGTGAAGGTTAATATGTCACAACCTCGGAAGTGCATGAGACTCAATGGTACTATTCAAGAAGCTCATTTATGGTCCCAAAAACACACTAACCTGTCTCTGACCTTGTATTCTGAAGCTGTAAACATTATCTGTTGACAATCACATCAAAGGAAAAAACAATGGTCTTAAGAGAAGAAAAGCCCTGATTTTCTGAACAATAAATCGTGCTTAGTTAAAATAACAAAAAAAAAAAAAAAGGTGTTTTCTTAGCTTATATGTGGGATTTGGCTAGTTTGCAAAATAGTGTTTGGATTCAAGTTAGTGAACTTCTCAAAGAATTCTATTGTATTTCATTAATTTATTTTGTAGACGAAGGAAAAGGCTCCAGCTTTCCCCCAACTCTGAATTGGAATAAGTGGTATAGACAATGACTTTATTTAGTAGAAAACTTTTATGTTTTACTTTGATTGTTTCAGTCAGGGGTGTTAAACTCAAATACACAGAGGCCCAAAATGAAAGAATTGAAACAAGTTGAGGGCCATTCTGGTCATGGTTCATAGTGAAAGTTATGGAGTCTAATACAGTTGCCAACCTGTGAAACCACAATATGAACTTAGATGAGTAATTTTAATGCCACCATAAAATTTGGTTCATGTTCAACTTTTTTTTTCACTTACAGTTTCTCTTAAAAACTTTGGCACCTAATGGGTTAATAACTCTTCTACCTTTTACCTTTTGGAGCCTTTTTTTTGTTCTGTCCAGATGTTTTTTATCTATCGTAGTGCTTTGTTTCAAAGTGTCTTCTTAGATTTTATTCTTTCATTACAGCCTCACTGTCTCCACACAGACACTGAACTTTGTCCTTTACGTTTAAAACATATTCTCAGTTTTTAAAGTCCACTTTTTGTTCAGCCATTTTTTGGGTAGAGAAGTTGTTGACAAAGGTGAGCAGCTCTGTCAGGCTGCTCGAGAACAAGCGAGGTACACACTGGCGGGCTGTGATTGACACACGGTGCATTGTGAGGCTTGTTTGTGGTGCGTGCGCTCTATCAGCAGGCCAGCTCTAATAGTGATTAGCGATAGTGATAAAAAAATCATTCACAGGCTGAATGTGGCCTACGGGCCTTGAGTTTGACATGGGATTTAGGTGTTAAAATTGAGTTACAGTGTACTGTATGAGGAGTCATGCTTATAAAACAATTTATCATTATACTAAATGGATTGCTGCACAACATATACAATATATACTGTAAACTAAGTAATGTGATTTTCCTGAAGACAAAATTAAAAATGATAAAACACAGATCAAGTCTTCCTTAATGCATTACAATGAAAGGCAAACTGCCCAGAATATTACCAGTGGTATTTCTCTCAGGCTCCTATGTGTTCCCTGCTGTTTTCTTCATTTTTTTATTTATGCTTGTGATTTGTGCAGTTAGTTTGCTAGTTTAACTTTTTTCAGATATAAGTTTCTCATGGGATGAATGCTAATGACTTTGGCAATGCCCAAACGCAGGGGTGCCCGAAGTCAGTCCTTGAGGGCCTATGTTCTGTAGGTTTTTTAAAATCACATGGATCCAACAGCCTATGAAGTTCTGCGCAATGACTCATTAAATTGAGTAAGGTGTGTTGGAGCAGGGAAACATTGAAAACATGCAGGTTTGTGGCCCTTGAAGACCAGGGTTGGACACTCCTGCATCAACTTTACATACTGCTTCACTCTGAGTTGTTGTTGTTGTTTTTGGTTGTTTTTTTTAACTTTTTTAATTATTAACTGTGAATTTAGAATTTTCTTCAAAACATTAGTGATGACTTACAGACTATTAGAGTTGACAGTTGACTGTAAGTATTGTTTATTGTTGCACTGCTGTTGGCTGTATTTTGCTCAAAATATTTGTTTTATTTCATTTTAAGGGTCCTAAAGGTTATCCAGGTCCACTAGGACAACCAGGGGAACAAGTAAGTAGTTTGTGTTCATTAGAATATTATATTTATCCTAAGTTCTATTAGTTCTCATTAGCACTGATACGTGTTAATTAAAAAAAGGACTACACTGTAATTGCCCTAAGGTTACAACTCCAGAACACCTTAAACACAACAATCATTATTACTTATAATTACTGATTCCTTATTACTCTCAAATGTGTACAATACATGAACACAATTGGTCCATAAAAAATGTGATGTTAATCACACCTGGTTTGTTATGCTGATTGCCTCACCTGTGGCTCATTTTGTAATTAGCTCCCTGTGACTGAAACATTGGCTGTGCCCGAATGTCCACCCTACTCCCTAACCCCACGTTCACTACATAGGGCTGCACTATATAGCACACTACATAGTGCACTCATTCTCTTGGCGTTTCGGACACGAAGCTGCCTATTTTTTCCTCGCCTCAGACCACGTGACTACCAGCCGTCATCACGGCAACCACAACGTGAGTCAAGATGCCATTCCAAAGTTGTGTGTTCATATTTTTATTTTTTATTCCTTATGTTGTATTTTATTCTTTGTTGCTTATCTATTCAATAAAAATAATTTTTCTGCCTTCTTGCGCAATGTTGAGCTTCGTCCTGCAATGCATTGTGGTCTATATTGACCCGTCTAGTGACAATCGATGCTCACTACTTTTCGAGATGCATTGTGGGTAATTTTGAGTGCCCTACTTTTTTTCTCTCTGGACATTTGGACACCCCTACAAAATGGCGTGACCCCTATATAGGGCACTATGTAGGGAGTAGGGTGAACATTCGGACACAGCCATTTTCATGTCAGTTTCTGTTTGTTGTGTCTTAATATTCTCCCAGTGGATTACCAGTTGTTTTTGCTCATTAAGACTCCCGAGTTTATTTCCTGCTATCTTTACTCTGCATTTGGGTCCATTTCCTTACCTCTTTACTTTGGCTTCTGACACAAAAATTATTTAAAATGTGTAACTTGCAAAAGGAGATGCTGTTAAGTGGTTTTGGGAACTATAATATGTAACTAAATCAGTAATCTTGAATATTTTAAGAAATATTTCAATATTAACTTTCTTCCTTGTGGAAGTTAGATCATTTTGTTTTCCATTTGCTATTTACTGTAGCAGAAAGTGGTGCACAACTTACATATTCCTAAACACATGCATATGCATACACAAAACACAGCTGGCATTTAACACAAGGCAGTTATATTTTAGCTGCCCCATTGAGTCCTTGGCTGTCTTTATCCTTTGTTTATCCTTAATACATTGGCAGAAGCACTCTCTGGCTCGTCAAAGCAATAATAATTAATGAGTCACATTAAGATTGGATAGAAAAGGGAGATGGTAAGGGAGTGTGTGGGTTGGAGGTTTGCAGGAAGCTACAGTTTGAGTTGTCTGGAATGAACAGTGCTTGTTTTATTCCTTCAGGCAGTGCTAGTAGAAGTCTGCGCTTCTCCTCTTTCACTTTATTCATCCCCTTAATCTCCCCATTTACTTTTCATTCACTTTGTCTCTCCCGGCTTCTCTTGCTTTTCTGCAGGGCATACCAGGACCTGCTGGGGAAGCTGGAGCTGCAGGTTACCCTGGCAGGCAGGTGCAGTAAAAAACAACAAAAAAAAATAGTCTAATAATCCTTTAAATCTTAATTTCTTAACTGAAAACCCTACAGAGAACACGATACCATTGTAAAACACTTGTCTGTTGTCCTGTTAACGATACAAACTCCTTTAATATAGATTTAATGGTTAACAGTTACTGTTTCCCCTGCATTTACAATAAAATGCATGTATTTCTGAAATTGGTTTTCTGATGTAGTTTAACATATATAGTATGTGATCTATTAACTATAGCCTCACTAAAATGCTAATGAGGGAATACAGCATAAACATAGATTTATACTATAACCATCTGATAATTATCTGTTTAACCATCTATTAATTATTTGTCAACTGTGTTTATCTAATGATGCTAGTCAGAGCCTAACGTGTTATACTTTGCCTTTTCATAAGAAATCAATGAGCAAAGTTTTTGGCAATAGGTCCTCCTCACCAAATGAATTCTTTTTTGCAGGGCTTAGCTGGGCCACAAGGTAGCCCTGGGCCTAAAGGTGTCAATGTAAGTAAAAAGTAGCTCTCTAATTCCCCCGTGTCCTCTTTTCAACACCAAATCTTGATTAAATATTTAATTTCCTGAAAAGGATTAAAATTGTGTGAAGCAGTTGGGTTTGTTTCAGAGAGTTTGGCCGGGATTTGATTTTCAGCTTGTGGGGACTAATACAACTCTGGGTTGTCCCTTTGAAGACTGAGTCAGTCCTCTAAGTATGGGCTATTCCTTGGAAAGGAATGTTCCAAGAGAAGAGAGGAAAGAGAAGAGGATGGAAGAGAAACAGATTGGAGGAAGAATGAAAGCAAAGGGAAGGGGGGTCAAATAAGCTGGCGAGTGAAGGGACTTGATGTGAAGCAATGCAACTCGGAGGAGGAGAATAGCTGGAATTTTGTGTCCGGCTTAGGCTGGCATGGCGAAAATGAGCCACACAGACAGACGGGGCTCTAATAAGATTGAGGTGTAAGTGTGTGTGTGAGAGAGACAGGGTGGGACACTGATGTAAATATCTGACATCCTGACTACAGCCCAGGCCAATCCATATAAACACCTCTGTATCTAAAGAAAGCAAACAGACAAAAAATGAGCTAAATGATTCTTTTTAGCTTTGAACATTTAGCTGTGAAAATGAACTTCATGTTATCTATGTTCACTGTGGTTCAGCAGGTGCTTGGGTTAACAACAACTATATCTGAGGGAACACTTTAATGATGCCTACAAGATATCATGATTACTATAATGTCAATACTGAATTAATGGCATTACTAACACCATAGCTGTTTAGCTATATTTGTCTTATTTAATTTTTTTTTTCAAAAATCTCGTAATGAATTAGCAGATACTGCAGCTTCTTAACAGCCACCCAAAAATACGATTGATACAAGGACTTCAGCTTGGACACAAACACACACAACCTGTCTTAATCATACTCAGCAGCAGAGAACCTCTAACCCCCATTATACACTATATTGCATTTAAACAGGACTAAATCGTGAACATATAACATAAATAACTTTAGACTGTGCCTGTATTTAAGAGTTTCTACTTGAAATAACAGGCAGGCATGAAAATACAAAGGAGTGTATTGGACAGTAACTCCTTGCAAACTAGCCAGTGACAGCAAACATGTTCCACATGATGAATCAGTGTTACAGAAAAAGATGTTTAGCAAATATAGAGAGTACATACTGAAAGATAGAAAACACCTGTAAGAGTGTGGATTTCTTTGATTGTATTAATCATGTTTAAGAATTTTGATATTGTTGTTCTTAACTATAGGGTTTCATTGGTCCTCCTGGAGTTGCTGGGCCACCAGGGCTGGAGGGGGAGAAAGTGAGTGATTGTTGCTTAATTTTGTGTTATTTTTTATGGTGTTTATTTCCAGTTTGATTTAGTCTTGATTTATATTGAATTGATACACATTTCATAAATTATTATTTTTTCTTTAAAATGTAAATTAAAGTCCAATATGATATAAATGTAGCTGCAAAATGTTACTAATGCTTCATCTGTAGTCTGCCTTCAACTAGACCTCCATATGGCTTCACAAGCCAGCAGAAATCAAATGCATTATTCATGTTGCAAATATTAACCATTTGGAAATGAGCTGGGGATTTGCAAAGCCCCACTCCCCTCTGGCCATGTGAGAAATTGTGATAAGTAACAGTGAAATGAAGTGAAGTGTAATGATACTGATTGTGCAAACTCTGACATATCTCAGATACTAAACACAGCAAAGGTTGCTTGCATGAGCAAAGAGAAGAGCCTTCCTTTTTTGTTTTTTTTCTTTCTATTTTCAAAATCTGTTATGTGGAATCATGTACATACATACAAGCTATAATAAAACGTACTAAAAAAATACTGAATTCACTTTGTTGCTTTACTGGATGAAACACCAGAGACACACATTAGTATAACATTTGGAGTTTATTACCCCTTTACGTCTGTTTCCTTTTCTCTCTTCCTCTGTGCTCACAGATACTGTTTAAAATGTCTGGATTATCAGTAAAACCTTTCTCATTTGTTTTCTGATTATATTGTTTCATAATTTAGAAAATCTGGCCGAATAATACAAGCGCTACCCATTACAGCTACAACTTGATGCACTCTCTAAATCCCTTAGTCAAAAACTTCTGGGCTGTCAATTTAAATGATTACTGAAGCAATAGTAGTAGTAGTAGTAGTAAGTTTATTTCAAGCACATACTAAACCAAATGTACAGCCATGAAAATTCCAAATACAGAAAAAAAAACCACAATAAAAAAAGAAACAAAAACAAACAAAGACCATGCTCGAAAAGGAGCGGGAAGAAGTAAAACTTCCCACCCCTTCTCCAAAACTAAAATAATATTTTTCACTTCCTATTAGTTTTGCACTTCAACTTAACCAAGCAACTTTACAGCCGTACTTATGGTACACATTTATATTTTTTTTATGTTGTTCAACCATTGCAATACATATTTCAAAAAGAAGCTTCTTCATTAATATAATGTGTGAAAGTAATGTCTTTATTTATTTTTTTTAAATTGTTTTAAATTTGAAAATTCCTTGAGCTCCACATTCAACTTTTTCCACAATTTTACTCCACAAACAGAAATACAGAAACCTTTCCTCCTTGTTTTCACCCTTTTTACCTTATTATTAAATTTCCCTCTCTGTAAACAATCTTTGAATATTTGCAGGTAATAGTTTGTATTTTGCCTTAAATAAAATTTGTATAGTCTGTAGATCAATAATATCTTTCAATTTTAAAAGTTTTGACTGCAAAAATAATTAATTTGTCCCTGTAGCCTACCCCATGGATGATCTTTATGGTTTTCTTTTGGAGAACAAATAGTGGATGTATTATTGTTATGTAATTATTACCCCAAACATCTGTACAGTAATTAAAATATGGAAGAATTAATGAACAATAAAGCGTATGTAGTAATTTATGATCTAGATCCTGTTTTGCTTTATTTATTACTGCTAAACTTTTTGAAACTTTACTGTGGATATGTCTAGTTTCCAACTAATTTGTTAATCTATTATCAACCCTAAAAATTTTATTTAATTCACTCTTTCAATCTCTACCCCATCCAACATAATTTCATTCTGCAAATTTGTTCGATCATTTCCAAACACCATTATTTTGGTATTCGTCAAATTTAATGAATTTTATATCTATCAAACTATAATTTCATTTTTTTAAATTCTATATTAATCTCCTATATTAACACCTGGAGATTACTGCTCGAACAAAAATCACTGGTATCATCTGCAATTAAGACCAGCTTTACCAATCGTTACCTTACACAGATCATTTATATAAAGAATAAACAATTTGGGGCCTAAGACTGCCCCCTGTGGGATACCACAAGAAATGTCCAAACTAGTGGAACAGAAGTCCCCAAGCTTTGTTTCTGTCAGATAACTCTTTTGATCCAGTCAAGTACCGTACCTCTAATCCCATCTCTAATTTATACAACAAAATATCATGATTAATTGTGTTAAATGCTTTCTTCAAATCAGAAAATATTCCCATTGTATGTAATATTTTCATGAAGTATTTTGTATTTTTCTATGAATTTATCCAGTCTAATTGTAAAAAAAATTTCAAAAATTTTGGAGAATTGAGAAAGTAATGAAACGGGTCAATAATTAGTAAATTGATATTTACTCCCAGATATACACAGTGTGATTACTTTGGCTATTTTCATTTTATTAGGAAATGCACCAGACCAAAATGATAAATTACAGATATATGTAAGTGGTTTTGAAATTCCACTGATAACTTTTCTACACAGTCTTTCTCCTCTTCGGACCCAGTTTGCCTGGTAGTGTAGTGCGATCAGCTGTTAGCAATCAGCTGTTAGTTTAGCTGTTAGCTGGCTAGTTTACTTACCGGCAACTAGCTTTGCTCAATCCTGTCAGATGTTTTCTTTCAGGCAGGGGTCACTTCAAGTCTTCAACTGAATGCGCAGTGTGGTTAATCCAAGATCGATGATCGATAAATCCAGATTTTTGGTCATAAATCGCCAAACACCAGAGCACTCACAACAACTGACTGGCAGGAAGGATTGTAATAACAATTACTGTATTACATGTCTCAATAATGTGTTTTTAACAGATTCTTGTGACATGTAAGGCTTACAGTTATTTGTTTAAGAGGTCATTAAATTAGACCTTAAAGGATTTTAACTGATCAGGAGATGCATTCCTCGTAAGATTCAAGTTTAAAGGATTAATCGCTGGCTCACAGCAGGCTGTTTCAAGGATATCAGTTACAGTTCTTAGCATTATCCAAATAGC
This sequence comes from Rhadinocentrus ornatus, assembly GCA_037177495.1. Classification (NCBI taxonomy): domain Eukaryota; kingdom Metazoa; phylum Chordata; class Actinopteri; order Atheriniformes; family Melanotaeniidae; genus Rhadinocentrus; species Rhadinocentrus ornatus. Next base: position 11,102,475 of record JBAMHW010000016.1, on the reverse strand, counting down.
TGATATTAAAGAAGTGCTATAAACAGCATTTTATCCAGATAAATAACATAATATATGATAAGAATTTACCATTTATCTTCCTTATGGTGACAGAAATTCCTTCGATTCTGTCCTTCAAAATTTTACACTATTTACTTTTTTTTCTTGTTTTAACAGGTTGAGTTAATTTTTCATTTTTCCTTATCCTTTCTAGGGTATCCCTGGTCCTGTTGGAAAACCTGGCCCCAAAGGAAGACATGTAATTATTGGTCATTTTTAATATCTTTCCATGCATTTAGAGTATCGCATTATTTGGAGCCACTGTGCATGTAATTTATATTGATTGTAAAAATAATGAATTTCTGTTTCATCTCATAATGTTTACATTGTGTTTTTAAAAGACCAAACTCTTTCCATCTACAAAATACTATCTAAACGATGTAGATCTTAAGGCCACCGATTTACAGGACATTTTGTTGGTTCACATGCAGGATTGTGTGAAGTATTTATGAGGAGTCGTGTCTTACCTGCAGTAGACAGTAGAGAGAGCGTTGCCAATTTGGTGAATCAGGGAGTAGTTTTTGACGGGGAGCTTAGCTAAGAGCAACTCACAAGGGGGCCATGTAAGCTTTTATTAATTCTCTTCCTGTAAAAAAGAGTTCTTCCACTATATTCGAGCTCATATTTCTCTTTAGACCAGGTGAATTGTCAGTCACAGCGGATCAGCGACATGATACAAAGCAGAGCTGCAGTGCACGTCGTAATGCAGAGCAACATTCTTCACTTAAGAAAATAGTCACAACTAACTGATGCTAAAGTTGTGTTTGCTCACACCTCTATGACATGTATAATGACAGCAAATTTGCTGTTTATATGGCCGCCTTGTAAACAATTCTGAGCTTAGCCCTTGGTTAAAGCAAAGACATAAATTTCTTAGTGCAAAGGGAGAAAAACAGTGAAAAAGGCTTTATATAAAATAGTGCAAAATTATGAGTATAATAAGCTAAATGCTTTATGGCCTGCAAATTTTGTTTTTTTAGGATTGGTTTGAAAAAAAAATCTCTTAGATAAAGACAAGTGGAATTTCTTGGTTGGGCCCTGATGCTGAGAAAAGTTAATAGTTTTAAAAACAAGCTTTAGTGCTGTGTTAAAATTGCCAAGCGGGCAGGAAGCCCAGTGTATGTTTTGTTTCAAGTTGTTTTTTACTGGAACAGTAATGTTTAACTTAAACACATCCAGTCTTGTTAACCACCAGTTCTACACCATGACCATGAAAAGTCACAGAGGAAAGACATCATGTCACAACAGAAAACACAAACAAAAGTACATGTAGAAATAATGCAAAGTTTACTGCCATTGGTTTCCTGTGCTGAAGTTCCAAACACAACTATTAACTACTTCCTGCCACAGGGGGTGATGGGTGATGTAGGAGAGAGGGGCCCTCCTGGGCCTGATGGCAAAGAGGTGAGAGCTTTTATCTGCTTTCTGGAGATTTCAGCTAATTTTTTCTTTTCTTCCCCACCATCTATAAGTTTGAGTTTTCCTGCCTGTCCCTCATCTGATCTTATTTGATAACCATATTGACATAAGTAACTGAATTAGTTTTATGTATTATGTAAGAAATTTTGTCCCCATTTTGAAAATGTGACATCCTCTTTCCAAGTCTACAACCTTATCAGTATGTATTAACCTGATATTACTGAGCATTCTTCAAGGTTTTCCTTAGCGATGAACACTTTTGGGTTTTCTGCTTAAATATGCTAAGATGCTATGTCATTTTGGAAGTGAAGTTTTTCAAATTTAGCAGGATTAGAAATTAGGAATATTGTTATGAATTTCCTATCCTATAAATTTAAGATGATGCTTTGATGTTTTACAGGGTCCTGCTGGTGAGATTGGCATTAGTGGCTTTCCAGGTTTAAGGGTGAGTCTACGTTTTGTAATGCTTCATTTTCAACACCTTTGTTTGTTAAGGTGTGCGTGTGTTTGTGCCATGAGTGTTTGGAAATTGCAAAACACCCACTGTTCCCAGCCACAATAGCAGTTTTGAGTAGTTTGGCAGGTTTCTGTGTTTGTCTTTGACGCCAACAACAGCTTCAAACTCTGAAAAAGTAGTCATGGTATTTGACCAATATTGGTAAAGCTTAAAATACAAGCTGTGTTGACTTGTATAGTCTGACCTATGAAGACAAGCTGTTTGTTTGTTTTAGTTATTTTTGGAGTTTTTATTTGATGGAGAAAGTGTGTTTAGACATGATGTGGAGCAAATAGTTGCAGGTTAATTCCAAGACTAGGATGGCAGTAATGTTCAGCATATGGGATGCATTAATAAATAGATGAGCTATAAAAGTTTCCAAGTGTTCCTGAGTGTTCCTGAATATATTCTTTTAAACTTATTTCTAAGATATGTCGTTCATTCTGGTTATACAGCCTTAGTAGTTAGATTGGGGCATGGATGATAAATAGCAGGATGTACTGCTCCATAAACAAAATACCTCCACCTAAATGAATTTTCACATTACCAGCTTATTTTGGGTTGGGCTTGTCATATAAATTAATATTAATTTTTGTTTCATGGAAATAGTATGTTTATCAATGTTATTCTAATATTCAGTTTACTGCCAAGGGCAATTCCATTAATGTTTAGCACTTGGCCACTGTTAAGGCTCTAATTAATCTACAAGGACTAAACTGGATGAGATTCAAAGTTTAACAGTGGCTGAACATGTTGGAAAAACTGCAGGCAATCTGACTGTTTAAAAAAACACAGCTGAATAGTATCAAGGAAATGCATTTGGTGGTAGGTTTATACATAATACAGTTTTAGAGCCTATTTCATTACAGCTGTGCCACAATTGTACTGTCTAATAGCTCTTAGCTCATCACTTACATCAGTGGTTCCCAAACTGGGGGGCGGGCCCAGACCCATAACAGGGGGGAGCTCAGCAAGGCTAAATAAAAACACTGCTAGGAAAACATGGACACATTTGTGAAAGTAACAATGGGCGAACAATGATGAATCAAGAACAAAGATTTCAACTACCAACAAAAAAAAAGAAAAAAAGAAGAAAATATGATGAGGCATATCTTGCTTCCCTAGGCATGACCAGGTAATGGTCAAGTAATGGTAATGGTCAATGGTGGGTAATGAAGACAGACCACAGCGTGTTGTTTTCTCAAAATATTAGCATCTGACAGTATGAAGCCAAACAAGTAATAACGCTACTTGGGGACATCCTAAACACAAAAAAATAAAAAGACTGTTGATTACTTCAGAAAAAAACTACTCACCTAGTATAAATAGCAGAGCGGTTTTACTAAAGCAGCATCTGTCTTATTGAAAGCCCAGCTCAACTGAATTAGTTTGCAGAGTTTCCTGGTTTAAAAAAATCTGTTTTCATACTGGGACAAAGGTTGTAATCTATATAAATGGTTTGCAACTTCAGAAGAAGATCAGATCAGAAGTCTTTTTTCTTGCCAAGTTAGTATGATTATACAAGGAATTTGCTGTGGTGTTTAAGTTCAGTTGCAGAAAAATACAAAAAGAAATATAATAATAAAAAAAATATATATGCACCAGGGTGCACCATGTCTCAACATTACTGTACATATTAACATTCCATGTAAACATGTAGACACACTGGTTGACATAAATAGCTAGGTACTACCTGGAAAAACATACAATGGTTAAACAAGCTAGAAATTTCACTTTGATCTTTTTCATTGTTTCCTCTGTATTTTATACAACCACTATCTTGGAATTGGGTAAAGCGATGTAACCACCAGGACATCAGATTTCACATACAGCCTGGCTACTAAACAGTCACACAAGGCAAAACCAAAGAAACATGAGTGCAAAGACAGAAAAACAAAGTCATGCAACATCAGCATTTTTAGTCATCTACCATTATGGTGTGTTTGAAAAAAACACTCACAGCCCTTAAATGTTACCACCTGCATTCTCCCACTTTTGCATTACTCCAGTGAGAAAAAATCCAGACAGACACAGACGTAATGGAGAGCAAGCTGTTTTCACACAGACCCCTAAAACATGCAGATGGTCATGTCAGCAAAACTGATACAACTGTATATGGCACCTTTCCTGCACCATCCTCTCAAGCTTCATTTACATTGCCTTGTTGTCCTTGTAGCATTGGATTTTTTTATTTATTTATTTATTTATTTTTTCTTTGGGGGGGATTAAGGCAGGGGTGTCAAATACACAACTCAAATACACACCGGGCCAAAATGAAAAAATTGGAACAGGTTGAGGGCCGGATGTTCAATGTTTATTAAAAACTCTTAAAATGATGATCTTATTGCACACATTGAACCTGGAACTAACAGAGCCTATTAGTTATGGCCTATAAAACATTAATTATTAAATAAATAAATAAAAACAATCTGTTCAACTCTGTATTTATTTCTTATAGTGCTATATGCATCATGTGGTAATTTCATGCAAAAACATTTTCTACAGGCAAAAATTACTTTCTCATTTAAAAAATCAAATATCTTGTTGGCAACAAGAAAAATGCAAAAAAATTAACTGCACTGAAGTATGTATTACACACACACACACACACACACACACACACGCATACATACACACACAGTTTCTGGCTACAAGTTCTTTTTTAGTATTGAGTAAAGTCACACAGGAAATTTTAAATGTACATAAACTAGACAATTATAGTATGATGTTGATTACACATGGTAGGCAGAAAAACACAAAGATTTAAACATCTTTGAAGTATATCACAATTCTTTTATAACATTCACCTATTTTAGTTTCACATAGTGTGGCTTTGTAAACATGCAACTAATACTTTAGGTCAAACTTGACACACCGTAGTTAATGAACATGGTATAATGTATGGGATATGACTCAATGTGCTGTGTCATACACTGATTGGCTACATCACCCACAAACACATACAGTGCACATGTCCTCATTTTATTCTCATTTTGTATTTCCTGTGATTATCAGTATAAATTACTTAATGCTTTTGTTTGGTTCATTTTATGAAGAATAGGTAAATTAAATGCTGTACTGATCATAATTAGCAAACACTAGTATCTGTAAACTATTGCTCTGTCTAAACGATCAGAATTGGCTCTCTGATATATTGCGTGCCTTGGCACCTTATTCCGTTCTCTTGAAAAAGCAGTAACAATAACAATGATTACAGATTCAGCCCTTTTAAATGGCTGGAAAGAGTGGATGCCGACAAAGCTTTAACGTGCCATTTATGGCAGAAAAGCTTTGATCTCTTTCTAAAAAGAATCACATGTCAGAACACAAGCTGATATTAAAACCTCGTGTAACCAAGGTCTGTCTTCTCTTACCCTATTCTGTAAGACATTTTTCAAGTTTCCTTTCCTTTCCTTTCCTTTCCTTTCCTTTCCTTTCTTTTCCTTTCCTTTCCTTTCCTTTCCTTTCCTTTCCTTTCCTTTCCTTTCCTTTGAGTGGACAGCTAGAATAAGACAGTGAGGGCTATTAGACTTTGTAATTGCAATTGTTATGCAGCAAGAAGATGCATCTACAATATGTAGCTAAGTGTAAAGTAAGTATCTTAAAAAGGATCTTAATTTTATCTGACTATAATAGACCAGAAGTAATAGTAAACAAGAAAACTATTTATGGCTTATTAAACTTTCTAAGATTACAATTCAACAAAAAGTACAGGACTGCATCAACCATTGTGCTTTTTAATCACATCTTGACTTATTTGTCCTTCCATGTGGAGGCACGCAGTGGTTCGTATGATCTCAAACCACCTGCATTCAGCTTAATTTTGACAGCAACTTTTAGCGAAGGCTTTGTGTGAAATAAAAATTTAGAAGAATTTGCATTTTCTATTTCCTTCTCTCATTTTTTTTTCATGTGCTCTCTTTTATCATAACTTATATTGTCCAGATGGGCTTATATTTTTAGCCACATGTCCTTCATAATATAATAAGTCATGTTCTGACACCGGTGTCTTACCTTTTTGAAAAATGAACTGCTTGTATTAAATAAAAATCAATATCCATCTATTTTCAGAGTAGGCATGGGCTGGTGTGATTTTGAGAAAATGGTAATCCTCAGCAAAAGAATTTACAGCTTTTCCATATTGCAGTATTGTGACTTCAATTTCAAAGATATTTCTTTAAAGTATTTGAATAAAAAAAAAATTACTTTTGCTTCCCCACTAAACAACCTGTTTTGTCTGGTAGTTAATAAGTCATGCTTTTTATTTAATGATTGCTTAACATGCTAACTCCTGTAGCTGGGTTCATGTCTAGACAGCAATGTTACCTTGATTTAGTCAAAGATTGATGGGTAGTGCTCCCATAGATATGACATCATGTTTAAAGTATGACCTCCTCTGGCAGCCACTTTTTGCAACATGTCTTGCCTGATGCATTATCTTTGTGGAATTCATGATTTATAATTGTGGTATACTTGTAACCAGCAAACAACCCATGGCTAATTCAGTCAATGATTTGGGCTAATTTATCAAAATAAATCAAGTTAAATATGTAATGAATATGTAAATACTCAACTCATCTGATTGTATTTATATTCACATTAGAGGATGTTTTTCCTAAATATGCTGAGCCATGTTTTGAGTTAAAAGTCCTTAAAGGACAGGTAATATATACTTGTCTTTCATTATTTTAACAATCAAGAGAGTAAAAGTTCTGTAGCTGATTACATATGTAGTATTTTTGGAAATGTCAATGTATAATCATATTATGCTGTTAGAGAAGCTTTAACCAGCAATTTTTTTAGGGTGTGTGTTTACTCAAGATTTGTATCTGAGCGTCAGTCAAATTCAGTCATTTCAGTTTTAAAAAATGGGAGACAACACATACAAATGCATGCTGTTGCATGAGGGAGGGGGGGGGGGGGGGGGGGGGGGGGGGGGGGGGGGGGGGGGGGGGGGGGGGGGGGG
>JBAMHW010000016.1:11075007-11090375 GCA_037177495.1 Rhadinocentrus ornatus | reverse complement strand
TGCAGACATGTGCTCTTCCGATCTTGTGCGTGTGTGTGTGTGTGTGTGTGTGTGTGTGTGTGTGTGTGTGTGTGTGTGTCTTTGCAGAATACAGGTAGGACGAAGGCTGAGCCCATTCTGAAACACAAAAAGTGGATATTAAAGAAAAGAAAAAGATTTTCATACGAATAAATCATCAGAAATGGCAAATGAATCTGTTAGTTATTATGTAGCCCTGTTTAGAGCTAACTACTTGTTATTCACCCATTAGTGTAATTAAGCTGTTCTTGAAAAGTTTAATAACTATTGGAATGTAATTTAACTTTATGTAGAGAGATGACAACTAAATTTAATTCAGTAGATGTATAAGATGATATCTCTGTGGTGCAAAGGAGGTAGAAAAGCTGTGTGAAAAAATTAAACCAGAACTAGAAAAAAATAATAGAAAGTTATGAATAATTCTTACCTATCTTTATAATCTATAACTGTATTTCTAACAGGGTAAAATTGGAGAAATTGGGCCACAAGGACTTCCTGGGCCTCCAGGACCAGAGGTAAGAGCACATTTAACTTGTTATCAAGTCTTAAAGGCATGCTATTTGGTTGTTGTTTGTAAACATATATCACAGTGGACCCTTCTACCTGTCATAGATAAAAATTAATACACAGATTATTTCACAGTGATTACATTCTGAATAAGGAATCAGCTAATTGTTTATCCAAATACAGGACCTACGATTCCATTCTGCCCCTCTCTTCTTCAGGGTCTGCCTCTTTTATATTTAATATGTGGAGTAAGCCTTGAATCACTTAATTATGGGATAGCCTCAAAGCTCAGAACATGTGCTACCAGCAGAAAAATACTTGAATAGCTATTTTATTGTTAAATACACTTAAAGCCATGAATAGTTGGTAGCCCAAAAACACCCTTTTTAGCCCAATCTCATTGCGAGTTATATGCTGAACTTGTCCAAATTCTTATTCTTATTCTTAATATTCTTCTTCTTCTGATTCTGATTCTGATTCTGATTGTTATTTTTTTTCCTTATCTTTATTCTTCTTATTATTTTTCTTCTTATTTTTTTTCTTCTTCTTGTTCTCCTTATTCTTTTTCTTCTTATTATTATTGTTATTCTTTTTCTTCTTTTTTTTCTTTTTCTTATCTTTATTCTTCTTAATATTATTCTTCTTATTATTTTGGTTCTTCTTGTTCTTATCTTTCTTGTTCTTCTTTTTCCTTCTTATTCTTGTTCTTTATATTTTTTTGACGACCGTCAAAAACAGAGTGGTGCATTACTACCACCAAGTGGTCTGGAGTGAGCCCATTTGTCAAAACATTAGTTTGTTACATTTTCGCACTTCATGTTGCCGCACCCCCTTTTTCTTTAAAAAGGCAATTATTCTGTAATTAGTGCAGCTTTTTGCATTGATTTGAAGAGCTTACAGTTAAGTTCTGACTCAATTATGTCTAAACATTCAAGCTTTTCACAGGGTGTCATAATAATAGAATAATTATTTAGTTATATTTACTGATGGTGCGCAGGGTGCCTTCACTGATTTTAGATAGAGATGTTGCCGTGGTATTCATCCGATAGGCAGGCCAATACTGACCTTTTAAATTGAGTATGACGCTATTAATCCTATGTTTTATCCAGACACAAATGACAGACAGCAATATATGATAATAATAATTTTTGTCATCTGATTTTGAAAGGGTTTTCCTGGGGATATTGGAGTACCAGGACCAAATGGCCCACCTGGACCAAAGGTATCATCTCTCTATCCATTCAAGAGTTATGCTTTTGGTTATCGATTAGAATTCACACATATAGCTGTGTTTCAGGGTTTGCAGGGTGCAAGAGGGCCTCAAGGCCCACCAGGGCCAAAAGGCATACAGGTAAGATCATTTCACACCCAAATAAATTCCACTTTAGGCTGCCTGTTGCACAGTTTTTTATTCACTGTCACAATAATGTGGAAAATATGAATCATGAAGAAATCGTCATGTCATCATTAGACCAAAGCACGTTTAATTAATATGCTGCTTCTGTTGCAACTAGTCATATGCAAAACAGTTGCTGTTCAGATCAGTTGCTGCTCAGATCAGAGTGGAAGATATTTTTTTCTCTCTGATATCTCTCAGGGTATGTTCCACCAGGTGAAGACATGATTTACCGTTGATTGCTTATGAAAACAAAGCTGAAAGATTTTCCAGTCCTGGAACAAAAGAACAGAAGCTTTTGGAAGGTGTACAATTCCAACTGATTTTGTGTATATAGTTAGAGCTTTCATTTGGCACATGTTTGTAAGGTGTTGAATTGGCCAATAATTTCAGAGGCAATATATGATACCCAAAGAGCATAAATGTAGAAACAAATATTCTACTGTTACTTATGGGATTTCATTTTGTAAAACCACTCTAACAACTGTTGTCAGGGTAGTTTTTGCACATTTTAATTTGTCCATATTTTTTGTTTTTTCAGTTGTATGTGTTTAACCATAGGTATGCATATACCTGCAATGACAAATGCTCTACTACGTGTGTGTATGTCTGTTCGGGAGTATTTGTCTTTGATTAACTGTACTGTACTTCTGCAGGGTGATGAGGGAGTACTAGGCCCACTCGGCATTTCTGGCCCTACTGTAAGAACGCAAATACTAAATATATACAAATATACATAGACATTCATGCTAAACTTTTTGCAAGTGGTTAAAAAAATAAATAAATACATAAAACAATTCTCTTGGATGTCCTGTCATAAAGAAGTAAATGACATGATCACCCTTATTGTAGGGGAGACCCGGAAGAAAAGGCCTCATAGGTGAACCTGGCCCTGAGGGTTTAAAGGTGAGTCAGTATTTATAAAGTAGTCATCATCATATTGCTAATGTGCTGTGAGCATATTATCACTCATTTAAGTCTGATGACAGATAATCACAGAGAAGGTTATTCTTTAGTTTTTGATTAGTAAATCTGAACTATTTTGAACATTATTTTAAAGGAAATTAAATTATGACAAAAGAATCCCAGTGTATTGTTGTCCTCTGTAGTTCCTTTCTAAAGATTATCACGGAAAATGTGAACTATCTAGTTCGATATATATTGATATTTTGCAATATTATTGGCCCATTGAAAACAATCGTAGTTGAATTTTTTTGTTTTTACTATTTTTATTTCAGTGTTGGTGTTGTAATTGTCTGACAATATTAAAAAAAACAACTTGTATTTGCATTTTAAAGTATTGAAAGTTTTGTAGGATTTTGTTATTTTAAATAATAATCTGTTGCTTATTTCATTGTAACACTGTCTCAGGATTTCTGCCCCATTCATCTCCCACACTGTGTTGGAAAGATGGTCTTAATTAGGAGAAAAATAATTTCTACCAGGTTCATCATGATGCAGCACATGGTGAAGCCTGAAATTATTCACAGTACCATTAAGTTAATGTGTTTGTTCCTTCTCACGCTTTAAATATCCTGCAAGAAGTAGGACAGGAAAGTTGTGGCTATCTCTTTAATTACAGCAGTTAATCACTGTGTTATGTTTACTGCTTGCAGGGGGAGAAAGGGGACATAGGAAATGTTGGAAAAATTGGACCACAGGTAAGTCCACAGCTATCGTGGAGTGGATTTGAAGCCTTTTATTCAATCACAGTGAAACAGTAAAAGTGGGGAACTGGCTCATGTCTTCCTGTTTTCCTGACTCACTGTTACTGTTAATAGGACTTTGGATTAAAGACCTTCTATGGAAGTGATATTGTTTAGGTTGCACATTTGTTTATGATTTAAAGTCTATAAAGTGTGATTAACTTCTGTTGTTGCAAGGAAGCACATTTTGTAGTCTGTGCAAAGTATAATAACAGCTCAATATAAGACGAAAAAGCTGTTACAACAAGATGAGAATTTTTGTACATCAAGTGTGCCAAAACAAAGTTTGTTTCTAAAGGATTTAGAAAGGATTTAACTGCAAGATAGCAATGCTCTATATGCCTTTCTTAATATTACTGTAACAATTATACCCTGAGGAAAAACAGGAGAATGCTTCCTCTTTGTAAAATCCTCAAGAATACAACTGCTCTGAACATCACAAGTGTGCTTGTCCCTCCTTGGGGCCTCTTAATGTTAATATTTGCATTCTGTGCATAGAAGAGGCAACCAAGTGGGCCATGTCGGAGTGTGTTGTCGCAGTGCACATATGAGAGGCATTAAGCAGTTACTGAGTAAGGGGCCTTTGAAGCCAAACAGGAACAGTGGAGCTATGCAGAGGAAGAAAAAAGTCTCTAGAACATATGGAGTCTCTAATGAATGCCATTACATCACTTTCCTGATAAACTAGATGTGTAAGAAACTGAGAGAACATTTTAACCCAGTGCTGATGCCATGAAGCATTAATCCACCTGTCTCTTCTGAGTGCCCCTGTGTCACCATGAGGCCTACCATAAACTGTTTCAAGTCAAATTTTAATAGAGATTTTAAGAGATTATAGCAGTTTTGGCCAATATAGATTAGTTGCTGAGAGTTCCATGTTTATGTCAATGTTATTTAAAACATTTATTACCAAGAATTTACCAAAAGTAACTGCAGGTGTCCTTTGAAATGTTGCACATATGTCAACCTGTATGCTTTCATTTTCATGTCATTGACTCAGGATGTTAATTCAAGGCACATGTAAAGACTGAACCCCAACACTTGAGTTCAGCAGTATTTTACTCCTAACTGTAAAGTTAATAGTTTTATTAGTACTTCAGTGACCTGGGTTGTGCTGTCTGAGAAACCAGATCACAGAATACAGTTTCCATGTCAGGGTGCTGTCACATGAAAAGCATTTTAAAACCATTTCTGTTTGTTATTTGACACATGGTACTATGTCATCCTACTTCATATCCTGGCTAAATGAGCTCAGCTAAGAGCTTTTGTTCTCTGTAGGCTGCGTTGTTTTATTGTCACTAAACCAATACTCAGCAGTTTTACTTGAATACCAAAGGATGATACTCTTAATGTGAAGATTTATGACATACATTTTGAAGATGTCAGGCTTTTTAAGTAGAGTAAAGGCATAACTAATAATAAAATGCCTCATCATGTTTATCTTACTGGTTTGTCTATATGCACTGATTTTATTTCATGTTAAGATGCTTCATTTCCTCTCTTTATGGGGATATAACAACCTTGGGATCTGTTAACTGTGTCAAGTGTCACCGCTGTAAATGCATTGGTCCACACAACAGAGACAGCCACAGTCTGACCACACTGTCTTTAGTGGTTGGCCACAATGATCTGGAGTCAAGCAGGCTCATGAATTATTACATTAACACATAGACCATGTACTGTGGCACTTCAGTATTCTGGTTTTGACTTTGTGATGAGTTTGTTAATGTAATACTTGTTTTATTTCTAGTGCATTTTCATGATTGCACCATTTTTTTATTTTTTATTTTTTACAGATGTAAGCTCAATGACTAAGTTTTGAAAAAAAACAAAACAAGTTAACATTTCTGATGTCAAACTAGACACTCATAAATTCTGCTATTATTCCTGAACCTAAGCTCATCCACTGGGAAGACTGGCACTGATCCAAGCTGTAGCCCCTTTCCCAGATGACTGATCTGGAAGTGGTTAAGCTCCTCTGAGAACTCCCAAATATACAGTACATTTCCTAATGTGTTCCCTATAAGGACCGCCATATAAGCTAGTCAGTATATTTAGGGGTAGTATGCACTGAGTTTGAGTTGGTCTGTAAGTAGTATGCAACTAGTAATTCTCAGTTTTTATTATTGTGTCCAAGTGTTATTTCTCCATCTTATACTTTTATCCACAAGTCTCAACAAGGCTGTAATGATGTCTAGCTCTAGCTCATTAATATACCCATGCTGACAATAATTTCACATCGGTATCTTAGTAATAAAACACATATGATGTGGTGATTTGACCTCATTTGGTTAAATTGCAGTGTTATTTATTGAAAATTGGTCAAATAAGGAAACTTAACACTCATGGAACCAATGTGAACCAGTCTGATGGTAATTTACTTTTAATTATGTATTAATATTGTCATAATGTAGTTATAATAAACACTTTTTGCTGCAGTAACTGTGTTGTAAAATCTAATATTATGACAGCTTTAACCTGAATCTGTCTTTAGATGTAACAGTGGTGAAACTAAACTCACCCACACTGCAGGTTTCTCCTGAAATCAGCAGCACCTCTGTTTTTGCTGACGTAATTATTCCATTGTAATCCATGACCTGTTGCATTCCAGGTGTCATAACAGCTTGGGAATTAACCTTTAGTACTTTATCCTGATGCGTTTATGTATAACACTATTTCTTTCCTCCTCTCCTTTGCAGGGTCCAGTAGGCCTAATTGGGATAGCTGGGGTGATAGGAGTTCCTGGTGAAAAGGTAAGGAGTGTGTTTCTCTGTCATTAGGCTGTCAGAGAGCATCAGCTGCTTGCTTGTCAGTCGCAGACCCCTATAATTAAGCCTGTGTTTAGCAGTGTTGGCTTGAGGCCCCAGAGGCCCCGGAACACATGCTTGTATAAACACTCAACACTCTTATTTTCACATCAGTATCAATATTGTCAAACCTATGTCACCATAAGTGCTTTTGAAAGTTCTGTCGGTCCACTGAACCAAGTCAACTTAACATTAAAAGTTAATTCAAGAAAAGTATTTAACTTAGTAGTTGGACAGATTTCCGTGTCATTTAATGTTAAAGACATATAGAAGTCTAAATTATAAAACAGAGCTGTGAGTAACAATGCACAGGCATGAGCTGTATGAAAATACTCAGTTCTGTTTCCTAGCTGAATGCAAAATGCTCTGTCGCTTGTGATGCTTTTGACAGCCCTGTGGGTGTTGATAATTGACAGTCCTCCAAATAAAACAAAACAAACAAACAAAAAAAAAACTCCCACTTTTTTACCTTCCATCTCCATTGTTCCCTCCCTCTATCTCAACCTATTGCCCTTTTTTTCCTATTCAGAAGGCTTGTTTGTCAGAACATGTTCTTGTGATAGGAAGCCATCTGCTTGTCAGATTCTTGCTTGTCCTCCAACTCTACTTACAGAAAATCCTCCTCCTGATTCACTATGTCAGCTCCAGCTGTACCCTGACAGCCCACAAATTCCTTTTACATTATATTTGTATTTTCAATTCAGCACCAACCATGGAAATGTATTAGTCTTTCCATTACATTGTCTTGAAGTGAATAGATTACTGTAGGTCACATAATGCCAGACACATTTGGAATGATCAATATATTACTACCACAAGCTTGGAAAATGCTGAACTGAAGAAATCCCAGATGAACAGTATCTGCTTGCTCCAAACCTTACCTCGCTTGCTTCAACCTTCTATGTTTAAGAAGTTCCTCTCCAGCTTCATGACTTTTTTGTAAGGAGAATGTGTTTAAAGTTATTAGGTGTTTTAGGTGGTATGCTTTTAAGTCACAGTATAATAATCAGTTATCTCATTTTGTTTTTATTGTGTTGTTTTTATTCCCAGGGCGACCGGGGACCACCAGGTCCAACAGGTCCAGTTGGAGAGAAGGGACCAACGGTAAGTGGAGTTGCTTAGGACATCCTGCTGGGCTCTGGTTCCTTTGTATGGGTTTTCAAAAATCCAAATAATAAAATATTAGAAAGGTGGTTTCCAAATATCAGTCAGTCTTAATACAGTTTTCTCTAAATTAATGTCTGAGAGCATCTTAGATTGTCTTAGAATGATAAACCTATAATAGGCTAAATTTAACCTGTATGTTTTGGCATATGGTATGTGGCTGCAAACAAAAGTTGGAAGTGGACCCACTGTAAGTCTAAAAAGTTCCAGACTAAATTTTTCTAATGCACATTTTTGCTCAAACCAGCAGCAACAATATTTTTTCCTCCGCAGTCGTTTAAAGATTGCGAGGAGTGATGTTTTAGATGCTGAGAGACGTGTGAAACTATACAAATTAAATAAAAAAATAAAAATGAAAAAGTCTCAGAATGCCCTTATGGTTTTGATATTCGGCTCTTGTATAAAAAGCACAAACACAGGAGACTAGTCTCCACCACCTCCAATTTGGAACTCATTGAAACAGTTGAGGATTTTTAATGGAAACGGAAATGCATATTTATCCAGTTTAAAAATGTTTTAAAAATGATGGATTATGGAGTGTGCTTCCCAAAAGATTATGGTAAGTCTAGTGAAAGCTAGAATAGTGTGGTGAATAAAGATATTGCAACAGAAAGAGGCTATTGCTGTTGTTGAAGATTGGTTTGATAATTTTTATTTTTTTTTGTCTGTACAGGTAAATAGCACATTATTTTCTCCACTACAACTGAAAATGTATCAGTATATAGTTATTCTAACTTTGTTATTTAATTTAATTTTATTCTATTATTTTGTATGCTATAGTGTTGCATGAGTTCTGAGTGAGGCTGGCAAACATCTCTAACTGTCTAAAGGCTTTGACTTAGCACTCTTGACTTAAGTGGCTGACTTAGTGGTTTCCAGAATGACTAGAAGAGAGGATGACTAATATAGTAACTATAGGTATGAAGTTGGAGGTTTTAACTGCTGCTATTGTGTGTCTATGTTTAATGCGTGTTCCTACAAAAAAAGGGAGAACAAGAGAAATGTGTGATTTATGATAGGAGTTGAGGTAAATCAATTGCAAACCAGTTTGTAATGTAGTAGGTCATTTCAAAAGCTTTGGACCATTTTTTTTTTTACAGATTAGTGATCACATCACCACATTCTGCCTCCTTTTAAAGATTATTTGAAAGTACAGTATTATACTTTTTTTTTTTTTTTTTTGTAAATCTTTGCCACTTTGTCATTGCTTGCTTTATTATTATTTTTTAAAATTGTTCTTTTATAGATTTGATCTCTTTTTTTTTCTAGAAGGCCTGGACCACATTTAACACAAAGTAGCATAAAACATTGCTCTTCAAGACACCTCTGATAGTTTCAGGTTGCATATATAACCATATTTTACTTCATCTTTCACTTCTGTTGTACTTCTTCTCCATGTAAGTTACTGATAGTCTATTGCAGCATATCTTGTGTTCTTTGTATAATGCTAACCAGCTTTACTACCCATGCATGTACCATCAAGTATTGATGCAATTTTTTCTTTACCTGTCTATGCTTTATTCTGTTGTGGTACAAGGGCTATCCAGGGGTACCAGGAAGTCCAGGAGACATCGGCATGCAAGGTGCATCTGTAAGTTACAAACTCTCATTACAAACATGTCTCGTAAATTGTTGTTCTATAAGCTGATGTGCAATGAAGAATGTAAATTTCTATTTAATACATGTTAAAGGTAAATTCAACTGCTTTCTGGTGCATATTTTAATTGAAAAAATATTTCTTTGCTAACATTTTTGTTTCTCTATCTTCTACGTATTAGATTAAGTTAAACATACATTTTCCCCAAAGCTCATCCTCATTGTTTATATCTATACTGGATATCATAAATACCTAACTCACAATATTATCTTGGACTAATAAACAAAGTTGTGGAGTAACAACATTTAGGCAATTAACTTTGTTTTGTTTTCCTGTTTCCTACAGTTTTTGTCCAGACATGTGAAAACTGTGTCTTAACTGACTCATAGATCAGTAGTAATACTTGCAGGACTAGTGATGAAAGAAGCTACTGGAGGAGGCTATCCTCTGTTTAGTTTAACCAACACACTTCATCAAGCCCAGAAAGGATTATGAAAACATAAAGCTTTTTTTTTTCCTTTTTTTATTATTTTTTTTTAAATTTCCTGTTTGAATCATGTCTGTGCTTCCTGTTTTGTGCTTTCCATATTTTTTTCTCACAGGGTCTGCAAGGACAAAGGGGCAGTCCAGGCATTGCTGGTCCAAAGGGTAGAAGGGTAAGAGTTGTATTTAGCTTTCCAAAATGAATTGTATCTATTCCTTGAATGCTTTGTGAGTCTACTTCAATGTAGCCCATTAAAACTTTATTCATTAGACCTGAAGTTCTGTTTTTGTCGTCACAGGCAGATTCCAGTAAACTAGAGGTTAAAGTAGTTAGAGACATGTGCTTCTTGTTCCACTTGGTCTGGATGTCTTTGTAGGTACAATTACAACTGTTTCACGAGGATGAGAATCTTATGTTAAAAGAAATTATGGCGATGTCAGATAGGGGAGGGAAGGTAACACTAGTAGGACATCATGTGGTTGAGAGGAGAAAGGCAGCTACAGATCAAGTAGCAAAGAGGACTTTCTGACATGAGATCTGGTTTCATGGAGCTGTGCCAAATTTGAGCTCGTCTTAAATAGTAGAATATCTAAGAAAATTAAACTGTTCCAATAAGCTTAAATTATTGGATATTTGTTAATTAAGAAGGCTCTTGTATGACTCTACCATTTCTGTGGGCTCTCAGTCTGGTGAAAAACTAGGTTTTGTGTTTTATTAGGGTTTGTTACCCTTATCAATGTTCAGCTTGTCTGAACACAGTGTTCAGAGCTCTAATTCAGCCTCTGAAAGATAGTTTTTCTCTGTTTTTGGTCTGGCTGCTAACAAACAGCATCCTAACCGTTTCATAACTGAAAATCGTTACCTAATTTCTCACACATCATTACTCGTGTAATTGCCTTCTTTTGTCTTCTGTTTACCTATTTTTCCACTCTTTAGTATTTTGCCCAGAGTCATATGGCAGCACTTAACATGCTACAACGTGTGTTTTCAACTTAATCCACTCGTGTCAGTTTGTTGTTACATTTACCATCCAGTTTGGATAAGATGTAATTATCCTCTTCTTCTCGCCCACATTGGCCTCCTTTGCTGAGTCATGGGCTAGTGAAAATAAAACAAGTGAAAAATTTGAGCTTTGACTATTTGAAAGTAAACATACACACTTCACATGCACTTTGTCTGAATAAAAGATTAATACAACTTGAAAAAAACTAAATTACCTGCACTATTTCCTTTACTTGTTCCAGTACTTGTTAAATAGATTTCTTTTTATTTGTTCTGTAGACAAACTGTGCAGATAGTTAAAACCTGACAGCTTATTTACCCTAAAGTTTACATCATTCAGTTCTGGTCAACACTGGAACACTGTTTTATTTTTTCCATTCTTTTTATACTAGAGCTCTGCCCAAATTAGCGCTGGCTTTAATCAGAGCTGTGCATCACAGCTAACACCTTGTACAGAGTGAGACAGTTCAAATGACCAAGTTCACATTAAATATTAGCAAAATTCAGAATAAAGGCAATAACTGCGTTTTAGCTATTTCCATAGTTATGCAACACTAGGAGTTAAAGATCATAAAAAATATCTGCAGACTGCCTGAGCAAAACTTTCATCAATGTCCTCCTGTTTTCAGTGGCCCCAATACCTATATTATGATTTCATTTGGCCACATTCACAGTGTAGTTGTCATTTATAATGATTTTTCTGTCTTATTTGTCACATTAAGAAGTAATAAGGTACTGATTAAAATGCAGGCTATTATTGCAAAACGTTATCCAGTCATTTCATTACTTGTACAATTTTGTAAATTCCAATTTTAGTCAATTTAGTTCAACGTTTTCTGACATAATCAGCATGAATTCAAATAACTGAGAATAAATCTGCTGTACTATGTTGACGTCAAAAGTAAATGCTTAAGGCAAAGGTTTGACATACACAGTTTACAACTACCATGCAACCCTTGACCCTGACTTAAGTGGAAGGTCTTTTTACATATAAAACATCAAGGGTGCATTTTCAGATTGAGTTTGGAGTTGGTTTTGATGATGTGAATAACTTGTGCCACTGCTTTTCTAAGGACTCATATGACCATGTAAACATTTGATCAGAGCCTTTTCAGCATATTGTTTACTGCCCCTTGCATGCTCATGATTGGGGATTGAATCAAACTGTAGCAGCAAAGCAAACTGTTGTTTACCTTAGCAAGGCTACTGTTAATGAAACGGTCTTGCATGAATATAATTACAATAAACTGACTGAATTTGAATGAACTAGGGAATTTAGGATTGAAATAATTTGTATTTAGTTTTAATTGGATTCAATTATAACTGGAATGAATTAAAGTAATTTATTACTGAGAGAACGTTTAAAAATTAAAAAGATTCCTAAGTGCTCTTTACATCACGATTAAAGATGAAGAGATATACCACAGGAAGGAACAAATATAAAAGAAGGATATCTCCTCTGAAAGCTAAAAGGAAGAGATTTGCTCGAGCAGCATGATGGTTGAACTATCAGCGGACATGTTAGCTGATGCAATTGTTGAGATATGAAAGATTAGACAAAAAACAGGCTGACAAAGAGCTGAAACAATAAACAAGGACAGAATGTGGAGGGTCTCTGAATGAATTCACAGATCATTATCTGTCACCTTGTGCATGTGGTGGTGCAACAACGCTGTGAAACCCTGATATGCTTGTGTGGATGATAGGCTGCAGCGTTTGAGAGGAAGCCCACCTAAGCAGACGAATAATCTACACTAATTACTTTGTTGGAGGTGCTATTTCAGTTGAGTGAATGCTGGACAATACCCATGTCAACATATGTTTGATTCTTTGATGCTAAATGTGCAGCTGTTTCTTTATAAATGATTAACAGAGAATAATCTGATGTTGCTGTTGTACAGGGGCCTCGGGGTCCAGATGGTGCACTGGGAGAACCCGGTCCTGAAGGCATCAAGGTAAATAAATACATCGCCTTTACTAAATGTTTGAAAATATGGGTAACATATAGTGCTTTTAGTCTTTACTTTTTTCTAAAATGACTCCCTATACGTCTGTAATTTGTCAGAGTTGAGATTTTTATTCTAAAGTTCTGATCTATATATTTTTACAGGGTGAAAAGGGTGAGGTTGGACAAAAAGGAGAACCAGGATTTATAGTAAGTAATAACTTTGCCTTATTTATACAGAGAAGTAAAACACACTTCTGCTGGCTGCTGAATTTATAGTATCTGCACGTATCTTATGTCTGACAGATTTTCATAAGAAAATGAGAAGACATGTTTATAATCATCATTTATCCAAAGCCAGCAAAAATCACCATCATAAAACAGTCATCATCTAGCTGCACCTTGGTGGCATATGCTTTATAGAGATGCACATTTACTTCCTGTTAAAGTAATTGCCACATGGGATTTTCAACAGTATCTCATATTAACCTTTGGGCCTTTGTATATGTTTTTAGGCTTTAAATCAGGCTTTATTAGCAGAGAGGGTCTTCTGGCTTCTGTAATGGTTTTTACCCATTTGTCATTCTAATGTACTACTGCCTGCTTGTCTTAAGGAAACATGAGCTAAATACTGCATATGGAGGAGTAGCAGGATTAAAGTAAAATTTGCATTTAATTTATCTAGCTGAGTGAAATGCGCTTGCAATGTGTTTGTAATGTCTAAAATGGGAAACACACAGAAGTAATCTATAACAGCAGACCCATTTTGAGTCAAAGTTGTTTTCAGTGCATGCAAATGTATGGTTATGAATATAATTGTACTATATAATAAGAAAATGTCACAGATTACAATTGCTCACAGAAAACTTATGTGTAAATGTTGTGTATTTATTTATTTATTTTTCATAATAAACTTCTGATTTAAGCTTCATTTTAATTTTTCAATTACTGATGTCTCTTTTCAAAGGGCAAAGCTGGGAGTCCAGGAGAGAGAGGCCCTCCTGGAAAGCCTGTAAGTAATGTTCAACCTGTAGTTAATTTTCAGCTGAATATCTCTTTCAGAGCTTTAATCATCATCTTCAATTCACCAAGATGCATTACTATGGGTACAACGGAAAAACAGACTCGTAAAAATTTTCCACATCCTTCTTCCACCTGTGAAACAGTGTGTAATCATTTAAATTGTTCGCAGTAATAAAGTCCCCCAGGGGGAAGTTGTCAGTAAAAGAAACTCAGTGGTTCATTCAAGCTCATTGCCACATGTTTGTGTATTACTTCTTGTTCATTTGGTATAGATGTGAGGTACTTGCCCTGCAAATAATTTACATGCTTGCATGAGCAAAGTGTGATTATTTAAAATAAAACTTTTTTTTATTACTTCTATTCATAATGAGTTTTAATGAAAACCTGGGAATGTTAGTAATACAAATGTGTACAATGATGTGCTTTTTGAAATATTTTCAAGTTATATTTTCACATTTATTTGATTATGAGTGTAGTAATTTTCAGATGGTTAAAATATTTATTGCAGTCAGTGAGACTTGGTAGACGTAAACAGTTAATGTTGACTCAATATCTTGTTTTAGTGTCACACAGTTGACTTTTGGCAGCATTAAAGAAAGGTTTTCCAGCAAAATATTTGTTTTTAATTTATTTGCAGTTAAGAACATATGGATTATAGTTTCAATGTGCTTTTGAAATTAGAAAGGATAAATTGAGCAATTCTCCACATACGGTTCAACAAAAAGATCAAACAGATATTTAAAAACAGACCTATGTGGGTTTTCTAAGTGGTGATAACACAATATATTAAAGGTGTACTTTAATGACTTTAATGACTAGTTTTACTATCACATGCATACTTATGCAGCATTGGCTGTCAGTTTAAATACAGTAAAAAATAGTCTGCTTTCTATTTTGGCTAAACATTTTACACTTTTGGATTTCTAAAAATTAGTCTTGAAACATGCAGGCATATGAAGTCACTCTTAGTCTGTTCTCTACATATGCACACACACACACACACACACACACACAATGCATTCATTTAGTTATGCACTTATTAGGACCTCTGTGTGATTAACTAGATCTTATGCATTAAATCTTGTGGTTGAGAAAAGCTTTTATGTCCACTTTATGACCAAAGGTTTCTGTTAGAGGAGCTGTTGATATGCTGTTGCTAACTCATGTTGAAATATAAAAATTGTCTCTTCCTCATAAATTATACACTGTTATAAATCATCCGACTTTTAAAAACCTAATTTGTCTAAAGCTGAATTTGTCTTCATATAGAGTCATAGCGCCATCTTGTGTCTGGTAAAATTTCCTTAAAAATTAATAACATTTAAGTTCTTGTGGGGAAAAAAAAAATTATAAAAAAATGTTTAGAAGAGCTTTCTGAATGCTGTCCAAAGTGGTGGTGATAAAAATGATGGTAGCCATTATCCATCATCATGCTTAAAAAGGGTTCAATTAACACAAGCAAAAAAAAAAAAAATTTTATATATTGGCAAGCTCTTAAACAATAAAAGGTGCTACACACAAACCAAAGGGAAAAAAAAAAACTGTTAAACCAAATCAATGATTCTCTCAAGTAGATAAGACCAATGCATATATGACACAACCAATGACAATGCTCAAAAACTAACCAGTAAGACTTTTGCCTTGGTCCACACCTTCAATGTGTTCTGTCTAATCTGAGGTTTAGAATATATATATATATATATATATAAAGTATATATA
>JBAMHW010000016.1:11044808-11060920 GCA_037177495.1 Rhadinocentrus ornatus | reverse complement strand
CTTTTTTCCCCCGGTTTTTGAAGAATGGAGTATTCTGAGAGAATGAAAGTGGTTTTTTCTAAAGGGAACTAAAAAAAAAAGAAAGTGCAATGTTTTTTTTTTTTTTTTTTTTTTTTTTTTTTTTTTTTTTTTTTTGTCTTGGTGCAAAACATTATTAGACATGTGAGGCTGTTTCAGGTCATATTTGACTTGTAACCTATTTAGATGTATTGTTGATATGCCAGAGTGGGTCACATCAAGGAAAATGATCCTCCTACAAGAAATGTCTGTGGGCACAGAGACAGGCCTGCTGGCCTTTTAAGAAGCACAGTGGTTATAGTAAAATAGTGAAACAGCATAGGAGTGACCTATATGATACACAAAAGGAACAGAAGTCATACAAAGGTCAAACAATGCCATGAGACAAACACAATATCTGCAGAGATGTAATATAATAGTAATAAAAAGAACTATTTTGAATCAGTTTGGGTTGAGAGGATGATGGTGAGGGCTTTCATAGCATTATAAAGGTACATGAGCTGGTATTTCAGTAACTGATGTCATGGCAACAAAACATAATGGCAACAAACCCATGGTCTGATCATCCAAGATGAAGAGCTTGGTGATAATTTGAGGAGAAAGAGTAGGAAGACAAGGAAGAAAACTCTGATTACAGCCCAACTGATTAAGAAGACTGATGGTGAGGAGCAGGCAGCAAAGCAGAAGCCTATTTAAAAAAAAAAAGGAATATCTATCAGTTGGTATTTACGCAAGAAGTCAACACAAGGGGACCGAAGAGAAGGAGATGTTGTTAATAAAGCTTTTTTTTTTTTGTCCTCTAAATGATAAATGTTTAATTTATATTGATAATTGAGGGGCAAGACTGTTTTCTGGCAAGACATTCCCTAGAAACAGCATCAATTCTTGATAACTTGGTAACCCTCATGCTCACAGAATGGCACTGTTGCTAATATTCAGTTGACAATTTTAAGAAGGTTCTTGTCTACTACCTCTGGTTAGCCCAAATTAGCTTTTTACTTCTTAGATGGGGAAAATTATATTGCAGTTGCAATTTAATGTGTTATGTAATAAGTATAATCTTCCATTTCTCAAAAATGTATCCTCAAACGTCTTACAAAAATGACATCTAGTGACAGTAATGCATCCACTCTTTTTTTCTGAACCTTCTTAACAGTTTTTGTCTTTGTCAGGCCTTTTATGACAGTAACATGGCCAATCGCCCTTTTAGAAGTTACTGCTGCAAAAGTAGATAGAAACTGTTTAATCCAGTGTACTTGTAGAGGCTAAGCCATTGCTTGAAGCCACTGAGATGTTCTATTCTGGTATGAATAAACTTAGGGCGCCCTTTACCTTATGGTTGTAGGATAAAAGCTCTGTTTTTTGCAATAAAATGTTTATTTGTTATCCATCTTTTTCTTTTGGGCAAATTATGGTGCGGTGCGGTCAAACACATGGTGAACACCTGCTGGGAAACATGTAATTTCAGATTATCAACCCCAAACGTTATCAGGGTAGAAGGTTAAAATTAAACACTTTTCCTACCCCCAGCAATCCTCTGCAAGTTCAAACGTGGGATGAATTTCTATTTTTGACCATTTTGCATCTGTATTTTACACCAGGTAATATGTAATAGTCCTCTTTAACAGACATTATTAAAGCTGTCATTGATCATCTGTTTAATGAGAAACCTCGACAGCGTTATGTAGACCTGTAAATGCAAGGGGCAGCTTTGTGTGTCCTGCAGTAAATCATTTATTTTGGTCCCTCTGTAACTTCACCTGTTTTCCCACTGAGTGTAGTCTCCATTTGTGAGAGTTTATTTTTCAGTTTAAATTAAATCTCTGAGTGATTTTATTAGGTTGATAAACAGTGACTTTTTCTTATGCAAGAGTTCCCCAGCACCTGCAGATCGTGGGTTTCACCCAGAAAAAATAACAAAAACTACAGTAGTATAATACCAGTCTGTTTCTTGACACTCCGCTCTCCTTAAAGTGACTAAGGAACAAGCCATGTGTGCCCATTCTGTCTGTTATTCTAATATCAGTCTCTCACTTCAGTTTTACCACATTGTTGATGAAGCAAGAAACCGCTGTGGTCTGCAACGTGAGAGGGCAACTCAGAAACAAGCAGCCTGTTTTACGAGGACACTGTAGATGCATTTAAACAGCTATTTCTGTACTACAACTATAGAAATATGTATGGAAATTTTAAAATAAACAGAAAGATAGAACAGTTAAAATAATAATAATTATGCTTAACTTTTATTATACAAATTCCCAGCACAGTCACATATACTGTACAAATATTCAGTATCAAGCAAAACAAATCTATATGTGTGTTTTATGCATAAACTATAAACATTAATTTTGGCCACTACCTAAAAAGTATGTGTGTTTGATATGGTCTGCTGCTGACTGCTGAAAACCTCTTTTTGTTAAAGTCTGTAAAAGAAAAATGTGTTCAAAAAATCATGACAGATGTGTTGAGTGTTTTATTACCTCTAGCAGCCTCTAGCAGGGTAAAGTTTCAAGAGCAGTGTGCTGTATTGTTTGGGTTTTGTGTGCACACAATGATGCAGACAACCTCATGGTGTCCCACTGCTGAACAGTTGGTGTTGCTAAAGTTCCAAAAACTAGTGCAGCAGCTAAGTAAGTGAAGAGAAAGGATGCTGTACACTACTGGTCATAGGTTTTTGGAAACTGTCCAACTGGATTAAATGGGAAAGTGTTCCCAAACTTATGATCAGTAGTGTACAGGGAAGTTTGCAATTGCTTTTTGAAAAAAATAAATAAATAAAAAAAGTACAAAACTGAATTTAAACGCATGAAATGCCTGTTTGCTTCAATCAATTATTCTTTTTTTTAATTGAAATTTTCTTGTACATTGTATGAATTTGTATATAAACATACTATTAATCTGGCCCTTTTATTTTCACGCAGGGTCAAAGAGGCTTACTGGGATCGGAGGGACCTGTTGGGCGCCCTGGTCCTAGAGGAGAAATTGGACTTCCTGGACAACCTGGAGAAATAGGACCATCTGGTCAGAAGGTAAAAATGATAATACTGAAGAAGTGTTTTTATTCCAAATTGTGGTTGTATGTTATGAAAAATTAAGACATGAATTTGAAAAAATGTTACTGCAAGATGTGCTTGCATTTTAATGCATAATTTTGGCTGATTCAGGGAGAGCCTGGCCTGCCAGGAGACAGGGGAGCCCCTGGATTCAAAGGTATGGAGGGGGCCACGGGTGACCAGGGCAAGAAAGGCGATCCAGGACCCAAAGGACAACCAGTGAGTAGATACTATACAAGCATTTGTGAAAGAAAGCAAAAGTTCTCTTTACGCATTCAGCTGTGTATACAATCACATGGGCAATCATACTGAAACAATGCAAACTCTCAAATCAATCTACTGCAATATAGACAAAATAAATTACATGAAAAAATCATTTTTGTGTAAATCTTAGTTAGGAATATATATTCTCTTGATGTTTTTGTTTTGTACCTGCTTTGTTCTCAGCTTCATAAATATTTATTTAATGGCGATTTAGATGCCATCTCTTTCACATAGAACACATATTTTAATAGTTGAAACCAAATTTTTTAGGTCACTTCATTGCTCACTGCACAATCCCAGGAATGCTCTTGTTAAGCTTGTATGCTTATAACACCTCTCTAAATAAAACTTCAGGGGTCTATGTAAGTGATCTGTATTGGGTTAAATGTGCGTGTCAGATACTTTTTAACCCTGAGTGGAGGAACAAATTATTTGGAAGAGACCAGGAATGGAAACATTCCATGGGTAAGGCTAGGTTATGTAAGATCTGCACACTCCAGCGTCTACTTTACTTATGTAACCTGTCAAAGTAGAAGAACAAAGAAACAACATTTAATCCCCCACTTTCCCCTCCTTCTAGTAGTTATCCCTCTGACACTCATTAAACAGAGAGGATACTCAGGCCCTTGAGTCAGATCACTTTACACTTTTCAGTAAATACAGTTTCTCAGCCAAAGACACTGGCTTGAAAATGTAGCTGTCCAAAGGATGTGAATGTCTGGCTGTACAAACACACTGTCTAGCCACCTGGATGACAGACAGCTCTCAGACACAGAGCAGGATGTAGACAACTCTCTCTTGAGTGTGTTCAGGAAGGTATGTGAATGAGTGTTGGGGCAACTGTAGAAACAAAACCCATGTCTGTCCAAGTTCCTCTGAAAAGGACAGGATTTTTTTTAAAGGCCAGTGTACTGTGTGACTGTTTTGTCTAGAGCTGTAGGCAGCACCATAGTGAGATTAACTTTCAGCCTGAGACTTTCATGGCAGAAACCACCCAACTTTTATAAAAAATGAAACAGCAGTGCAATTCTAATTATACTGAAGTTTTGTTAATAGGCTTCTTTGTTTATTAATGTCTCATTTTTAGGATTTCCTTTTCAGTACACATTAGCATGAAAGAGTGTGACTGCTCCTGAGACACTGAGCTTCTTTGCTAGCTCTTCACAAACTTTAATTTTTAAAAAATAAACATTTGTTTACACCATTACCGGTCAAATATTGACACATTGCGTCAAAAATCATATTCATCAATGCATTCCTCACAAAACTCCACTCATACAACTGTAGAGTCTTAATTAGTATACAAGCATATGCAATAATCTTTTTTGCCTACAGGGGGAACCTGGAGATTTGGGAATGGTTGGCTTGCAAGGCTTTCCAGGGCCAAAGGTATGACACAGAATTGGTAACTAAAATTTAGAGTGCAAGAGATTATTAAACATAACAGACAAGAAAATTAGAAAATAATAGATTTTTTCTTATACCAGGGGCCAACAGGTGATTTGGGACTAAGAGGCTTCCCTGGCCCTAAGGGACCTGTAGGTACTCTGGTAAGTTTTAATAAAGGTCTAAAGATATAAAGGCACTTTATTCACATTTGACACCAAAAATCAAATCCATTGGATCTGTGGGGTGCCTCGGGCTCCCCTCTGTCTCCCCCTGATGCTTTGGGGTGCGGCATGGTCACGGCCCTCTTACAAGCACACATTTCATCCTTGTTGCATGGTCACACACGCACGTTCACGTTCACACCAGCATGCTCACAAACAAACTCGTCTCTCTATCCGCTCACAGCTAGCGGATGTACTGATGTGATTTAGGCAGCCTAAACAACTTTTATTTCCATATTTTAATTCTGTCATTTTCTCTTCTTCTCTCTTCCTCTATCTCCCTGTCAGGTTTGGCACTGACATATCAAGAGTAAAGAAAATAAGATTTTAATAAAAATAATAAAAATATTCCAAACATCAAGGGCAGCCATTTATATAACATGTCTCCCTTGGTAGATCAAATCTGTCTGGCAAAATATGGCACACAGACCGGCGTTCTGTATGTTAGAACGCTGGACAGGACAGAGTAAAAAAAAAAAGATTATTGTGGCTTAGATGTCTGATAATCTTCACAAACTTATGACACATATTGCTTGGAAACATACAAAAGACATGTTTGTCACACACTTTGCAACTAGACCTAACTAAACCTTGCTGTTTGTTTCAGGGGTTCACTGGACCTGTAGGCCCAGAAGGAATGATTGGTCCAATAGGAAAACCTGTAAGTTTTACTTTATGTGTGTTTGTGTATTCAAATCATGTATGATTATAATAACACAGTTATTACAAGGTAGTTACAAGGTAGTGGTCTGTAAATTTCACATTGTGTTTAACTTCCTATTTAACCTGGCTAATAGTGACCAGGGTGGGATTAAAAAAACTGTATATTTTTCTTTTCCTTAGGGGCCAAGAGGTCCAAAAGGAAACAATGGTGAAATGGTAAGATTTAAAATTGGATATCAACATCTGGAAAGTCTGTTTAAATAGTCTAAAGTATTTTCTAATATACCGTATGATTATCCAGTATCTTTCTATGCAAGTGTGAGAAAATTCCTCACTGAAAAAACATTGGTAGGCCACTAATCACTGGGAAATGTCAAAACAGATTATGAGTGTGACAATTTAGACTGAGGATGACTTAAGATGGACTGAGAAGGTGAATGAATGCAAAATTGGACTCAGTTAAGTTTTGTTTATACCATACTCCTAAAGTGACTGGGCCTAGCTGTAACTCAGGATCTCATGGAGTGTGTGAGGCCTCAAGCCCTCTTAGATAAACACTTCTGAGGAAATGTCCTGTCAAAATGTTTGCATGCCTAACCACAGTGGAATTTGCATAGTGACTGTTGTATCCCTGTTCCCAGTCTGTAATATAAACTGTAGTTAGATTCTCAGCTCAGCCTGAATCCATCTGCAATGTACTCTACCACACACACACACAAGCTCACTGTGTGCACGGTAGATCATTAATTGTGGTCTTTCCTTCAAACACTGATGATGTGTACGCGCTAACATACATACACATGAGCTACCTAAAATTCCACCAAGACTTTAAAAAATGTAAAAAATAAAAAAATAAAAAAAGCCCAGCAGTCACAGATGTTAGATGCCTCCTCACCCAGAGGAGGCAGTAAGTGACCACCTGCTCCCTTCTCTCTCAGACAAAATGCATTAAAAGGTTACATCATTTATGATTCTTTTTTTAGCCATTTTGAAAAATTATTTCTGTGTACTACACATTTAGGGGCCTCAAGGACCACAAGGAAACCCAGGACCCAGAGTAAGTGCTCAATTCACTATAAAATTTGAATATTTTAGGTCCTGGATAAATGGCTTATATTTCTAGCCTTATAATGATTACAAGTTGTTGTTTTTTTAATCAGGCCAGTATGCACACTACTTGCATTGATTTTGAACAGTGTGCTGGTTTTTGCAAATTTGTTTATTAATGTCTCATTTTTAGGATTTCCTTTTCAGTACACATTAGCATGAAGGAGTGAGAGTGCTCCTGAGACACTGAGCTTCTCTGTTAGCTCTTCACAAACTTCAATTTTAAAAAATAATCATGTTTACACCATTAATTAGTTATAAAACCATTGATTGAACAGCTATTACATATTATATATGGAAAATAAGTTAATGCTGCAATGCAATTTATTGAATTGCTGATAAAGCTATAAATAAACACTTTAGGCAAGAATATGTTATAGACATCTTTTGTCTTTAAATCTACAATAGAAAAATCAGCTGCTGGTGGTATATATGTTAAAGAATAATGAAGCTCTTTTAGAACTATTTCAGCTCTTTTGATTATACAAGTGTAAGGCAGTAATGTGGTTAAACATTTAATGTTGACTTGTAATGTAGCTGCACATGAGAATATCTTCACATAATCATGACCGAGCAAAAACTGACTACCGCTAAAATATGATCATTTTCCAACTTGTTACTTATTTAATCAGTTTCTTACCTTGTTCCTTAGGGACCCCCTGGTGCTCCTGGTCCAACGGTAGGTTCATCTTGTCAGTAATCTAGACTAGTTTAAGTTAGACAGCAGAAGTCTAAGGCAATATTTTGAATGTGTCTTCATCTTATTTGTATTGGAAGTTATCAAATTACAACTTTCTTTCTTCTTGAAATTTTTAGCTATGCTGCTATACTATACTTTTATTTTATTTTACATTTATAGTAAATTCTGAATCACGTGTAGCTCTCTGCTCTCTGAACAACCTTTTTTTGTTAGAATAACCCATAAAAATAACAGTATATCAGATTAATTTTGTTTACACACATTAAATGATAACTCGGATGTTTATCCTGAGTGGAATGTGGAATTCTTCCCCCTACTGAAGTCAAGAATGTGGTGGTTTGTTTATGCTAGACTTATTTTACTGCTTTTCTTTGTTATTAAACTGTACTCTGACTATATATAAGTTTTCTCTGTTAACTGGGCATGTTTTGGTTTTCTGTAATCAGTGAATAAGCCTTCAGATTAAAATCTTTTTAGTTGAATTTTGAGCAAAGCATTGAATCTGTTATGGTTTTCATAGAGCTGTTGATTTTTAAATCCACAGAGGCAAATTTATGATGACTTAGCTGTCTACAGTGTGTCTGGTTCCAATACTGACCTCAGGACAGAGGTAAAACACATAACACAGATGGGTGAAGAAGTGATTAATAAGCAAGTTTTCTGGTAGATGGACAGAAGAACACTTGTTAGAACAAACTATAACAGTGCCATGTTTAACGCTGGTGTGTGTGAGATGACAGCCTTGTCTTTTCCATCTGTAATTAGAGTTTCCAGAACATGGAGATGGACCTACCAGATGAGAATACAGAGATTATTAAGACTCTCCGCTACCTAAGCAGTGTCATTGAAAGCATCAAAAAGCCTCTTGGCACAAGGGAAAACCCAGCTCGTGTCTGTAAAGACTTGCTGGATTGTCAACACCAGCTCAAAGATGGTGGGTTTTGTGGGCCATGTTCTGAAGAGATCTAATAGGAAAATGCAGTTCTTTTTACAGTATCTGTGGTCTATGAAGATGGCGTAATATTTCTCATTTTGTCTCTTTTCCTTCTTTGACTGTGGGTTTTTAGATTGGTTCTGGATTGATCCAAACCTGGGCTGTTCCTCAGATGCTTTCAAGGTCTTTTGCAACTTTACTGCAGGGGGACAGACTTGTTTACATCCAGTGGCCTCAAACAAGGTATCAGTGGTGATGTAAAACAATAAAATCACAATGAATTCATGCCGTGGATGTAATATTTAACACAATGTAAAAAATAATAGACTTTATTCAAAACGTTCTATTTTAATCCAGCAATTACTTGAAATGTTTACATTATTATGGTTATGATGGTACACTGATCACCGAGTCACATTGTCTGTGTCTTCTCCAAAAGTTGTTGTTTGGTGTAGGGAAAGTCCAAATGAAGTTTCTCCATTTGCTGAGCTCTGAGGCGAGCCAAAGTATCATGCTCCACTGCCGAAATAATCCATCCTTCAACACTGAGGCAAATGTCAACGCCACTAGACCCCTACATAGAGGGAACATTCGGTTTCGTGGCTGGAACAAAGAGATATTTGAGAAAGAGACACCACTTGAACCCCATGTGCTACAAGATGAGTGCAAGGTAATAAGTAGGGTAGAGTTCTGAAAATTAGGACTAAACAGTATGCATTAAGTAATCATTACAGTAATTGTTATAAATCTTCTACAAAATTCTGTGTAGAATTTTTTTAATCCTTCCCATCTATTAATGACGTGATGGAGAAGAATGCTACAGTAGAAAATTATAAATGACAGCTGTTTTGGAGAAAATTGATCTGTGCTTAGAAAACTGAAAATACTTTTTTTTAGTATGTAGTATGTTTGCGTTTGAATAGCTTATGTTAGAGTAAAGTGGATTTGGGGATTTCTTTACTATTTTCTACTCCATCTATTATGTTTCAGATCCAAGATGGCAGCTGGCACCAGTCTCATTTCTTCTTCCATACTCAGGACAGTCGTCAGCTACCAATTGTGGACATGCAAGAATTCCCCACTTCTGAACTCAGTATTCAGCAGCACATAGAAACTGGTCCTGTCTGCTTTCTCTGACACAAGGTCACCTTGCAACTGCACGCTTAAACCACTCACATCTACAGATATTGGAACCAGGCCTCATACCAAGGAGATGCTCCCACATCTAGACATAGGGTGGAATTTAAGAAAGTTTATCTTTTAGGTGAAAGTGGGACTGTGAGAGTAACAAATGCTCAATGTTTAAGATGGCTCTACATGGAAGAACTCAATCTCTGTGGAACGTTCAGACCAAGAAGGCCAAATAAGAACAGTGCATACAGATATTAAGAAATTAAATGTGTAACGTATGGTTTGTTTTATTTTTTGTGCGTGGTGTTTAGTTTCACTGCATATGGACCCATATTTACCCCTCATCACAGGGTAGGGCCTCACAACGCACCAAACCCTAAAACTCACATCTCCAGTTCACCTCTCCCCCTACACATACGCTGACTATCCTAAGCAGGGGCCCAACCCGAAGGACCGTGCCAGGCCTCTGCACGGGGCACTGTCTAAAGAAATTTTTGTATGAGTGCAATAGCATTTGGATATTGTGTGACTGCTTAAACGTGTAGTATATTTAATCAGAGGCTATATTTAACATGGATATTTTTGTCTTTGGTCTAGCCCATTTGGACCAGTACATTTTGACAGATGGTGCTCTACCTCTATCTGGTTATTTGCTTTCTAGAATAGTTGCTAATGTCACATTAGCATAATTTTTTGACTGTGTGTTGTATGTACCGGTTACATCAAGATTTGTTATGTTCTGTGAGTACTTATGTTGATTTGGTCATTTCTAATTTATGAACCAATATTTGTTACACCACATGTTTTTGTAGCCTTCCCCTCTATGTGGTAGGTTCCCAAACCTATCATTGGTGCTGCAACAAAGAATACGTCATTGATATTTCCTTTGTATATATTGACAACATATTGTATGTTTATTTATAACCTTTTTTTTCACTTACATTACTGTACCACAGTAAGTTATACTCTCAGAGAACTTTGGCCAATAACAACTCAGTTTAACTAATATTTATGTTTAAAAATGTGTTTGCGACAACACACCTGTGACTGTTTATTGTACAGTTCTTCTCAATTCATTCAAATGTGGTTCATTCACTGGCAGCTGCTGTAGGCCAGTCAGAAAACACAGAAAACAGTCATCATATTTTTAAGTTATATTATCAACAAAGTGTTATTCTATAACGTTTTAAGGTTTTTTTGGAGGACAACATTGGATGCAAATGTGTAAATACAAAAATTTTACAGACAAATAAAATGAATATTTTATTCACAAATGTTTTGGTGCTTTTTATGAAAATAAGTTGGCATCATAATGGAAGACGGGAGGGAAATACACATGAAACTGAAGAAATTAGAGAGCAACAGAACTGCATGATCAGCTTGATATAAGTGCAGTTGAAGTTTATTAATCTAATTTCTGAACCCAGAGTCCAATAGGCTACATTAAAAAAGAAAAAGCTGAAATAAATTCCACCTCCTGCCTCACTACAATCAGAAGTTGTTTTTTTTTAATATTACATCATCACAGAAAGCTGCCCAGCACAACCTGCTTCCAGATGTGAAAGTATGTAAGCATATAGTGTTGTTCGGTTTAAAAAAAAAAATAGGAATGAGAATTTTAAAATAATGAGCAAAAAAGTTTAGAAAGAGATTGACTTAAGCTGGACTATTTTTGGCACACACTCTTCTAAGAAACTTGAGAACTACTACTACTTGTCAAACCAGATTTACATCCAACTGGACAATTTAAGGATGGGTTTGTAGTACACCTCCGCGGACACCAGGAGGCACCAGTGAGCGGAAATCCAACCGGAACTCATTTCCACGTGCTGCCCTGGCGGAAGACGTTTTATTCGGAAGCCTCCTGTATTACATCCAGCGTGTTGCTCATATCTGCCTTTTTTTTATTCAGTAATTGTTACGAAAACAAACAAAAAAAAAAAATGTCATCCATGGAGAGTCAAGTCAACAATTTCTGCCAAGGGGAAGAGCAGAAATCCACTAAAAGAAAAATGTCACTCTCCAGGTAAGTAGCTTATCTGACAGTCGAGTCTTCTGTACACGTTTAAATGTGCACCAGTTTCAGATTAGTGTTAATGTTGGTTTGTTCACCCCCAGGTTTCACATATGTATTTTTTGGTAGTTACTGTGTTCCTGAATAGAGTTGGGGATGGTTCGAGTTTCACCGTGTTTACGCTCGCTAGTTGTTTGGCTACTCTCAAGTCAGAGTGGTGTAATACCAAAATATGTGACCAGTTAAAAGTTTGTAACTGCCGCCAAGACATTTCTCAATCTTCTTTTTAGTCTATATTTCAGTCAATCTCACCCACACACCAATGTTTCTCTTAAAGCCATCATAATTATAGATACCTGTTTGTAAAATCTATTGTAAATGAGTTACAAGTTTTATCTAAGAACTATCCAAAGGAATGACTAGATTTACATTTTTATCGCTTACCGAACTTGTGGTTTTTCTGTTAGATCAGAACTAAGCTCTCTATTTCAGATACTAGATACCCTGTCCTTCTCAGTTGTATCCTTTTACTTCACACTGTTACCCAAAACAAGAAACAAATAATATATAATTATTATCGACCTTTGTACTCTTGTTAAAGATTTTTACTGCGTATCTCAGTTTAATTTGACAAACATTGAAAGTGTTGTTTCTTCCGCAGTTGTGGAGTTTGCAGATCAGATGAGGCAAAATACAAATGTCCTTCCTGCCATAAACATTCCTGCAGGTGAGTTGTTGTCTTTGGGTTTGAGGTACTTGCTAGCAATTAATAAAGCATGCACACAGATTATTGCCAGCACCAGTGTAGTTTTATTTTCTTGTTTGAAAGGCAAGCAAACACCTGGCTGTTACTAGGTTAAGTCTGTTTATTTAGCTGCTTGTATACAGTAGGTCTTAAATAAAAGTGTCATTTTTCTAACCTTTATCTTAAAAAGGAATCTTAATATTTATATCCAGTTTAATTGGCAATAAGTCTAACTGTTAATAAGCAATTTAATCATCTCAGTAAAACAAATAACATATAAGTCATACTTTAACACTTTTGTAACTTTATTCTCTCCGTGGTTCTTGTAAATAATTTTATTCTAGTTTTTAGAAGACTATGACAACTATGAAATTGGTGTAACCACTGGTAGATGTTAATTAGGAGCCAGTCACACACTGTTTCACTGTGTGCAGGCAGGTGACGTTCCCAGTCACTCATAATGGTCCCTCTATGAGAGACCTGGAGTTAGCATTTTGTTGCTCATCACAAACTGAAGATTGATGAAATAACCTTGAAAGAAATCAAATAAATATTTCCTTTTTATTAGGACCATTGGTCTGCAGTGATGGACTACAACTAAGTAATCTAGCTACAGTACTTAAACTTTGATGGAGCAGAATGTCGAGTTTTTCCCTAATGTTTCTTCTTTCTCTATTTTTGTTATTGTTGCAACCATTGCCTAACTAACACAGGGAACAAAATAAATCCAAGATTTGCAGATAAGATTCCTTCATCAGTATTTGTGGGACACTACCTAACGCTGTCAGTCGAGGTACTGTATTCATTCTGCTGTCAGTGTCAGCAGGCGGCACCAGATACAAGGTGCCATTGCAAAAATGGCGCAACACAAAAAACAGCTGTTGGATTGAAACGTACTTAGAAGTTGACCAATAAGGGATTTTTTCTGTTGTTCCAGAAATAATCCTTCACTGTCAGTTATCTCAAAATTGTGTGTAGACAATAATGGTTATGACAGAAATTATTAGACTGTCGTCGCCTACTGAACTGAAAGCATTTAATACCAAAACCAAAGTCGTAAGTGTAATGGTGCATGTCAAATACTGATAGCTTGTGCAATTTTTTTATTTTTAATACTTAAACTTTTAGCACATTGTGAGAATTAAACGACCAGTAAGCTATAAAAGTTGTCTCTCTGCAAGCCCTCACCTGTATTATACAAGTGAGTTTTATATATTGTCACTCTCTTAAATAAAGGCCTCAGTCATTTTTTTCAAGTTTTTCTAAAAACACAAAAATCTGATTTCTTGTAGATATTTGGTTCAGACCTTCTATATTTAGAAAAACTTAAATAAATTGACTGAGGGCAAATATTTTAATATGGTAAAAAGTTGTATAACTGCATGCATATTCTAAAATAGCTCTTTATTTTGTTTTTGGAGAAAAGAAATTCACAACATTGTACCTGCTCACATGACTAAGATAAGCTGTTTTAGTTAAAAGATACTCTTTCAGTTTTAAACAATAAAAAGCACAGTCACGTAGAATTATATAACTGTATTCTTCAGAGAGAAAAAAAGTTGATTCATGGCCATGTTTTTGTTTTTACTAACTGAACTTTATTTTGATTCATGGCCAGTAACAACATGCCACTGGAAACACTTCATGGGTCTTTTCCTGGGTCTTTTCCTCAAATTCTCTTAAGGCTGAAACATTTACAGCATAACCCCCAAAATATCTAAATATCATAATAAAGGTCATACCTGAAAATTTCATTAAATCTTATCAAAAATGCTGCAGAATGTCCTTCCTCTTTTCTCATTGTTGGATGTTGTTTTGGGCATTATTCAGCATTCCTTTTGCATAGTTTGCAGGGATACGGTCTCTCTCTGACATGGGCCAAATACCTGTCTCTCAGCAGTAGTCTGAACATAGGTCTGTTCGTGGTGGAATTAAAAATGTTGAGGGTTCCACCTCCCTCCAATCTTTATGAATTTTAGTTACACAGGTTAAAAAAAATATCTAAATCAGTATTTTAATTCAGGACATCTACATTTGTTAGATGGAAAGAGGTGGGAAATGTAGTCCAATGTTTTATTTAAATAACAGTAAAATGGTCAGTTGTGAAAATTGTCTGATGCATCAGTATTTAAAGCTTACAAAGAAACTATTCCTTTATTTAAGCTAATGTAATTTCATTCATTTGAAGTCATAATCATTCACTCGTGTATAAAAATATAACAGATAGTGGTCCTTTGTTCTTGCTGTCTCTAGAACATTGTGTTGAACACTCACACACAAAAAGACTTGGATTTAGTAGTCAGGCCATTTGAGTGCTCCCAGTTGTTGGTGAGATGCTGTAGTTTGCTGATAAATGACAGGATATTTACTGATAATTAAAGTTGCTTAACAAGGTATATAAATCTACCCATCCATCATGAAGTTTTGATGCGTTGTTGGTTTATTTACAAGGTTTTAAAAACAAACAAAAACACACCATTGTGGCCTTGGAGTCTGCATGTGCTAATTTGTCCAGACTTTTCTTGGGTATGAGCTTTTTTTTTTTTTACTTCTTTTTTTTTATTGTCTGGTAAAACTGGAAGTATCACTGAACTAAATTTCCTGAAGCACTGAAGCGTTGCCTAACATGTTTGTGTGTTTTCCAGCTTGCTGTGTGTGAAGAAACACAAGGACGACTCCGGATGCAGCGGGGTTAGAAATAAAACGGCATTTGTGACTATGTCGCATTTTGATGAAATGACACTTCTCAGTGGTGAGCATCACCTTTGCAACAGATAATCCATAGATTATCTCTTGGACTCTTCTTTCTTGTAAACCTTCATTCTGGCCTAAAATCCTGAGTACTTTAAGAATGTTTTGAATGATTATAAACATTTCTTTATTTCCTGAATCCCCTCGCAGCCACTATAACAGACAAACATCACAGAGTGATGCTTTCACCATCACATTTGATTGCAGAAATGCTACTAATGAGGCGCTGTTTCCTGGTACTTGTGGCCAAATTATTGTTCATTATTTAATTTGATTGGATCAGAGGATTATGAGTCATTAAGTTGCCTTTTTGCAAATGTCCAGATGTAGAAAGTCTCGATGGTGTTAAACACACTCTTGAAACATTGCCCATCATGCTGGCCTACAGACAGTTTTATGTCTAATGGCATAGATTTTACATTGATGCAGTTTACTGTGAGGTTATAGGTCTGGTCTTTCCTTTTTATGTATAATGAAATAAATCTGGTACAAGCAGACTAAGTTAAGTTGTAGACACATCAACTGTTCACAAATAGATTTGAAAACACAAACACCCAAACTTGTTTTTGCATTTGTTGACAGTTGTGTATGGATTGATAACGGGACAAATACATTGTAATAGTTTCACAGGTGAAGCAAGTAAAAATTACTGAAAAAAAGGGTCTGAAAACTTTCAGTTGGCTCTGCAAAAAGTGGCATCAATTTATACTAACACAATTATTAAAGCAGCCAATACACGCTTCATTTTGGATATTTTATGAATTAGTTGTGATAAGTTTCAATCCATTTTTTTCCCCTTGTACTTTTCATTACTTGCCTGTATTGTAGATTACAGGTTTCTGGAAGATACTGGAAGATTTGCTGATGGAGCCACTAGAGACAACCTTATACGGGTTCCACGTTCCACTTTCAAGGTAAATAGTTAAAGTCTAGCTGGCCTTTGTAAACATAATAATGACATAAAGAACTTTTCAACTGGATGAAGCAAGTATAGAAAATGGATGGAGCCAGCGTCTTCTAAATGTTTTTTTTTTTTTTTTTTTTTTTTTACTGCTTTCCTAGTTGTTTACTTTTCACCCCTAGTTCTGCAACACCTACTGCTCTTTCTCCAAACCACACACC
>JBAMHW010000016.1:11025112-11042546 GCA_037177495.1 Rhadinocentrus ornatus | reverse complement strand
CTCCGGATGAGCTGGTGAATGTGGCCGGAGAGAAGGAAGTCTGGGTTTCCCTGCTTAGGCAGCTGCCCCCGCAACCCAACTCCGGATAAGCGGCAAATAATGGATGGATGACAAGAAAAATAGATTTAAAAAAATATTTTATGAACTCAACTAAATAATTGGAAGTTGTTTAACTGATTTACATGACAGCATGTGATAGCTGTTCTGTGTTGTTGTTTTGACTTTTGCTAAGGTTGATGGTGTTGTGTGTATCCTATTTTTCCAACTATTTCACATTTTACCATAAGACTTGGTTGGACTGATTATACATTCAAAGCACGCATGAGAGGCTACCATGAGTTATTGGTATTGTACGTTTCTGAAGAAAGGACTTTAGTCATATACCTGCTCTATTATTCAATACAATTTATACTTGAATTGTATATGTTCCCTGTGAGTTACACTTTTTATCAGATTGAAAATAAAATGGATGTATTTCCTAAGTCTAAAAAAAGGGGTTATGAATAAATTAATTTAGTTCTAATAAGCACTGATTATTTGTGTTAGGATATTCTGTGCTATTTTCTTTTGCTCAGGCAAAGAGACTGGCCGTCCATGCCAGGAAGATGAACATCACCCTGAGATTCCTCCCAGTCACCTTCACTAAAAGCAAAGAAAACTCCACCTTCTTCCTTCCAAAGTAAGTATACAGTCTTTCAAAAATGGACAAAATAATCATGTTTTGTCCTACATTTAACTAGCGTTTGACAGGACAAGTATTGACCTTATTCACACTTCATTTTCTGTATTATCTTTGTTTTGCGTGCTCATTGATCAGTTTTAATATTCAAGACAACTATTCTTATTTTACCAAGATAAATTACGAAGTAATGTTATAAGTCCTGATCATGATGATTAACATAAAATTCTTTATGAATACTGCACATTTAACACTTTATTGTGGAAAAGAAAAAAATACAAAATTGCACCACTTTCAATTCAATTTCAGTTCCAAACATCATGAAGATATTTTTGATCAGTCACTACTAAAGACTACACTTACTGGTTCACTGATGTTCTCTTTCATCTGCAACTTTGCCACAGGATGGCACTCTTGTTAAGCCCTAACATTTATTTCTGGTACTCATCTTGGGCCATCTCACAGTGATGTTGTGTATAGTAATAAAATTTTGATCTACACATGTCTTTCAAATATGAGTGCGGTGTCACCTCCATTCATAATACTATGAAAAAGTAAAATAAGCTTAGATTATTAAACATAAGGGTTTGAACCATGTTAATTGTGTTTGACTCACTGATCTAACAGAAGTGCAGTTTTGCTGCATTTCACTTCAGTCCCTGAGATGTACAGGCAAATATCAGCTACAGCACATGAAACGTTGTCTCTCTCTTTGTGTACCATTGTGTACATAGGATAGAGAAAAAATCTTGAATTTTTTTTTTCCCCCTTAATAGTCTTGATTCTTTTTAGAGAGGTCCTGGAGGTAATAATTTTTAGTCAAAATGACGTGATTTTATTACTGGTCACAGATGTGCAAAGTTAATTTTGGACCCAGTGTTTCTGTATATTAGCATTTACCAGCCAACATATACTTGGACGCACTTGTACTGTAGTTTATGCTGCAGACAAACTGAGTGGACAGGTTGCCATGCTAGACCACAGTTAAAAAAAAACCAAAAATAAATTACTGCAGTTCCAAATGACCATTTAGTCTGTCTCAAATTCTGTGGTTACACATGGCACTATCTGATAATTTATCATAATGTTTTTAAGACATGCTGTTTTATTTAAGTTACAGTTCATTTGAGATGTATTTGCTCATCAAAGCACTTAATTCTTGAGGTCTACGTAAAGTAGATGGGTAGTTATTTTGTTGATAGACTAATTGTCAATAAAAATATTATGACTAGTCTAGAGTTTCTGAGGAGTTCAATTTTTTTAGTAAATTCAGAATATAATAGAACTTTGTTGTCATTGCAACAAGTACAACAAAATTACAAAATGATAATTACTGCTTTAAGATTGAAATAATTCTTTCACGTGAACCCATCACCTTTTCCCCCTCAGAATGCTCAATTACACTGGTAGACTTGTCATTTTTGCCAGCCATCCTCTACTCTCTGAGCAACCTACTGTCACTTGTGCCAACCATTTTTACGATTTCTTTTTGCATCCAAGCCCTGTCACTCTGATGCCACTGTGGAAGAATAGAGGGAAAGAAGAGAAAAGTGGTTTTTAAACTGCATATTACAGTTTTATGTGTCTGAAATGTCCAGGGACAACATTAGGTACCATTCAGGATTGCCACCAAAGGAAAGCTGTGTTTCCCTTCAGCTTCTTTAATGGTGTTACTCTCCCTTTCACCTCCCCTCTTTTCAGTCATCAAAATCTACGTTTATGTCATGCCCATCTTTGTTGTTGTGCATGTGGTGATGTGTACAGTGCAACAGTTGATTGAATGTGGTAGAAAGTTAATGAGTTATGTCGGTTAAGTTGGGAAAATGTTTCTTCTGGGGAATTTGTGAAAGTGCCATCATTAAACTAGAGAAACTCAAAAGAATCTTTTGGTTTTCTGTTAACTGAAGATGTATTAGGAGCCAATTCTGTATCAAGTGTTTAAGTTGGTTAGTTTCGATGTGTCTCCTTAAAACTTTTCGTCATAATTACAAGAGTGTCCACAGACCAGCTAAAGGAAACCAGGAATGGGATAAAAGGTATACTATTAAGAGCAGGAGACCAAGAGAAAATTTGCTTCAAAATGTACCAAGTACATAATATAGAAAGCAGATGTGAGAGCAGTTAGACTGCAGCTGGTTAGCAACATATTCTTGCTACGCATTTGCACCGCCAGTAAAGGATCATTACTGGCAGACAGCTGACTGGAGGGCTTTCATGCCTGCCAATGGTGTGTGTGAGTGTGCAAGAGCTTGTCTTTTTGATAAAATGTTTGTAAGCAAAATGATGGCACTGAATCTGCTTTCATTTGTCTTTGCATTGCCAATGATCAACTTAAAAAGCAAGGCACAAACAGCTGAGAGTGACATAAATTTGCAGGGTACTACTCAGTCCAGCCCTTGGAGGGTAGGTATATAATCGCTGACATTTGGCAGAACATTGGAAGTAGTTGTGTTAGGGTGGAATTATGTTTTCTTCAGCCTCAGCTTGGCATGGCAGGATATTTTCCTTAAAGACAGCTTGAGTGGACTGGACAAC
Source organism: Rhadinocentrus ornatus (assembly GCA_037177495.1). Taxonomy (NCBI): domain Eukaryota; kingdom Metazoa; phylum Chordata; class Actinopteri; order Atheriniformes; family Melanotaeniidae; genus Rhadinocentrus; species Rhadinocentrus ornatus. Next base: position 11,039,332 of record JBAMHW010000016.1, on the reverse strand, counting down.
GCATTGCAGGAGCAGTAACTGTGTGTAATGACTGAACATATTTCTATAATAACTTGAAATAATTAGTAACATGAGCTGGTGTGGTTTTGTCCCTCATGTATAATTTTTCCATATACTGGAAATCAGGCCCAATTAACCCAGCTTTCTGGGTTAGAGGAGGTATAATTTTTCTCTGATTTGTTGACAAGTGTTGAACACTAAACTTTGAAAAATGTGTCCCTTTGAAGAAAGTAGTGGGGAAAATAACTCCTTAGTACACAGTGAATAATAAATGTAACTCCCATATAGATAATTTAGACTCAGTGAAATGAGAATGTAGGTCTGTTTTAAATACATTGCATCATGAGTCGCATTTGGGGAGATTCTGCGTGACTTAAATTTGTCAGAATTTCACAAAAAGTCAGTTCAGATGGAATCATTTTACTAATTGTAATTGGATAAATTTTATGCTTTTACACTCGCACACTGCATCATTATCATTACAACAACCTTCCCTGCAATAGTAAAAATCCAATAGGGCCCAAGTGACAACCTTCAAATGACGAACATTAACTTAATGCAAGAGTGCCAAAAACTTTAACTCAATGGCCCCTTTCAGCTTATACAGTTGGCCATAAATTATAACTACAAGCCTAAAACTAAGTTGATCCTTGTGCAACCTCTCTGACCTCTAAAGTGCCTGGTTCTGGGTTGTTGGCAATAGATCGTTTGAAAATTTGTTGCAGGTTGGGATCATTGTTTGTTGGGCTTGCTTTTAGATTTCATGAGTTGGATGGGATCTGTTGGCATCTATAGAGTTTGGAGATTGGGTGAGCACCACAGACTCTGCTGTATGCCTGGAACCTACCAAGTACATATATTTAATTAGAAGTATTTGTTTAATCTTTTTTTTGTGTGTAATTGGTGGATTGAGAAACTCAGTGAATATCTCTTTGTAGAGCCCAAGTAAGGGTAAAAAGGACTATCTTTTTTTAACCTTTTTATTATTTACCTTAAGAAACATAGGTTTAACTTTATTTTCCACTTGGTCATGCATCATTATAATGTAGCAAATGAAGGGAGATGACTTCATTTAAGAGTATAAGTTAAACCTTAAACAAAGAACTGCACAAATGGTTAAAAAAAATGATACAATATGTTTGCTATTAGCTCAGATAATTATGGTGACAAGCTTAGTTCTACAAATATACATCTACATCTCTTTGGGTAAAATACAAAAGACACACCACCTAATTCAAATACAAAATCTTAAACTAAGTGTCACACAAACTACACGGTTAAGCTAGCCTCTTTCAGAAAATTTGTTTAAGGGGACTGACAGGGACAGGTAGGTGACACTGGTGGCAGATAATGCTGTAGGTGACGTTGTTCCGGTGAGACGGCAGATTCAAACTAGGCGTCCTCAAACATTTATTCATTCATTCATTCAATTGTATTTTTTGCCGGCCTAATCAGAATATTCTTGAAAGTAGGAAAATAGTGTCTTTTAAGGTACACTCTGAAGCACAGCGAGGAGGATTTGGCCAGCCTGACAGATTTTATAGATCGTTGCTAAGACAGAATTGTCATGGGAAAACCGAGCAACACGTCAACCCCCTCCACTTCATCTAAGGCCAAGAGCCAGCGAAACGAATTAGCCTGGAGCTATTTCGTCACCGATGAACGACTCAAAGGACGCTCTGATCTCTATAGATAAGAAACTTAGTAGTTTGGATGCGCATTTGAGCACAGTGGAGATTCCAGGCGCTACGTGAGTCGCTGGAATTTTGCCAGAGGCAGGTAGAAACCCTTGCTGTGGAGAACGCCAGCCTCAGAGAGTCAGTAAAATCCCTCATTGAGGGCTTGACCAGACTCTCTGAGGAAAATAAGATCAAAGAACCGGTGATGGATTTGCAGGTGCGGAGCATGAGAGAGAAACTAGTGTTTGCAGGGATCCCAGAGCAGACGGAGGAGGACCCCGAGGCCACTGTGAAAAACTTAATCAAAACTCACCTGAAGCTTCCGGAGGAAACGGTTGAAAACATCTCCTTTCACAGAGTCTATCGTCTGGGTGGATAGAAACCCGGGTCCAGCAGACCAAGACCAATAGTAGCCAAGTTTGTCAGCAAGTTTATCATCAAACAGCAAAGTGCTTAACAACTGTAACATGATTAAGAAGGTAGTAGCTGTTACACTAAAACATGCTGTTTCACATTGCCCCAATCAAACTGAAAATATGAAGGTACAGTGGAAAGGTACAAGATGACAGTCTAAGCTGAGACCATGGAAAATGAGTAATTTTAGTACCTCAATTAGACTATTAATGCAGTTTTAAAAATGGTGTAATGTAGGTATGATATTCATCACAGCATTGTTGAAACACGAGTGGGACATGAGTGATTGCATGAGTTGAATGAAGGCCCAAGTTGATTGAAACAGAGAGAACCATATTTCACCCCGGAATTCATGGCATGGTATGAAAATTTATCACTTCATCCTCATGTGCATGGCGACCTTTACTTTCCACAAACTAAGTTCAAGTGAAACAATCAACAGCAGCTTTCGTTCATGTTTTTAGACTCCAGCTGACAGTCGTCTGGCTGCTTTTGGACTGATTAACCACTGGTGATGCAGAGCTTCTGTCAGCTGCTATTTGAAGCAAAGCTTGCATTAGACTGAAAGCAGCAGTTTCATCAGTGTTGCAAGCACTGCCATCCCAATTTGCCAGTTGACTGTGGGCTACATGCTGTTCAGCAAATTCCAAACTGTAAATTAACCAGAAGATTCTTTTAGTAGAACATACACTCACTTCTTTATTCTTGTAAAAAAAAAAAAAACAACTTTACAACCTTATTTAAATTATCATTAAATACGTGCAGATATTAAGGGTTTCCGGTCATTGCCCTTGATCACCCTTGTTATCCAACTAGCTTCCCAGAGGTCCAATATGTGTGAATTATAAAGTCAATAGCCATTCATCAGGTCCTTTGGGTTTTTCTCTGTGGATACATTGTGCACAACTAGTTGTAGATTAATCATCTTCTAAATTCGCACCGGTACTACAGTCTCATATGTTTGAATCCTTCTGTTCAGGGCTTTTCAGGAAAAGCAGGCCAATGCAATGTTGTTCCAGTGACAAGTGATCAAGCCAGAAATTTAATAAGAAGACATCAGATGCAGCTGCATGTAATAGTTTTGTCTTACACTCCACCCAGTCAAAAAAAAAAAAGCCTCCAAATTCTGTCATCTTTTACCAGCACTCGCTTGCCACCCAAATCCTGCCATGTGCTTCAGACTAGAAGAAAACACAAGACACAGGGTTTCACGTGTAACTCAATTTTTGTTGGATCTGCCTCATCTTTAAACCAGCCAGGTGGGATTGCATCTCCGCATTGCCAGACTACCAGTCAAGCATTCTGCTTTCTAGTGATGATGGCATTCGAAACTCCAATCACTAACTTAATAAACAGCGTGCTCTTAAAAACAAATTAATCCTTCTTCATCCGAGTCTGCGTTATTTTTCTGCCTCGTACACAGATGCCGACCGTTGCTTTGACTCTCTAGCATTTTAAGTTGTACTGTGTTCACTGTACTTTAAGCTAATTAAACTGAATCACATGTCCACGTTTAGTATGTATTAGTATGTATTGACATAAAAAAGTTATCTTAATCTTAGTTGTATCATAATCCTATCATAGTTGTCATTTCACCATGTTGAAAGGCAAGAGCTGTACACTTCTTCAGCAAAAGTAATAACTGAAGTTGTGAGAAGTATGAAATCCTCACAGCCACACAGATTCATCCTAAAGGCTGGGAGAAACTGTCTTTTTTAATAAGCATTATTCTAAGGCTGCTCTGAAAGTCGAAGCATTGGAACTTGTACCACATGTATGCACATGTTCTAGGCAGAGTCTGATTTTATTTTTTTTGCTTTTAAAAACGTGTCATTCAACTCCTCTCTTTCTCCATGTTTCCAGTCTTTTACTACTGTCTGTCCATAAAGGGCACAAATGCCACAGCATATCCTATAAAAGAGCATTTTTCCCTGTGGGCATTGTTTGTCAAATACGTTATAGTTGAGGCTTAACTTTGTATTTGTGTAACAATATTTATTTAGGACCAGGATTTTGTTTTTAAGCTAGTTCCCTAAGCAGCTGAATTGGTGTAAATCTCCAAGTAATACCTGTTATTACATCTACACTGTAGCCCTAAATATTTCTCAACATGATTTGAAGAACCTATGTATTACATGTCTACAATATTGACTCTTGACTTCCTGCCGAGATAATTTACCCAGCTTTCTGGTAATAGTCACTTTTTGGATCCTGTCCTTTCCCTCAGATGTTCCACGCTGACATTCCTCCAGAGTATTTCCACCTGTGCGAACACCCTTTCTGTTGTGATGAGCAAGTGTTAACAGAAACACCAGAGAATGTTCTGACCCCATTCTCTGCATGCACTCCTGATATTTTTCATCATTAACTTAACTTTTAACACACTAAGTATTTTCAGAATGAGACCACTATGTCTGAACTTGAAGCTCATAGATCTAGATTATACTGTCCTGGTCACCCTTTTCAATATGATTCCACTTATATGCAAATATAATACACACATACAGGCAGGCATAGACTTTGGTAGGCCAGTCATAAATACAAAGGCGTCAATACATTAGATTTTCTTTCCGGAAACATTTATTCATCTGTATATTAACGGTGAAGCATTTAAAAAAAATTTCTTTTTCCTTTTTCTCCAATTTTTCTGGCCATGGACCAATCCTGTTTCCTTCAGAAAGACTTTATTCTTGTTGCCAAGCAAGCTGTTTGATAACTAATCCCTCAAAAGGAAAAATGTTCTTTAACCCAGACCATGTAAGGTGGCAGATAAATAATTGTTAGGAATTATAACCTTTTTTAAACATAATCCTTGCATACTTGAGGGACTTATTCTTTTTAAACAGCCTGTTCTTTTTTCTTTTTAAAAAGGATTTTATTTCTGTGTAAATGGGGGAACTACCCAGCACTGTTAGCCTTTTGCTGTTTGTTGCTGTACTCCTTTGGAGTTTAAATTGTGTGATGGATTCAGAAGCATAACCGTTTTGGCAGTTTCCGGTACGCGTGTCAAACTCTATGGTTAAGGCTCCTGTTTGGACTTTTGTAGTGTTGCTCTCTTCTTTCTCTTTCTCTCTCTCTTTGTTGCCAATGAATGATGGCACTTTTCCCAGGTATTCATTATTGTCTTGCCTGAAATGATTGCTAGCATCTTTTGACAAGCCCATTTTTCCACTTTAAGACATCATTTCCATTTGTTGTAATGACAGAATCATAGCTTCATCACAATCGTTGCCTCATCTTTGTTTGTTTGCATGTACAAACATATACATCTGTGCACATATGCACAAACACACAAAACTCTTCCGACATTAATTTCTCTGATATAGGGGTAAAAGGGGTCAACGATCTCCTACAGTTAAAAAGGAATTCTCTCTCACCTCGCTCAACATGCCTGCTGCTGTTGCTACTTACTAATAATATTTTCCCCACCGTACAACCCAGCAAACACAAGGTGCTTCAAACCTGGAATATCCGGCTGCTTTTACATTGCCAAAACTTTGTTTTGCAATGGCCCTGTAGCAAACACTTGGAGCTTTTGCCAATCTTTTCTTTTACATGTTCCTGACTTACTGTGTTAGTCTATTGCGTAGTAATATTGTACACTAAGTTTTTCAATGTGAAGCAATAAAAACCTTTTCCTACTGAATAACCGTGTGTCAGCATGCTTGGTTGTTAGATAAATGCCTTTATAAGCCAGGTTAAAAAATAAACAATGTGTTGGTGCAATCTTTAGAATCATTAAGGCTTGAACTCTACAAAATTAGATTTAAGATTTTGTTTTTGTGTAACCAAATCTAGGTCAAGACAAGATGGGACAGTCTTAAAAGCTTGTGTGCAAGCTTTCTTTTTAGACAAGTAAAAGTAGTAAATGAAAATCAGTATATTACAGATATCAAAAGACATGTCCAAGCATTGCTCAGAATCTGTCTCGGTTAGTTCTGAAGCCATAATAACAAGGCCTCTTGTACATGCTTCTCAATTATGCTTTGCGTCTTTTTTAGGTTGTTTGATCTTCATTTCATCAATCATGGCCTCAGTTCTTCTACTCTGGTAAGGAAGGGCTTGAAGAATCAGCTCCACCTTATATTCGGTCAGCTCTGTGGTCTTTGGTAATTAGCTCCCTCTAGTTGTATTCAATGCCAGGAGAGAAACCTTATTGCTTCTTGTGCCAGTTGTCATGAGCCTATTCCTTAAGGAGCAGCAAAATATACTCTTAAGCTACTTTTAAATATGTATTGGAGTCTTTAAATGTTCTAGAGATGTTCTAAAATATAGGTATGTGAGAACACGTGTAAATGTTTGGACTTTTGTGCACACTTGTAAGTGTCGTTTCTGTGGACCTGTGTGTCCCCTGTTGTGGATACCATGTGTGGTACTAGTATCAACAAAATTAGGAGCCTTGTCTGCTATTCTCAACATGTGAAACAAACACCCGTTGTCCATTTCTGAAAACTGTAGTAGATGAGAGAGTGAGGGGAAATAAATAAAAGAAACAGCTGTTAGGGAACAAATGTTTGCTTTTAGAAAACGCCTAACAACCCAGATAAAAAACAAAAAACGAACCACATGTAATTGTCACTGCCCATGGAATTACTCCACACGGAGGCATTATTATATAACATCGACCAGCTGGTGATGATTTTTTATTTTATCCGACCCAGGCCACTTTTATATGTGGTCCTAGATCGGATACATATTCGATCTGTGTGGAAGTGACCTCAGTCTGAACGGTCCTTTACATTTCATCTGACTTTGATGTCAGAAATCACATCACAATTCTCCTGTTTCACAATATTTCTATGTTGTTGTTTTTTCCTTTTTTCATTGTAAATGAAAACAACAACAAAACAACACCATCACTTCAAATAGATAAAAGAATTAAGAAAAGTGATGCAATAAAGGGAGGAATGGGGGTGTATTTACAAATACAATGTGTTAAAGTGGGGGTCAGGTCGCGTTTCATATCCTACACCATCAGGTCGGGTCCAGATTTCACTGGAAGATATGCACGGGTCGGGTTTGGGAATCGTCCCAACGGGTTCATGTGGTTGCAGGTTGGTGAAATTTGACCTGCTCTGGACTCTGCACAGACTAACTTGGCTGCTGCATTGTCTGTATATGCAGCTGTACAGAAGTAGGAGCCACTGCTTCACAAAAGGCCATTGTTAACATTTGTGCTTTTCTTTTTCTCAGTCTCCTTTCATTCATCAAACGGACATAAATTTTATTGGTTCAGAGTGTGAAGCTTCCAGTTGCATCTGTAAATACTACGCATTACATGATGTTATCCTCTGCACATGCGTGTCACTTCAGGGCCACATGCCGTTTACATTTCAGCGTGATGAAGGTCGCATTTAAATGATAACATGAACGACCACGAAAAAAACCCAAAATGGATTTCAGTGCCATGAGAGTACAGATTATCTCACCTATTTGTACAGCTAAACAACCATCAAAATCAAATGTTTTTGAGTAAACTAAAGTTACAAGTGAGTTTTTCTGCATCTCCTGTAGGGAGAAATGCTTCCTGTGGCACCTGAAGCTCATATTTCCTCAGAGTGGCTCAGAGTTCAGTCAGAGGAGGTGAGTAACCCAACAGTATCACATTTCTTAAATGATATATCCATGAAGGTTTCTGCTTATCCTCAGTCATTCTTTGATGACAGATAACGAATCAATACTTCAGATGATCTAAACATAATTTAACAAAATTTTTTCTTGCCAATATAGCATTTCCCTCCACTTCTACATCTTTTTCTGTTGTTATAGGGTGGCTGACAGACAGACCTTGATGCAGACCTTGACTCCGTATATCCATCCTACAGATTCTGACCCTGTGATTCGTCAAAAGTAAGCTGTCAGCTTCACACTTATTCCCATGTGCTTTGATTCTGTTTGTAGGAATCATGCATCCATTAGACATAAATACATCTACATGTTTTATGCTCATTGAATTTTATGCAAATCCATTTATACAATCAACACACATCATTAATGCTCCCTTACAAAATGCAAAAATGTAGAATTATTTAGAATATTTTTCCCTTTATGATTTCAACATGATTCTGCTCAGCTTTGTTTTCCACCAAAGACAGCATCCCCTTGACATGGATTTCGTCAGCTGAATCTCATTGCAGTGTATGGAGCAGCAGTGAAATAAAAGACTCACTATCTTTAGAGGGTGATTGTAAATATTGTGCACTACATACTCAACCTTTTCTAGTGTAGATTGGACTCATCTAAAGTATTTGTACAAGTTCTGAAAAAAAAAAGTCCTCTCTTGTTTCTTTGGTGAATTTGTTTGCATTTAAAACAGCCATTGAGTTGATATCCATTTGCTGGTGTGTGACATGGAATCATAAAGGGAAATGTGGCTGTAAAGTGATGCAACATCCCAGCCTTGAAATGCTCCTGGGCTACGATTGCTCCAGGAATGTACATAATAAATGTCAGCGTACCATCAACAGCTGTCAAATGCATGCATTTTTAAGGCCAGAAAGTTCCATAATGCTACTTTAACAGCTATGTGGGCAGAAAAGACAGAAATCAACAGAAGCTGACTGTATGGTGTATGTTGTAGGATGAATGATGCACGACAGCTGTAACTGCTTAAGTGTCACCAGTCAAGTGAGTCTGGGGTCAACTCTGGCAACAAAGCAGAACTTTTAGTTTGTAAGTTCCTGCCACAGATCAGACTTGTGCTATAAACATGTCACATTTTCACGTCTTTTCAAAACAATAAAAACACTGTGGTATGAACAAAACCACAACAAATTAAAAAAAAGATCAGATTCACAGAAAATCCCATAGTCTGAATTTTGAGTATCTAATCAGTACTTAACAGAGATATACTCTTCAGCTTTGGGTATAAAAACACGTGTTGCGTTTCTAGAGTTTCTTTGTGTTCATTTAACCCCGCATTTATCTTAAGTCATTTTAGTATTGTTTCTAGTTTCTTTTAATTTCTCAGTCTTGTTTCTCAAACATCGGTCTTTGAACAAAATAGCTTCTTTGATTGTGGAACACCCAGTATTTTCCTTATCGGAACGTCCAACGGAGAAGTGATCTGACTCCACTGACCCTACTTTAATGCTGGTAACAGTCGGCAGTAAACGGCCTCCTGTTGAAGTCTACCTCTATAAGTACGTGCTTGACTTGGTCTTGAGGCAGCTTTTAGATACAGGTTCTGTCTAAAAGCTGCCGGTTATGTGCACAAAGTTTTAGGTCACTCAGGTGCTGTGGCTAGCAGAAGCAATACTGTTGTTTTGCACAAAAAACTCAGTAAACATAGTGAGCATAAATTTCACTCATTGAGCTCTTTGTGTTCTGACCTTCAGCGACTAGCTGAAAAAGTGAAGTCTACCCATAGGAGGCTTTATTTTTGTCTTTTAGGTGATGTTAGTATTTTGCGTTAATGTGAATTTTTGTTTCAGGTTGAAGATGTATGTGAATTCTCCATTTGATCATGTGAAAGTCTTCATAAAAGCTGAGGGGAGAAAGGCCAACTCTGTGAGGTGAGAGTTACACCTCATCTGTTGCTACACTTATTATCTATGTTGCATATGATGTGATATTTCTTGGTGATAAAGAGACTTTGTGATCTTAGCAGAGATTCATGTTTATACAGTTTAAAAATAGTTTTTGCAATCACCAGACCAGTTATTCATTATGTACTGATATCTTTACTAACGGAGCCCAGCATATGGTGGAAGTACAGTTTAAAAATGAGAAATGAGGCAATCGCTTCTTCTGGAGAAAGATTGGGTTGGTAGCATAAATAAAAAAAAAAAATTATTTAGTTTTGATCTGTGACTAAAGCTTTAATAATTTTCTTGATTTATCTGTTGATTAAATTCTTAAACACAGAAAATGGATCAAATTCTCAGGCCACTGTGTCAGCAGTGTCCTTAAATAGTTTCCTTTCTGTCATCTCCAGAAGTGTGTCAGTCTTGTCAGTGCTCAGGCATCTTGTTCGTGTGACCGCGCTGACCGTTTGACTAATCTTAGTCAAAAAATAAATATGACATCACTGCCTTGTAAATTCCTGCAAACCTACGCAGATCTTTGGCAAGAGAAATATTTGTGGCCATTTTTCTTTCTTTCCTTCCTTATTACTTTGCTTATATCTTTGTTTCCACATAGTCCTCTTTTGTCTTCTCTAATGCCTTTCTCCACAGTTTCTGTCCTGTGTTCTCTATCTTCCCACTTTTTTTATGTGAGGAGAGCGGGAATGTTAATGATGGCATCCATTTGCTGCACCTACTTTTATATTCTTTGGCTGTCTTCCATTTCCACTTTGTTATGAAGTAAGTGATGATCTTGGTCATAATCACTACCCCTGGCCAGGATGAGACATCATTAAGCCTATAGTATCTTTCTTTTTTGTAAAGTACACACACACACATTCCCTTTGTTTAGCCCAGTGGGCTGGGTTGCACTTTCTATAACCAGACAAATTATTTATTTACAGCAGTGTGAAAAGAATTACTGAAAGATTACTGTTAAGATCTGCCAAGATTTAGCATGATCACTCCAGATGTCACCTTTTACCTGCTTAATCTCTACCTCTCATGACTCGTTTATATAATTTTATATATATAAAATTATTATTGGGGCTGAACACGTTTCTGTGTCGTCGCGTTAACACATTAATTAATTAACACTGTCCATTTTTTTAATCGCAGGTTAACGCAGTTTTTTTCTTCCCCTTCAAAGTTCTTGCTCATTGGCTCTGAACACAAAGAAACCACATGCAGAGGCTTGCAGTCCTGTGCCTCTTCCTCCATGTCTTGTCCTGCTGCGGCCATGCGTCTGATCTAATCATGAGAGGGCGGGTTTATTAAAATAAAGAGACATTTTCTGTCTGGCACTTGCAGAATCAAAAAGAGACACCATTTCTCTTTGTCCAGGGGCCTGTGAAAGGGCTCATTGTAAAGAAGTAAACATTCTTCCACGTCAGTTTCCAAAAGTCTCCAATAACTTCAGAAGCTAGTCGCTTCTTTGAAGTAGTCAATAGAGGGGTCTGAAAACTTGCTAAATAGCGCCAAAATAGCTAAGTTAGCAACACTACATGTACCCTGCCTCTCACCTGAAACAATGCTGGGATGGGTTCCAGCTTACTCCGCGACCCGTAGTGGAATAAGCGGTACAGTTAATGACTTACTGACCATATATAGTGATACCTCAAGATACGAGTGCATTGACATACAAATTTTTTGAGATACGAGCTGTGATACGAACACATTTTTGAGATACGAGCATTCGAGTATTACTATATATATATATATATATATATATATATATATATATATATCTTACTCACATTTAGTAATGCGTTACTTTTCGCCTCATGCTTTATTTGCTCCTTGACTGTCACACCCAGTTCTATTAATGCAGACTTTGTTATGTACTTAAACAAGATGTAATTGTGCTTCTTTATGGTACAAAACTCTTAAGCTAGAGAAAGCATATAATTAATTCATCGATGGGCGTTGCTCTTTCACTATAGAAGGACGTGAAAACTAAATGTGCATGCATTTATATATAAACTAGCGTAACAAATGACAGCTAAGGGATACCTTTTTTTTTTTTTTTAAATTCCTGAAGAGCATGTTTAACTGTTTAACATCATTATAGACACTTGCATCTTTATAGAATGCATGTCATTTCACCCCATTTGTAAATCATAATAGTGTCTTCCCCAAGAATGGCAAACACGCAGCAGTCTGCAGTTCCTATCATCCTATAATTCAGATGGAAATGCACTCCAATGTTAAAATGTGCATGTCTGTCATAATTAAGTGCATCAACAGATGGAAGAATTCAGACAAGTTTTAAGTCTACCAGGGAAGCAATATAACGTCTTGCCTATCGTTGATAATGATTATCAACCAGACGCCCAGTTTGCTTAAAGAAATGAAACCATACTCTGTCTATAGACAATCTATTTTAATGCCACATGGTTTTTATTCAAGTAAATTTTAGTTGTTACTGAGTTGGACAAGGCAAATTTACAGCAGTGGATTGCACCATTTAATGTGACTTTATATGTAGATATATTGGAAAACATAAACGTTGACTACATTTAAATGTACAGAGTCCTTGCAAAAGTATGCAGCTGATATTAGTGGTTTCCTGTTTTGTTGAATTACATTGCAACTTATAGTTGAGATGGGTGTCTTTTTGGATTTTATGTAATAAACCTAAACAAATTGGGTAAAAAATATATTGTTTAAAAAAAACATTTAAAAAACAGAAGAATTAAAGTTTCTATAGATACTCATTTCATTTGACCTGGAGCTGGCAGTTGCCACTAGACGTCAAATAATTCTTTAAATTTACATGTATGCAATTTAAGATTAACATCATCAATTCATTTAACTGGTTGGCAGCTTCCCAATGCACATTGGCAACAGTTTGTTGACACAGGTGACACAAGTTCATATCCCAGCATCTTGGTACCTCATCTTAGTATTTGTAGACTTGCTGTGAAAGATCCCAGTTTGCAAAACCAGCTAGCAGCACAGTAAAGACTGAAGAGTTTGCTAAATAGGTAAGGGACATAAAATTTTAGAGCGGTACATAATAGAGTTATAAAATTACATTTAAACGTCTAAATATACCCCAGAGGAATATTTACACATCAAGACTAAAACTCATGGACTAGGCAAAAGGAGCATTTTTCAGAATTAAGAAGGAAGCCAAAGGTACTCCCACTCCCCCCAAAATCAGGTTGTAATGGAGGAAAAAAAGCCAAAGTATGTGAATCTTTTCACATAGCACTGTACACCCTGTATTTAGCCTGGTGTTTTTGCTCTTGTGTGGCCCCCACTGTTAACGTGGGTCAGGACTTATTGCAGCAACTGGTCTTTTCAAATAGAAAAGGTTTACCGGCACTGATTTTTCACTGATTCTTTGGCTGTAGTATATCTTTTCTAGAGAAAGAGCTCTTAAGTGTTTCTTCACAAGCATGTCATTGTTATGGCACTGAAAGTTGAGAGAGACTTTTTGTCTGTCTTGTCATGTCACACTTCTCTACTTTGGCATTTAGTAAATATCTCTTGTACCTTAGATTGTAAGCAGTTGCAGTACAGCTGGTTAAGTTTGTAAATGAAATATTGTCAATATGGTCAAAATTAGGATTTTGTCCAGGGAAATTGCTTTTTATTAACTCAATACAGTTACATAACGGGGCCATGGCCACTGATTACAATTCTTAGAAGCCAGGGGCCTCCAGATTGGGGTCTCATCCCATTTTAAGAATCTAAAATGGGGTCAAAGCAATTCAACCTCAAACAACGCTGTTCTGTTTAAATTATACTGTCTTAAAAGAAACCCCTTAATTTTGACCTGTATTATAAATGTTATAAAGTCAGGGACTGCATTTGTAACGGCTTCTTAGAGGTAATTTGCTGCAGTAAGTATGACTGCATGTTGTTGTTGAATCTACTGGAATATCAGCCCTCTCTCATAAAGAAGTACTTGTGCTGAACTAAACATATCCTGGTAAGCAACATCGTCTTACTGGAAAAGAGGCAGACTCTGCATCAAGGGAACCATTCACACATTTCTTGATGTTTGTTTGTGTTATTTTTTCATGTTTGTTTTTTTATTCCACTTCTATGATCCAGAGGATGCTCTTTCCGCTTTCCCTCACCTCTGCCTCTCCTCTCAGCTGGCCAAATCCAACACATCTGAACTTCCTGATGTGTCAGACGTAGTATTACTGTTTTGCATTTCTAGCTAAAAAAAAGGAAACATCTGATGTGTTTGTGTGTGTGTGTGCGTGCATTCTGTATCTATTTTATTCCTTTTTCTTTTCAACAACGTTGTGGTCCTGTGAGACAGTGATGAGGGTTGAAGTTTTTACTTTCCAATTGTTTTCTTTCTTCTTATCTTGTGTTTTTTGAGCTAAGCTGAAGTGATGAAGCCTGTTCCTAAGTTAGCTCAAAGCATAGCTGCACCCTAAAGTTATAAAATGAACTTGTGAAAAATGCTGCTGAACCTTTTAAAGGAGCAATGATTGCAAGCAAGAGAAGGAAGCAACATGGCTATGATTTTATGAAATATGGGCATTAATACAGGAGAGAGAGAGAGAGAGAGAGAGAGAGAGAGAGAGAGAGAGAGA
>JBAMHW010000016.1:11005295-11019505 GCA_037177495.1 Rhadinocentrus ornatus | reverse complement strand
TGAATCCAATTGAGCACATCTGGGACATCATGTCTCGCTCCATCCACCAACGCCACATTGCACCATAGACTGTCCAGCAGTTGACGAATGCTTTAGTCCAGGTCTAGGAGGAGATTCCTCAGGAGAACATCCGCCACCTCATCAGCAGCATGCCAAGGCGTTGTAGGGAGGTCATACAGGCACGTGGAGGCCACACACACCACTGAGCCTCATTTTGACTTGTTTTAAGGAGATTACATCAAAGTTGGATCAGCCTGTAGTGTGTTTTTTCCAATATAATTTTGAGTGTGACTCCAAATCCAGTCCTCCATGGGTTAATAAATTTGATTTCCATTGATAATTTTTGTGTGATTTTGTTGTCAGCACATTCAACTATGTACAAAGTGTTTAATAAGAATAGTTCATTCATTCAGATCTAGGATGTGTTATTTTAGTGTTCCCTTTATTTTATTTTTTTGAGCAGTATAGCTCACTGCAAGGGCCAGTGTTTATTGGTGTGCTTACTGGACAGACCCTCTTTGATGTTTGTTATTATGCAGTTTCCATCTTTTTGTTTATTTATTTATTTTTTTGCACTCAGGGCAGTGATCTCACATCTGACTGAGCATCCTTGCTCCTCTTCTGAAACGAGTAGTGCAGTTTTCAGTGTTCATAGTAATATATTGCTTGTTAAAGCAATTTCAGAAAATGGTCCAACACTGTTTTAGCTAATTCCAGGGTTAAATGGAGCAAGTAAATAGGATTGATCATTTGTATTCCTTTATCTGTGTTGGATACTATACCAGTACATTGTTAACACAAGATGTTAATTCCAACTGCATAGTGTCACTTCTTATTAAGTGATCATAATGTTTTTGTAACACCTTAAGTGTTGCTGTTGCAAAATTCCATTGATTTAGTTCTACATCCAGTCCTACAGGGAGACAGGGGTCACTGGGTTGTCCACACAGAAACAGACGCATGCTATATTTTTGAATGTGGTACTTCTTGAGAAAGAGCAAAAAACAGTTTTTAGTAATGAATGTACCATCAGCAAATGGATGAAAGTTTTTTTTCCTGAAATCTAGCACTTGAACATCTGTTTCTTCTTTTTTTTGACTGTCTTGAATTACCACACTTAATTTAAGCAGTTCTTTTAACTTTCTCAATTAAGTTACTCAATGAGACCACACAAAAGTTGTGCTTTTGTTTCTGTGTGCTGTTAAAAGTTAATCTGAGTTTTATTTTAGTCTGTTGAAAGCACAGGCACTGGAAATAATGCCACCAATTTAACTAAATTGTCCTTTGAAATATCTGAAGTCACTTTGCAGTTAATTTGTCTTGATTTGGTGGGTAAGACATAATTGTACAGCGTGCGGATCTACTTTTGAGAACAGCTTCAGGGACGTGGTTCTGCTCTAGTGGCTTTATCCAGAGACTGGAGAGGCAGGTACCGAAGCACAAAATCATGTTTCCAAAGCCTGCTGTCACCCATTTTCACACGCACACAGAGTGGTTGCCAAACAACCATAAACAAGCAGATCCACCATTATGCATGGAAATATATTTTCTTTGTTTAAACTCTCATACTCGTCTGTAACCAATGCTGCATGCCATATGATGAATTTGAAAATAATCTTTTAACAGGTTTTTTTTAGCTTACCAACTATACTAAAAACAAAAATGTAGAAATGCTTTAGAAATGATCAGATAACTTGTATAAAATCAGATAGTCTTTGGTCTTTCAGTGTTTTTTGTTGTTGTTTTTTAAGAGTGGGTAGAATTTTTTCTTCGGTTTTGGGTGTAAATTGTACTTGTTCATTAAATCACCTTTTTTGACAGGACATGTTAAGGGAAAATGCTTCTCAGCCTCCAGTTGATTTAACTCTAAGTTTTAATAAATTATGTTTGACTTCAGCACAAACCAGTATCGTTGCCGTCTGGGAGTCT
This sequence comes from Rhadinocentrus ornatus, assembly GCA_037177495.1. NCBI lineage: Eukaryota > Metazoa > Chordata > Actinopteri > Atheriniformes > Melanotaeniidae > Rhadinocentrus > Rhadinocentrus ornatus. The sequence continues at coordinate 11,017,576 of JBAMHW010000016.1, read as the reverse complement.
GATCTTAAAGTTGTGCACAGGAAGAGATTCAGTGCAAGTCTAAACTTTTTGTCTGCTTTATGTCTGTTAATCTTTTCTAGGCCTCCAATTATAAACTCCTCCTTAATGCTTTCTGCTCATGTTATTTCTCTGAATGTGGCTACTTTGTCCTAGGTCCCTGCAGTTACCTGATATTTGTCAGTTTCAGTTATCTTTCTTTCCCCAGACGATTACCTGATTATTTTTTAAGTGAGAACCTAAAATGGTCATTATTTACATAACACTGAGTGCTGTACAGGCTGCCACTCATTGACCTATTAGCACATGAGCTATGTTGCCTATTCATCTGGAGCAATTTGGGAATCTGCATCATGTTCAAGGATATGCCATGTGCATAGAAATAGCTGGGAATGGAATAATCAATCCCACAGTGAGTGAATGACTGATTCTAACCACAGCTATGCAGACCATCATATTCACATTAGGTTGAAACAATTTTCTCTCTTTTTTTTTTTTTTGCTTGTTTTAATGCACTCAAGCACATGCAAAGCTGTTTAACTCAGGTTGGTACGCTCTCCAAAAGCAAGCTAGTTTCAGTTATCCATTCAAATTCTTGTTTATATATATATGTATGTGTGTGTTGTGCATTTCTACTGATGGTTCTGGAGCCTGCCCTGCTAAATAAAGCATGTATGCTTGTCATGAGCAAACCATTATCAACACCTCATGGCAGTAGTAATTAATGACCAGTGATGATTGAATGAAATGATACTGTCCCAGGATAAAGCATAGCTGAGTTTGAGGCAGCTGGAATGAGACTTAGTACCTTTCAGTGTCCCAGATTATTCTGCACGTGAACTAACTCGAGCAAATTAAAGTCAGTAAAGGCAAAATTTAGTGTGAGATTGACAGTCTGGAGTATGAAGGCTCGGGCAGTGATGTGTATGCTTTACTAATACTCAATATTTCAGAGCTCATTTAAGGTCATGAAGTCGGTGTATGAAACACATTAAGAGCAGTCATTGTGAAACTTTGCATTTAAAGAGGCCAAGGATATTGAGGTGTTTTAAAAAGTGAGTGTCTCTTAAACACCTCTTACTTACTGAACATGTCCAGTTATGCAGACACCTTATAGTGGGTTTAGATGTTGTCGAAGGGTTAGGATAGTTATGACTTATGATATGGTATGAAAAAGGTGTGGTATGTGCTGAGAACCTTCACACTTAAATTCACAATACCTCATCATTTTATAAGAAGTCGTCATTATGGAACAATAACAGTTTGAGCCTTACCTGTTTTGTATCTGCATACACTGACATGAAGAAAACTAAATTAGGTGACCTTTGGTAAGCTCTTTCCTTTGTATATTTTGTGTCTGTGTACATATCAATTTCCAGTTTGTAAAAAATAAGACCGAAAGGCACGTTAGAGCATGAAACCTGTAGTTTTAGTTACCATTCATTTGCTACTTTTCCATGGAACAGCTTAAGTCAGTGCTAGCGATCACAAAATACACAGGAAATCAGGCGTGGTGTTAAAGAAAAACGTGTACTTTGGTAGGCCTTCCAATGCTTCATCATTTCACAATAGTGGAAACCAGACCTCAATTACCCAGCATGGGAGAGACAAAACTCTTGGAAAAGTCATCACTCTTGTCACTTAATGTTCCATTAGAACAAAATACTGAGGGCCACCAATGCAAAGAGTTCAAAGCTCTTTTCTAAATCACATCGAAGAAAATATAAAGACTTGTAGTGTGGATAACTTAGATAGAATATATCTTATTTGTAGTGAAATTTTAAACAATTCTAAGCATATATGTCTTCATCTTCAAAGGCTGTATCACAGCTTTTAAAAACCAGTGTCCACTGGAGTTTTCTTCTTCATTCTGAGAAGTAATAAAATTCAAATGACTGCAGATGAAACAGTGATCTTCAAGGCAGTCTATGCTGTCAAGTGTCACTAAATATTTAGAGTTGGAGACACTGAATATTTCCAGTGAACATGAAATATTGCAAAAAGAGCTTTGTATGCACAAATATTTTTCTTGTAAGATTTTATACCACAGTCTATTTTATATTGCTAAACAGTCTTATGAGTTTTTTGGGGATATGTTGGAAAAGAAAATGTGTAGTAACTGTATACATGACTAAGAGTGTCTAATTTACAACAATATGCTGATATAAAATAATAAAATTTAATTAGTCAAAAATAGTAAATAAATCTAAATGAGAGACAGGGGGGTTAGATGTTCTACCAAAGCTCAGCACAAAGAATAAGTAAAGAACTAGAAACAGGGTAGTGGGTCAAAAGGCTTGTCTTCAGAAAATGCAATGTCTAAAGATACCCAATAGTACCCTGATACTCCGTTCTGTGGTACAGATCTGCCTGAGACTAAAACACTACATCCAGTAAGTGTAACAGCATTATAGTATAAAAAAAAGTAATTGAAATACTTTGAATCAATAAGAATGCTTTCTCAAAAAGTTAAACATTATACTTAAAAGAAACAAACAAAGTTGCTGGGATAATTCTTTCAAAATTTTAAGAAAAGTACATCATACTGTGAGTCTACTGGTCTGCCATACCATTCACCCGGAATAGCAAATGCCAACATTAGCTTAGCTGACTGTATTGGCAAACTTGGAGATTATTGAGTCTGTTGAGCTGAAATTCCTGACGCCCACAGAATAAGTGCTGGCTGTCCTTTGAGCAAATAATCACTGCAGTGGCGAGTGGCCTCCTGGGGATGACCTAAACTGTCTTACAGCCTCTGGTGGAACTGACTGATTCTCCCCTATATCTACTCTTTAGTTATTATTATGTAATTACAACTGGGGATCCAAAGGGTGTGCCAGAGGACTTGCGTCACTGTCACTTTTCCGTGTTCATTCTGATTGAAACCACAGTGTCCCCACCCTGTCAGGATATAACATGTAATATGCAAAAGTAACAAAGTATAATACTTTATAAGGTGTTTACCTAACTTGAGCCTCATATATGAGAGCAGTAGGGTTATTTTCAAATGCACAGATGTCAGCTTACACAGAATGTTGTTTCCTCTTTTGTCCAGCAGATGGTACTTTATGAAACAAGTGGCTGCCTCTGCATTTTAACTTTGTGGCCAGCCTCTAACCCTCTTTTCCTCCTTCCCCTGGGTTCCTTATAACAGTGAATATTAACCTGAGGTTATAGACAAGAGGGCTGTAAAATGGTTGACATCAGTGCTCAGCAGCTTCCAGCATGTTGTAATGACCACTTTCAATCGTGTTAGCTTCTGGTTACAGAGCATTACGTAGTTCTTGATGAAGCTTTAATGCTAATGTCTTTGTCATATAAACACATTCTGGATTTAAGGAATTAGGTAGTCAGTGAGTGATTTAATTGCAGGGGCGCCTGTGTGTGAGAGTCTTGTTTGCCCAGATGTCTGAGAGTGATCGTTTTTACAGGTTTCTGCTGTTTGCTGGCACATCGCAGTTTCATTCTTACAATAAACCTGATTCTTTGGGTTTTCTGAACAGACTGAAAGATTGTGAGCTTGTCTATCCATCATGAAAGAATGCTACAGAAGATGGTGAACATTGCTCACATAACATACAGATGTCCTTACATAACCAAGTAGGCTGCATTCTGTTATCAGGATAAATGACAGTGATAGCATGGTAGTTACCAAACTGAAGGATGGGATGGAAAATTCCTTCTGTAGGAAGCAACAAAGACCAAAAACAGGGCTCCCTTGAAAGTGTTTTGACTGTAAACCCTGGCTGAAAGGAGGCAGCCACACATCTTTGTGATTAGGTAAACCTCAGAAGCCTTTCATGTGAGCAATCTGTAAAACCTCAGTGGGTACATCCTGTGCAGTATTCAACTCAGTCAAAGGCTATGTGTCCTGCTCAGCCTACTATTAAACACACTTGATTAAGACTTATTTCCAGCAGTCATGCAGGAAAGTTTGCAGGGGTGCCATGTTGTTTCATAGTTTTTGAAGCTGTAAGGACATAAAATGCCTTTAGTAGAAACAAGTGAGTACTTGGGAGTGTTTGTGTATATTTGGAAAACCTTCTCAACTAAAATGAACATGTTGCTCTGAAATATTTTCCAACATCTGCCGCCCATCAGGATGTCTGCTTTCTGAGCCACTGCTGCATTCCTGAGCCGCTCCCTCTACCTGGATCAAAAAAAGAAACCCTCCTGTCGTTGCCCCTGAGCTGTGCTCTCAGTGCCCCAGTTCAAACAGTACTGGTGGTGTTTGTACCAGGTGCAAACATCAAACCACAGGTGGAAATAAAATTACACAGTGTTCAATTTAGTATTTTTTAATTATATAATTACATCATATTGTACAGGTATGGTGAACATTGGGGTCATAAAAAGGTGGGTTTCAAGCACATAGGACCAGTTCAAGCTCAGACAAAAATATCAAAACATGTGTCAAGTGTTATGATTGAAGGAAAACACAAAGCTACCCCTGTTTCCTGCCCTTACACCGTTGTGTTATCATGATGATATTTCTTAATTCTTGTTATATTGAAACCTGGAAGAGAGACTTAAACCATCCCCACTCGTCTGGGCTGTTCACAACTGTTTAGCAGACTCTTGCTGTTTAAAAGCCAACAGAGTCCAATGAAACTAATTCCCTTTTAAAGGCAGCTGCTAATGAATTAGGTCAATTTGTTAGCACTATTCCACTGTGTGAAAAAAGCAGGAATGCATTCATAGAATACAGCCCATTGTATACAATTATAGTCATTGTCCATGGAGCATGGTGTCTAGTCCCAGCCCATTCAGACCAGCACTTAAGATTCTTGGCATACTCCCACACACATTGCTACTCATGGACTTAATCTTTTCCCCCTTCTCAGAATCAGTCAAGTGTATGGCTTAGCTAGATCAAATGAAAGCAAGCTAGCTCACTGCAGAATGGCATTCTAAAGTACAGAAAGTCAGGAGAGGAAGACTCCAAGTTGTGTTATATAAGAACACATTCACCCTGCTCACTGTCTCTCTGAGAATATGTTAGATCACCAGTATGATATAACAGGAGGAGCTTCTCTTTCAGTAGGGGCTTTAAATATCCTCCCCAACCTCTGTGCATGTGAGCATTGTTTGTTTGCTCTGTCCTGCGGTGTAATTGAACAGATGATGATCAGGCAGTGTCATATTTCATAAATAAATCAGTTTAATTGTAGCATATAAAATTAAATCATTTTACAATTTATTCCAGTATGACACATTATATCCAAATAAAGTAGCTACATTTTAGATAAATAATAATAATAACAATAATAAAGACATTCATTCATCTTTTGACATGTTTCGCTTAGTCTTTGTCATGAAGGGAGATTAATAGCTGCCACAAAACATGAACAATAATGCCCACGTCAGGAAGGAATGAAACCACACGCTTGTTAAACAAGCTGAGAGGTTACATTTCGTCATCTTTTTTTCTTTTTTTTTTTAAAGATATAAGATGGTATGCTAATTGAAGTTGCGCATGTGCATATCTATATATACACACACAAGTCTACAGTCTGGGTCATGTCAGAAATAAAAGATAAAAATATACACAGTGAATTGATAACAGCAACTAAAGTTAATTTACAAATATTAATTACATATTGCTCCATGACGAAGCTACTTCAAATGCTCCATTAATATAAAGCAGTTTGTATTAAGAATGCTGATGTAGTCACAGCATGCAGTGCACTTCATTAAGTCCTCATGATGTAAGCCCATAATTCCTTGGGAATCTAGTTACAACAAGAAGCTGGTAGTTGGCTGGTGGTCTATTTACACCCCTGCATTCATCTAGACTGCCATTGGCTGCCAATGATGCTGCTGATCACTCTGTTGTGCTGAGGGGTTTGGACACTCTTCACCAATCAGTCTCTGAACTTGTGGATGTCATTGGAGAGGCGGTAGAAGGGATAGGAGGCTTCGTTGGCATTAGGACAGTTGTAAGTGCACTTGCAGGACTCGATCATCATGATGTTCTTGTTAAAGGTCTCACCGTCCTCACAGCGGAACTTGACTCGGATGGTTCTCGTATCATGGGGGCTGCAGCAGCGGCCATCAACGCAGGCTCCACAGTACTTGGGTCTGTACTTTTTCAGGCTGAAGCAGCCAGCATAGGTGAACTTAATTGGCTGGCTGGACTTCTTTGTTCTGCTGCACTTCTTTCCTTTCTGCAGAGGAATGAACATGAGAGAGGTGATGATTAGTCATGCACAAAGAACTGGCAGTGAAGTGATTCAGTATCTGTATACTTTCCACAGCATTCAGTCATGATTGGCTGCAGCTTACCTTCAGACTGGAGTAAGTTGACTGGGTGCATGGTCGCACTTCACAGATTCGCGTCTCTTTGACCAGTTTGCATTCGCTGTTGTTGTTGGTGACTCTGGTGGAGATGCCAGTTCCACAGCTCTTGGAGCACGGGGACCAGGGCGTGGTTTGGACAATGCATCTCTGGGTGTCAAACACGTGGACTTCAGGCTGTGCTCTGAAAGCTGTGATTAAAAAAAAGTGACAATACATCAGCAAATCAAAATGTTTTATATTTTAGGATCTTTTATGTCTCTGTCCAGAAAAAAAAGAAAACTTTCAGAGTTCAAGTTTTCTTACCAGGCAGGGACTTAAGTCCTCTCTTGACATTTGCAATGAGCTCATTCCTTTTGGTGAGGTCTCTTTCTAGCTCATCATTCGGTATGGCTTTGCCAAAAATCTTCTCCAGGATATCTGTCTCTTTGTCATCGTCACACACCCACTCTTCACAGCACTGGCCTGCTACTTTGACCAGTCTGGGACTGGCACAACCTAGGTTAGGCAGGGAGAGCTCCTGTGGGCACAGTGGGACACATCCCACTGCCCCATCAATGCATGTGCACTGGTGTTTACAGTTGGGTTGGAAGCTTTCTCCATTCTGGTAGATTCTGCTGTTGTACTCACAGGGTCTGCCCTCTGACATGGCTGTAGAGGGAAGAAAAAAAACAGAAGGAAAAGAATGTTATTCTTTCCTGCTCTGCTCAAAGATGTCTGCTGAAGACATCATATAGTTGCCAGATAAGGATCAGTTAAACTGTAAAATTCTACAGGCTGCCTGAGGAGTCTCCCTGTATAGTGGTCTTTGAGGTTTAGACTAGTTCCCCCCTAGCTGCATTCCACAGTGTTGAAATCACATAGGTCCTCATACTCCTGAATACAACCACCTCCCCCCAACCCCCTCACTCTTTTATTAAGAAAAACGGGGGAAAAAAAAGACTCCATAAAAATTCAAAAGATTGCATAGCTGGAGCGGGATGATGTCGATACATACCTCGGCAGATGCCACGAGTGGTAGCAGCAGCCAAACTGGCTCCAAAGTTACACTCCAGTCCTTTAGTGTGGTCGCAAGGTTCGGTCCAGCTGCAGTCCTCGTTGAGCTGCCTGGCGCAAACACTGCAGCAGCTGCAGCCGTCCAGGACGACGCTCACGCCTGGTGCGCACTTGGGTATCTCCAACGGACATTCACACGAGGAGGGGCAAGAGGCGGAGGAGGAGATGATCTGCACAATCATAAAGAAAATCTTCGATTACATTTAAGCTCAAAGTCACGCAACACTGAAAAGCTAAAAATATAAAGAAAACCTCACTGTGTTAAATTATAGTCAGTGGAATGTTTCTAGTTCAAAAATGGGGGAAAAGGAGCGAAAAAGAACTCACCATGTTGAAGCATCCAAGGAAGATAAGGACAAAAGTAAGCATCAGCATCTTGGACAAGCTTATTGTATGCGTTCAAGAGGAATCCTGTTCCCTGTTTATGAAAAGTATTTCTTCGGGGAGTCCTTAGGTATTCCCGCTCTCACTCGTTTGTCTCTTCTTGTTTGCTGGTTGTCTCTCGTAGTAGACGCTCCTTTAGAGTATACGAGGCTCTCGGTAAAGCGGTTGCAGTCTGCTGAAGTCGGGCCACCTCCGGACTTATATACCAAATGGGAAGCTGACGTCATCCCTGGGCTGCCTGCTGAACTGTTCCCAAAGAATGCCAGGAATGTTTCTCGACGCATTTTCCATCCAAGACCTAAGCTCCACCCTGTCTAAACCTTTCTCTTTTTTCTCTCTCAACCCCCCCCCCCCATCTGAACACACTTTTCCGTCTCATATTTTTCTCCTCGTTTATCCTCCTCTTCTTTTTCTTCCCGTTTGCTTCTTATCTATCAACTCGAAGTTGTGTATAAAGCGGAGGACTTTTAGGTATTTTTGGCAGCAGTTTAAAAATGTGGGTGATAGTATTATATATATATTTTTTTAAATATTGTCTAACGATTTTCACGCGCACATATAGTCTACTACAATTCCACCAAATAATCCGTGTAGACCTTGTTTGAACGTTTAAGTGAGAATTCCCTTTATTTCCACGTATCCTTTAGCACAATCAATGTTTATTGTGTCAATACTTTTGCTGATCAAAACTATTAGTAAAATGCAGCTTTATAACATGTTACGGGTCACGTCTAAAAATAAGGTCTTTTTCTCCATGAGGTTTAAAGGTGTGGGCAGGAAAACGTTCAACAGTGTCTATTTCTGGCTCTCCGGTACCTTTATTCAGAGGAGCTAAGCATTTCCAGATGCGCACCAGAGCTCAGACGTAACAATATTGCCATATTTGGTATGGCAGTAGCCTACATTATTAACATATTTCTCTCCCTTTGGCCAGCATTCTTGACAGCTTAAAGGGTTGTTAAATATGTTCTCCATGTAGTGAAATTCTTTTGCATTCATTCCTTAAGGCACTCTGACTTTTCACGCAATCTATCCACATTTTGCTGGGAAGAAAGTGGTCCCGTTGTAGATGAGGCGATCTAATTTTGCACAAGAGAAGATGTGGTATTAGTAGTGGTGGTGGGGGGAGACAAATAGTTGTCTACGTTTTACTACAGTGGTCTAAATAAATCCCTTCCAACTGAACTGATTCCGATTGATGAACACTTTCACCCGAGGAAAAGCAACGCGTAAAGACGCAACATGCACAGATATTATTGCCATGAGCGGCTGGCCGAGTTCCTACAGGATAATATGCATTAAGTCAGTCAGTTTATTTGTTTATAAGGATCGGACATTTTACCGCTTCTGACTTTTTTTTATAAACCTAAAATGCAGACTCAACATAGTGAGGCAGCTACAAGGAACAAGACGGCTGAAGAGCCTCCATGGTGAGTTTGGACTTCTTTTGTTTTTTAGTTGGATTAGTTAACGGCTGAATCACCCATGACTTGCAAAACCCTTCATCACGGTATTCTCTTACAAGAAGATACGTGTTGTAATTATTTTTATTTTTTATAGTAAAAAAAAAAAAAAACACTCACTCGTGACCGTGATTCTCGCACAGCAAGTTTCTCCATGTAGATTTAAAAACCATGTGGGTTTAGGATTTCCTTTTTTGTGATTATCTGTTTCATACTTAAGACACTAGATGGTGATGTGATAAGATAAACTTAGTGGATGAAGTGTTCTTATTTTAAGACTTACCAAAACCCAGAAAGCGCATCCTCATCAAACAGAGCAAGACGTATTCATGTAAAACCCATTACTCATGTCTGTGTGAGTATTTGGACAGGAGATGTGCCTCTGTGTGTGCAGCCTATTTTGGTTGGGGGTGTGTCTTTGTGAGCACATGTGCTCTCTTCTGTTGCGCATTGAAGCTGATTTAGCCAATGTAAACATGTAACTTTGCCTCTGTGCACATGTCAAATAAAATTTTTTTAATTTAAATACCATAGATTTAATATATCATGATTAATTTAAATGATCTGAATCATTTGAGTTATCACTCAAAGTCCCTCAACTAAGGGTGTTTATGTTAAGTTGTGTGTATATGGCAGTATGTGTGCATCCCTGTGTTAAATGACAGGATACAATGTTGTTGCATCCAGCAGCCCAATAATTATTCATGATTCATTTATGTATACCTATTCAGTTTGGGAAATATCTCAAAATGCAGATGCGAGTCTTTGTGTTGTAATTGCTCTGGCATAATTTCCACCAAATCTATATGAGAACACCCATCAGTTTGAAGCATACAGCACACACTCCATTTACTCTCACTGATATTCTATATGATGATTGGTTTATCCTGTCTGCTTCTCAATGTTGGGATCTGAACAGCTTGACAGCTTCCAGTTGGAATGTATAAACAGTTTCACTGCTAATCACATTTTTAGAGATTGCGTGTTGCCTTGTGGCTTAGTCTAATGGAAAGCAATTATCAGACCCCCCCCCATGAGCATAAACAATAAAAAAACAGCACTCTGAATCAGGTGAGAAAGTTTGTAGCTAGCAGCCCCCATTCATATTTCATTGTCAGATGGAATGAATCAGGGCAGCTTGGCATGTTTAAACAACAGATTCTACTCAAGTATATTCAAGATTCAATGTCATAACTATGCAGTCTGTACAAGTAACACTTCCTTTCTTTGTCAGCTCATGGAGCAGCCGGAAGGCTGATGAGTTACTGTTCTTTTGGTTGACCGTCTGCCCAACTAAAATCTGTGAGCAAAACACTGAGTTGAATTTAGATCTGAAAAGACTGAGGGAAAATGGATGATTACAGGTTCTTGTGAATTTCATTGGATCAGTAAGATTAGCTGGTTCTCTACGAAGGGCAAAGATGCTATTCAAGCAAATCCTTCCCTAAATCACATTCTTTTCTTGTCTATCTTTTCATATCTGCCATTTCTGCCAAAGCAAGACAACTTTGATTAAAAGTAAATCTCAGTATGATACCTGTCCACAGTACAACATGTCGAAGGTTCTGTGTGTTCCAGGAGTTTTTGGGTGATGATGAGAGCTGCCCGGTCTAATTTTAGATACTGCTATCTGTGCTGCTTCACTCTCAACGCATTACCACACAGTATACTTTAGTCAGGGCCCCTAGCCATCTTTTTTCTCTTGGGGGGGTGTCTTCATCTAATGTGATGCCCATTGAGCCTGTTTTAAAAATGTCTGTAGCTACCACAGATTAAAAGTTCAGAACTTGTTTAAAACTGATCGTTTAATGATTTAGTATTTTATTCTTCTTCCATGACTTAATTCTCATGCAGAATTAAATAAATATATGCAACCTATATGGAGGCATGAGAAGTGCAGAAGGAAGTATTTTCTCACAGTGTATAGTATTACCATTCCAGATACTGTATGTCTGAGTTACTACCAGCTTTGACCAAGTAGCGCAATTATTTCCCCATGCAGGGATGAGGTCATGTTCACTCTTTCTATGACTCAAAATGCACACTGATAAATTGTGGGGATCATTTATAAGATTTATTCGTGTTAACATATTCTATGAAAATAGAATATGCTACTGGAGTATAGCCAATGCAACGAGTCTGTTTTTCACTATTTCCCAATCCTTGTTGGAGAATGTCAGCTCTATTGCTGCTGCTGATGTAAATCATTAGTGGCAAAGGTGTCACAAGGTAACCAGAAGCTCCGGATGGTTTGTTATACAGAACTATCAGGAAACTTTATGTTTAGCGTCTTTTTAAAATGTAATCCTTTAACAGTCCTTTAAGCTGTTGCTTACCATTGACTGTAGGTGTAAGTATTGGACACATGCCTGTTAAATGTTAGACTCATAAGAAGAGTTGCAGATTTTCCTTGCTGAAGAATATCTTGTTTTCACTCCGTTCTTGTTGCTTTTCACTCAAATATTTTTCCTTGAAGATTTTTTAACAGATAATTATCACTTTGTTTTGTGTGTTAACGTTAATTAAATATACTCTTAGTTTCTTTCTCCCAAATCTGAACAGTAATGATTTAGCCTCATATCACCCTTCTGCTGGTTGTCTCGGTGGTGTCCAGCAAACAATAGATAATTAGCAAACTTTCTGTATAAAATTTGGTCCTATTCACTTATTATTATCCATTTTGGATGTGGGCAGCTCTCACACATTATGTTGAAATATGGATTAATTTATTGTTCATCTAAAACAATTAAAACTCAGGATTGAGAGTTACAGTCCTGCAAGCTTCTTTGCATCTTCCCACCTGCTGCCACCCTCCCAAAACCTCACAAAGTGTCCACCAACCTACTCATTGTCTATTGGCTAAAAAGACATTTCTGTTTAACAAATATATGTCTGACATTACTGTTAAAAAATTTGAGGAATCAGTTTTATTTTTATTTTCTGCAATGCTATGTACCAATACTACAGAAGACAGTGGAAGATCACAAGTTGATCCTGTTGTTAACGGAGCAACAGTTTCAAAGTATACAACACAATGTTGCCCCTCAAAAAAACAGGGAATCAGTCAGAAAAGGCTGACTGATT
>JBAMHW010000016.1:10979708-10993729 GCA_037177495.1 Rhadinocentrus ornatus | reverse complement strand
AAAGAACACACAAGTAAAAGGACTGTCCCAGCACATCCCCTGTTCTTAGACCCTCCATCGCGGTAAGGAAAAACTCCCCCCAAAAAAACATCTAAAAAAATAGGTAGGGAGTATGCCATGAACCCACTTTAACAATGTATATATATATATATACTGTATTTACACATAAATATATATAACTTACTTAGCTGCCCCCTAAAATGTAGCACATCCACATTGATTTCATAATAAGGGGGTAAATAGCAGCCAAATGTACTTCATTCATTTATCATCAGCTCATTTGAGCACTCCTATAAAAACGGAAGTTTTGGCATTTTGCTGGTCTGAAGATTTCAAATGTGTTTATGAATTTATAGAAGGAAGTGTTACTGTCCGTAAATACAGGATGTGTTATAAGACCATAGCCATACAATGTAGAGTCCATCATTCTACAATGAAAATGTTTATTTACAAATAAAAGACATTCAAGGCCATTTCAATCTTCTCAGGAATGCAGATCCCAGCAAATTCATCTAGGGAACAGCATGCAATGCTCAGAGAAACTGCAAACTTCTAAGAACTACATCTGGGAATCTGCAGACCTCATTTAGCATGTTATACATTAAAGTTCATGACAGTGCAATTAGCAAAAGAACCCGCCATTAGCAACAAACGTAGTTTATGAATCTTATGCCACCAAATGGGACACTTTCAACACAGCTTTACATTTGGTGAAAACCAGACCCAACGCATTAGCCTATGTACAGGTGTTGCAATGGCTCAGTCGAAGACCAAAGCTTCTTCTGTGTAAAATGCTGTGGTGGGACCTCAGGAGAGCTGCGACTGATAATGCCAAACAGTTTTCCAGAAAACTTAAAAGTTATTGCTTTTGGTTCTACAAGTAACAGAATGGTGGGATGTGTTTAGTTTTTTCACACAGTCCTTTTGTATTTTGGCTTATTATTTTCAATAAAGTTAATAAACATAAAGTGATATTTATTACTTTTTCATTTAAAAGATGTAGTTGCCTTATTTTAAATAAATAAATAAATAAATAATCTCGTATGTACCAGATCTTCTTGTTCATAAAACCTTAGAATTCAAAGAGGGTGTTCATTCTTTTTCTTATGACTGTGTTACAAATCATAAGTAGCCTGATGTTTTCTGTGCAGGTCAACTAACATATGTTACAGCTTTACCCTTTATGTGTATTGTGTAAAGACAAAAATGCACAAAGAAACCAGACAGCCTTCCCCCCTACCATGCCATCACCTTGAGCTCTGCCCCTTTTTGACCCCAGGTTCACCCACTGCAACCACCCAACCTAGTACAGTGCATCAGCCTGTGAGTAAGCTGCTAGAGACTTGCGAACAGAAACTCCTCTAAGCCGCATAGGATGACCCGGTCACGCTCAGTCGTCACCGTGGGTGTGTGAATGTCTGGTTTGGTATGTGAGACAGCAGTGGAAGACACAGGAAGTGGGCCCTGCATGGTGGTGCTGAGAAAAGTCTCGCTAAGGTCAGAAAACCTTCTGCACAAGTCGAGACAAAAGTCCTTTTTACCATATGAAGGGTGGAAAACTTTAAGCCATTTAGTTTAAGGAAGTGACCTGTATTTTTGCCTAGCTTTCTAGGTTTAGTCTATTGTACTATAATTACATCTCTTAAGAGACACATAGCCAGTTGACCTGAGAAGATAAAATATGTATACATATACTGTATAGTGCAGTGTTACTTGTTGGAGAAATGCATCATTCAGTTTGACATGAATAAAAATGTAAAGCAGCTAAAACGTTAAACGCCTTTTTCAGCTAAGAGTGATGTTAGTGTGAAATAATGCTGTGTTCTTTTGCATACTCAACCAATTCAAATGTCATGACAGCTAGGTGCACACCCATCCTCTTCTCTCAGTGGATCCAATGAGATTGTATTTATGTTACCACATAATGGCACCTGCCAACCCAAGTAAATACCTTTATAGCCTCTGCCATGTGTAGCTTCAATCTATAACCAGCACGGCACACAGCAGTGAAGACTAACTGAGACGCTGTAATCTTTCGCTCACTTCATCGTTCTTGGATCCGTCACTCTCACCCCTTCTATTTTCACTTTTAAAAAACAACACACTCCCTCAGAGATGCAAACCATCCACATCAGCTGTATTGATTGCTGAAGAGGAAAAGCCAGAGGGAATAGTTTATCTCTCCAAAGGCATTGCCATCAGTTTTGCCTGTCAGTTTAGCTGTCAGCTACAGTTAAATTTCCAGCTTTATCTACTGACATTGAGCAACATTAGCCTTTCAGCTGTAACTTCTAATGGTAAAAAATGAAATATTCCTGTGGTAAAGAGCTGTTATGCCTGTTGCCATGAAATCTAATAATTTGTTCATAATTTCTTACTGAATGTGTCACACTTTATGTGTCAGCACTGTCCCTCATGCACATCCCTTGTCAGTGAAACTGCTGCACACCTCTGTGCGCTTCTGAAGACAAAGAAATAATAATGAAGTCATGTTGTATAATGTCTAAAATACTGCCTCACAGTGTCTCCGACTAGAAGTCATATGACTACATTTATGTTATATATCTAATTTTGTGCCAAACCAAAGTGGGAGGCACATCGACTGAACCTTTCTACTATCCATAGTTTTTTTTCAAAGACCGGCATATGCAGCTTACAGCTTCTCAGTGTGGGGACTTTTAAATTATTAATTTTATTAGGAATTTTTGATGAGGATGGCTGTTTGTGTTGATGAGAATAAAAAGGTAAAATATGTCATTCCTCTGCAGTAGGTCTGCAGGTGTAAGCCTGTCAACATGCATCTAAATATCCTACTCATAATTATCCCCAGGTGGTTGATGTAATTGTTTTCTCTCCCAGTTAGCAGTTTAAATTGACAGAACATCAAAAGAAGCCTCCACCAGACTACTTAATGGTCTTCTTCCAGTGAGCTCATGCTAGCTGAAATAATCCGATTCTTCACACGATCAGGTAGCGAGTTTGCAGACATGTTGTGAAAGTCGGGCTCAGAGCCATGTTGAAAGAACACGGTTGAAACTGTTTTGGTTTTGGCCCACCGTTTCTGTGTGAAACAGTGCTTCTGGCAACTTGGCGCTACATCAAGAATGAAGTAAGAAATGAAATACTGAGCACAACCAATTAAAATGACAAAAAAACAAGGAAAGTCAAGATGAAAGTTAACGTGAAAAATTTTGCCTAGTTTAAAAAATGTTTTTCCACAAATTTATTCAGTAATTTTATTTATTTATTTTATTTATTTATTTTTTATATTTTAAAACCTGACAGAACAAACTATAAATTCTTTAATCCTCATGTTTTTGGAAGGGTGGGTTTTACATTTACATGACACACCAACATCTGTCTTGACACGTCTTCAAATACAGATGTCTTTTCATAAAGCTTTGATCGGTGCGACTAGCCTTTGTGCAAACCATGGGAAGGAAACAAAGGAAGTGCTAATACTGAGCTAACCTATAGTTAATACATGAGTATGTATTATATTCCTCACACAGAAAGTATCTTCACCTGCAGACATACCTGCGTTTCACCCTCTATCTCCATTAATCTTTTATCGCTGAAATAGTCAAGTCAATTTCATGTCTCCTTGTTGGATAGTGCTCTGGGAGGACGAGCGAATAGAACACTCAGTCCTAATGTCAACGTTGTTCTGTGAGTGTCTGTCCAATTTGTGAAGCCTCAGAACCACTGCCCAGACAAATAATCTGTTTTTACATCTGCTTTGTTCTTCGAACCTATATTATTTCAAAATGATCTTTCAGACAGGAACATGAAGCGATTTGTTACTGCAACATGCACCGTCTTAAACTTCACTCCTCTTGTCATTTGTCTCCAGCTGTCTTTTTTTTTCTTCACAGCACATTTATAAAGTGCTGCATTTATAAAAGAAATATTCAATTTTGATCGTCACTATGACTTAAGCAGAATACAATGTTGATGTGTTTATTTAAAAGCCTTACTTTGACATGGAAATGATCTTATCTGAAAGCAAAGTCTAGACTTGATATAGGAAAGTTTTATTGGTTATGACTATTGAGGTTTGGGATGCATTTGTGTCCAAACATGCGGTGAACTTTGCATGAGCTTGAACAAAGAGGTGTGAGGAATAGATTACCAGATACAATGTTTTTTTTATTTTTTTACTTTTTCTTTTTCTTTTATGCTTTAGTTTAAATATCTTTTAAATATTAACCTCAATCATCTTTCATAGTGCTTGGCTATATTGTCAACCATCTATTTAGTCCACCACAGATTTAATACTTTTTGCCTTTAATCTAATCTTTTTGCCTTTCAAGATTATTTTATTGCTGCTCCTGACTAAATTTGTGATAGAAAATTACATGAAAAAATTCCTTTAATATATGATAACCTGATCTAAGATTAATAAACTACAAAAATACATGATGTCAAAATTCTTAAAAACTGCTTAGGAAAAGGTTTTCAATACTCAACATCTTTTATGAATCACACATAAACACACTGTTAATGATATTATGACTTAGCCCAAGTTTAAACACAATATTAAAAATTAAGTCCACGTAGCAAAAACTGTTCCTAATGCATAATTTCAGTGTCACTGATTCATTTGTCTTCATGTATTGTCTACGACAGCATGGAGTGGATAATACTGTGTCTGTATTAACTTTCTCTCCTCACTGCCTCTTTACACACTCATTAGTCTTTGATAGAAGCTATATATCTCAGAGCCAGTTTGTGTTTTTCTCTGCTCTGTTATTCAGTCTGACTAATGCTGTTTGCAGTGCAGTTTCTAATCATGCCAAAGTACAGAGCACTACAGTGGTCATCTTGTAACCCGAGGGTTGCCAGTTCGATCCTCAGCCAAGTCGAGTTCATGTCGAGGTGCCCTTGGGCAAGACACCTAAATTGCTCCTGATGGGTCGTGGTGAGCACCTTGCATGGCAGCTTCCGCCATCAGTGCGTGAATGTGTGTGTGAATGGGTGAATGTGATGCATAATGTAAAGCGCTTTGGGTATCATTCCAGGTATAGAAAAGCGCTATTTACGGACCATTTACCATTTACCACTCTCAGATTGAATTTAACTCGGAGTAAATCTGAGAGTGGTGTCAGTTACTGAACAGTTGCACTCTCATAAGTTTTGCTTTCATGATTTTCAGCAGTAGGGTGTACCTACCACTTGTACCATTGTAGAAATTAAATCAACTTCCTGACCTGGTATTATTCAGTTCGGTGGGGAAGCATTCTCTGAAAACTGCTTCTAGCTGTGGTACTGAATATTATATAAATTACTCCTGTCCAGGACAAATTTTATTCAAAATTGTATTACAGCTGCTCGACTTTTCGGCATTTAGTTAATTATTACCATTTATGGTTTTCCAAAAAAGCGTAAGAATGCAAGTTTTAACAATTATGCAAGTCTTAATTCACGCAAACAAGACTGCTGTGTGGGTTTTTTAAGACACAAGAGATGAGACTCAAGTGTTTAGTTTCCACATCAGGATGAGTCAGGAGGAGACAGCATGTATCGATTATGTGCTAAAATGTTCTCAGAGTGTCAGGTTGAGGTTGAAGGCCCTGAGCAGGAAACTTGTCTATTGCATTGTTTGCAACTACTTGGAATTTGTGTTTGTATATGTTAATGTGTTGCAGTTGCAGCTTTTCTGTGTGCCACTAGCATTATGCAGGTATTGGCTCTACAATGCAAAGGATGGGGGGCACAATACTTGCAGACCATGCCTTTATGACCACACTTTACCCATGCAGAATTGATCTGCTCTCAGCAGAGTGTAAGAAGCTCATATTATCTCAGACCAGTTTCTTTTACATTGTAGTGGGTTAACTAAACTTAAAAAAAAAAAACTCCAAAGTTATCAGATCTCATTTGACGCGATGGAAGGCAAGACTTAAGTCATGAAGATGCTGTTCAAAAGTCTTCTGTAACTACACTATACTACCATATAGAAATAACTAAATACAGGAACAAAAATTTCAGGACTATATTTTCTCAAAAGTAAAAGTACAGTGAAAATAATATTGTGCATGTTGACGGTAGTCTCTGCAGTTAGCATTCATCCTTTTAGATAATCAAAACTCACTTTTCTTTTTCTTAGCAGAAAAAAAACCAGACATTTTCCACAGCTGTATATAAGAATATCAAATAAATTGTGCAGGTTTTGTTCTTTTGCTTTTTTTTTTTTTAAATTTAGCAGCAAAAATTACCATAAGGATATATTGTGTATGCACGTGTACATGTATGTGTGTAAGGGTCACAGGGGCTTTACAGGAGTGGAGAGGTGTGTGTTGCCTTGTCTGTCTACCCTGGCCTGTTACAGTGTGGTGCGATGTCCCTTCTTGGTGTGTTCTCACGCCAAAGATAACACTGACAATACACACCCACAGAAGCAGCAAAAATGCATCAGTGTTCAATGAAATTAAAATAACTGACAATATAAAAGATTTTTGCCGGTTTCACCATCTCAAATGCTACCCTTGGTAAAAATGATTTCCACTCCAAGGTGCCACAGCACCTGGATCATATGAGATAAATCATTTGTCCACCAATTGGAAGGTACAGAAAAGTGCTGCACGTATAGAAGAAACCTTTTAAATGTGGGTTAAATTAGTAAATGTGGAATGTACTACAGAGAACGTGAATGACTAACGAAGACAAAAATACTGCGTTATAAATGCAGTTGTGTAACATGAAAAGAACAGTTGTTTTGGCTACATTTGACAATTAAGAAAAGTTCTTTTTAACTGGATAACTGTGATTATTCAGCCAATTCGGCTAATTGTTCTGAGTCAGTCATGTAAGTAAAATATTTATCCTACTTTGCCCATTAATCTAATAACCCTGTATCTATGACTAAAACACTACCTTTCTGCCTAATTATTAATATGTTGTATAATGGCTAGATGGAACCAACATCAATATTTAAAATCTAGGTTTGATGCAAAACAATCAGAAAGTGAACCAAAACACAATTAATATGGTTAACTACATCAGCCTGGTGATCCTGCATCACTACAGGGAGTCTTTTACACACGCCTTGGTTTCAGTTGTATCAGAGAATTCCTATGGAGCAATCATAACTTAGCACACCGGGGTCTCTCCTCAGTCATTTGAAATGTGGTTACATGCAAATCAAATAAACTTAAATCTGCTCTTCCACCTGGTATTGTTCCCATAATAATGAAGTTTTACAACATCTGTGCTACATTTTCATCGTCTGCATTTCTGCTATTAATAAGCTCCTGGATGGATGTATTTTTTTGGGACATCTATAATTACTATGTTTAACTTTATACATTTTAATAGGGAAATGTCAAAACAAATTATGCAATGTTAAAAAGATGAATATGGCCTCATTCTCATGTCATGCATATATGTGTGTATAGTGATGTGGGGGCCTCTAACAATGCCTTTAATTATATAGGATGTATGAACTCACCACACCTTGCTGCCTTTTTAGTCATCCACAACAACATTATATGTCTTTTAGCTCAAAGAGGTCTGCCCACCTACTGCCCACTTATTGTTTCTAGGGATTGTTCACTAAGCTGGCAAAAGAAAACATAGCTACATAGCAGATCGATTCTGTACATACAATATATTTACATATATGCTTGTGTCTGTGGATAGAAGTATTCCCATTCAAGGCCAAACAAATGATCAAATTGGGCCCTGCTAAGCTGGTGTTAGTTACATAAGCTTAATTTCCATTGTGTAACTGTTTATTTAGCTTTCCAGCAAATGCTTTGAAAAAGAGGTGAATCTCACAGAGGGGGCTCAGGAGGATACATATTCCTTAGAGGTGGAGCAAAGGAAGTAGTTTGTTGGCACTGCACTTGGAAAAAAGACATCAAGAGTGTTGGGAAATGCTCTGGGGACTGCATGAGGAAGAAGGATTCTTTTTTTTTTTCATTTATGAGTAGAATGCTATGTTGGTGCTTTAACTAAAATGTTTTTTACTTTCTTTATGGAAAGAATTTTAAAACTGTGCCAATGCCAGTTTGTGGCCAAATACTTCAGTGTTGTTTGATCCTGTATTACATCTGTTGATGTTCTTTGAAGCTTCTGTATGTTTATACAGACTCCCTTTGCAGTCTATGAATACCTAAGCTGCTGAAGCATTTGATGAAAGACTGCAATAATAGAAGCAGTAAATAAGACTTGAGACGCTGGGTTTTGGATTTTCATTGCAATTGCTCTGCTTTTTATTAAAAATACATTCATATTACTGTCCTGCAACAATATTTTATATGGAAAGGTGTTTGTTAGTCTACATTAAGAAGTTATATTATCTTTATGTTGTCAGACTAAAGATACTAAAGCATCCAACAATCATGTGTTTTAATAAATCCCTTTACAACAGGATTTAGGTACCGGAAATAAGAAGTGAATCACTGCAGGGTTCAAAAGTGTTCCACAATTTTTTTTTCTTTAAACAGTTTTGTGGCTCTCATCCACACTTGGCAGCCCAGAAAGGTCGGCATTTGAAGCTAAAGGGAAATAAACTCTGACAGAATGACAAGGTTCTCTGCCTCTTAGTGCTTACCATAAACTCATCTAATTGCTTTGAGGCTCCAAACCCACAATAAGAAGTCATCCGCTGGGGCCCAGAGCAGTGGGAGGCTTCAGCAGACTTCCGGAAAATTGGAAAGACTTGAAACACTCAAACATGTGCGTGCAAACACACAGAGTGAGCTTGTGAGTTTATCTTTCACTTGCACATGATACACCCTCACTTGTGATTGGCTAATTATGCAGGTTTTCCTTTCAGCAGATGTGTGATAGGACACAGCACCGGAGAATGAGTCTTTCTAAGTGAATGCGTGTTCATGTAAGCATGTCATTTGGGCCTTTTGTCATAAGATCAGGTAATAATAAAAACGCAGCAGGGAGAAATCACATCAGTGTTGGCAGCCTCTCACTGAGTCCAACTTTGGTGGAAACAGTCTTGGCAGGTGATCACAGGTCAGGGGCTGCAGGGTCAGGAGGAAGACTGATGAACTGGAATCTTTTATCCTGAGGAGGATGTGCCTATCAGCTGGTTAATAGACAGGGCATGAACACTCCATGAAGCACATTAAAACTCCAGGACGTTTGATTACTAGTGTCAGCTCTAAAGGTCACACAGCAGCCGTAACTGAGTGGAACTTGTACTTGCTTTAAAGGTCCCATATAATGCAAAATTCACTTTCTAAAGATTTTCTAACAGTCATATGTGTCCTCATAGCCTGTGTGTATGAGGCCCAAAAATGAGAAAATTCTGTCACTAGTGTAGGGCTGGACAATAGTTCACTATCAATATATATCGCAATATACTTTATGAGTTTTGAACAAATTTCCGATATTTCGATATACATACAGTATAAGATTACAGCGTTTCACTGACTGGCGTTCAAGCCAGACAGAAAGAGCTGCAACACATTGGCTACGTAAGTGATGATGTACACCACAGAGACGGAGCCTGACCAATGAGCCCCGATCAAGCCAAGCAGGAGTGTAAAAAAAAAATAAAAAGAAGAAGCCCAGCAGCAGTTACCTGTGCTCAGCGCGAGGTAGAAGGCTAGGCTAAGCTCCAATGCTGCTAGTTTTAGCTACAAAACGAGTGCTCGAGACGGTAATGCAAACGTGACTGAACAAGCTTCTACAAGCGAAGAGAAAGCAGACGATATAGTTAATTGAAGAATTTATTTTTATTTTATTATTCTTTGCTGATCAGGAAACAGTGCATTTGAAGCATTTCCACTCTTAGAATATGCTGAGTCAGAAGATGAAGCACCTATTGTTGCGCACTCTTTTTTCAGTTTTTTTTTGTAGCAATTCTGAGCACTTTTCTTTTTAAGCCTAGTTGAAGCACCTTTGCTTAAATCTATAAGAACATAATAAGCCTAAGTTGTAGTATAAAGTTAAAGTTATTATTATTGAGAAAGGTAAAAGTTTTATTTCACCTTTGATGGTGATTTTAAATGACTTTGTTTGAAGACTAATTTACCCTTGCTAAATAAAAATAAAAGGTGAACATTAATTTATTGTACAGTTTTTATTTCTAAAATGTTCTACTGAAGGAGTTTCATAGTTTTTCTGAGGTTTTTATTTTGTTTATATCGATATCGGAATTATATCGTATAGACCGAAATTAAGAAATATATCGTGATACAAGTTTTGGCCATATCGTCCAGCTCTACACTAGTGTAACATATTTGCTGCATGCAGTTCTTCATTATATCTGACTCTGGGAAGTCCCATAGCTCATCTGTTTTTCAAATTTATATAACATTTTTAGAAATCAGTTATTTTTGTGCTCTGGTGTATTTAGTTTTTACAGACAAACAAGCTTTTTATGTGCGATATTCGACTTTTCTTAAATTCCAGTGTTTTAGTTACTGTTAAGTAACTGCAGGAGCTGCTGACAAATGAAGTGCCAAAAAAAAAAAAAAAAAAAAAGAAAACCAACAAAACAAAAACCCTTTCTCACATTAATCTAGATCAAAGCTGAGCTTTTGCTATCTCTGTTACTCTTCTCTGTACACTTCTGTACATAAGATTCATATTCACAACTGACTTATACAAGATATGCAACATCCTTCTGCAAACTTTTAAGGTTATCTTTCTGAAAAAGAAAGATATGTTCTGGGAAACACACAGGTATCTGTAGCTCAAGGCCACCTTCTACATTTTGTCCATGATAAAAATTGTTTTCAAATCCACGATCATCTTTTTTTGTTGCTGAAAGTAGGGTTATTTTTCCTGATGCCATTGCAACAAGGGTTTGAGCACAAGAGTCATCTATATATTTTTGCAGATGAAAGAACTCCAAGTTGTTGTTAATCATTTGTTGCCTGCAACATAATCAGTGAACCAGCCAGAATAATAGTCATTTGGTTGTGGTAATTGCTTTCATGTGTGTTGTGATTGCATTATTTGGCTCCATAATGTGTTAGATAGTTAGGTAGGCGGTCATATCACACTCACTTTCAGATCTAAAAGACCTCATGTGACTCAGCAGGTTTGAGTCATTACTCAGAAGAGGAGATGATTCACAAAACCTGAAGCCAAGTGAACTCTCAGAGTACTAAAATGGGTATGTGGTAATATTTTAAGCCAGAGTGCTACCTTATCAGAGCATCCACAATTCTCAGCATACTGTCACCACGTTCAGAGTGAGTGATGGCCAAGCAGTTCCAGTATTGTTTGGAGATGGCACAGCAGCCAGGGCCATTACAACACAGTTATTAGGAAGAATTTGCCATCCTTTCTGCACTCATAAAAGGTCCATTTACCATTTAGCACAAGTGGCGGCAAAGGTGAAGCACATGGAAACCATTGGGTTTTATAAATTGAAATTACACTGGTGCCACTCTTTGGAAACATCCAGCATCCTCACGTAAAGTTTTCTTGACAGAGCCAAGATAATTACATAATAGTACTGTATGTGTAGCAATAATTGTGCACCAGCAGATGTGTCAGACCCGGTTAAAGAGAAGGCATTTTGAAAAAAGCAGCATCTGTTGCCGTCAATCTTGAGTGTGAAAGTTAGGCTCTGCTGCAAAATCGATTTATTTAAGATGGAACATTCAAGAAATTTTTTAACAAATGCTTGTCTCAAGTCATCTATCACCTCACGCTATGGAGAGACATGTGTCTTTTTTCATAAGCAAACAGTGTGACAGAAAGGAGGGTGCATGTCACGCTTTTAGGTCATGTGTGCCAAAGATACTGTGCACAAAAAGACATTGATTCAGAAAGTTGCTGCTCTAAAACAGTGCAATAATTATGGTAAAGCGGAAAGTTACTTACTTTCCAAAGTGTAGGACAATAGATCATTTGCAGGACATCATGATTTCTAATATTAAATAAACATCCATGAAGGTATCCCAGTTATTCTGCACATTTGCAAATACATTGTGACTCACTGTGAATAACTCAAATGGTGATTTGTGGTTACAAAATCAGGATTTTATTTGAATAAAACATCTATCTAGTCTTAATGGACTACTTTTCAGACACAATTTCTGGCATGCTTGGCCATGTGGCACATGCAACACAACATTATATTAAAGAAAGCAGCTTTATTGGAAATTTGGTTGTACTAAAATACACTTTACCGTTCGTACAAAAAGAAGCTAAACATATAGAACTTCGAAGCCTGGTGTGCCTAGGCCTATTTAAGTCTAGTAAAGGTCATAAATGCATGGGCGATTCAACCTTTAAATGTAACATAATGTAACAGAATAATTAGTTTATTTTTTGTGTCATGTAAACATGGGGAGTATCTAACCAGCTGGTGGTGTGTTTCTATCTGTGGTTGCAGTGCAAAAATGAACAGTGATCAGCTGATTTGACATATGTCCCTTTAATGGTACTATTTGCATAAGTTTGAATGAATATTGGTGATAAAAAAAAAAGAATAATTGACTACATGTAAATTACTGACAAGATTACATTTTATGGCATTTAGTTTTCTTGTGCCATCCATCTCCCTTGCTTTACACACCCAAGAACCCAAAGATTATGAGAGTTTTATTTTCAAACATATAGCGTAATTATCCCCTTGATAGAAGTACAGTAAAAAGTGACAAAGCAAATTTGTGTCAGTGTCGGTATCATTTGTCCCTATTTCAATGTCCTGAATATTATATTCCAAGATTATATGTTTTTTAAACACTAAGTTTGTGTTTAATAATATGCAGATGACCATGTTAAAACTGGTATGAGCATGTATTGCAAGGCAAGGTAAGATAATTTGTATAGCACATTTCATGTACAAGACAACTCAAAGTGCTTTACATAAAACATTAAAAACATTACAGTGGAGTGCAGAAGAACCATTAAACCAAACAAAAATAAACAAATACAATAACTTAAAGACAAAACATTCATGCAATTTGAAATCCCGAAAAGTGGGTTGTAGGGGATGGGGTTGTATCAGTTTCAGTATCAGACTGGTTTAGACTACACAAACAATCCCGACATAAGCAGTCTGAAAGGCAGTACTGAAAACGTCTTGTGCTACAGTCCATAATTACTTTTCTTTATTTGTTCAATAAGTCTCAGTGACCCGAGTCCATACACATGTATTCAGAGGAGCCGACAGACAAAATAGAAGCAGGCAAATACATGATTGGTAAGAAACAAGTCATGAAAACAAGCTCAGGGACAACAAACTCTTTTAAAAGCTTGTTGCTTTTACTTAAAATACTAAATTGTACACACAGACGTCCCTTCCAGACACACAGGTTGGCGTGTCACAATGTGCAGTAGCCTGTTTCTTTTTGGCTAAACGCTATTCTTCGCCAGCCATAACAAGCAGTATGTGGCTCTCAGCTTTCTGGTTTTCATCCCTGCTCTGCTGCGGGATTGACCGACCTTTTTTTTATGCCAACCATATCAGGTCAGCTGTTGTTGCTGCTATGTTGTGTGCAAATGTGCTGGTAATTTACATGCTGCGACACTGTAAGCCAGCGTAATCATGTATCAGATAACTGGAACAGAGGTTTTCCCATATCTGCTCAGAGGCAACACGAACACTGATCCTCTAATGCTGAATTTATCTACCTCATTGACAAATACAACAGTTTTAATCTAGTTGATAGTATACAACATAACACAACAGTAGAGCAAACAAATGTCAGACATGGACAGTTTCTAAATGGGGTAAAATGTTTTTTTAAATGTAAAAAATCAGTACATACTGCAAACTTGTGACAACACTGGTTTAATTGATGCCAAAAAAGCTAGTTGAAAATAATGTTGATGTTAAAGGAGATTTATCCTGTGCCATGATAATGTTTTACTGAATAAAACAGGTGTTGTTCCATTACAAATAGATGACTGTCTCCTTCACGCTTGTATAAATTTTGAATGCTACGTTAACGTTTCTGACAGGTGATGGATTAACCAAGCAGCTTGCTTGAGTGTCTGAAATGTTATAGAGATTTTAGATCTATCTATCTATCTATCTATCTATCTATCTATCTATCTATCTATCTATCTATCTATCTATCTATCTATCT
>JBAMHW010000016.1:10968909-10979601 GCA_037177495.1 Rhadinocentrus ornatus | reverse complement strand
TATCTATCTATCTATCTATCTATCTATCTATCTATCTATCTATCTATCTATCTATCTATCTATCTATCTATAATAACGTTTAGATTTACATCATGAATTGGTGGCAATAAAGTGCTCTTTGCAGTGTTAGGGTTTTAGTCCATTGTCAGATTTTGGCCATTTTAATAGCGACATAACAGATTAAGTTGTGTCACATGTGTGTTTAAGAGGGCGTGCACCTAATCCCAAACACCCATTTAACCTGTAGTATTCATGTGGCAGGTCTCTGCTGAGTTGTCATGCCAGGTTCCCTGTCATCACATCATGATTAAAACCCCCAATGTGACTTTCCCCTCTCATTTAGTATTCACTTAGCAAGTCCACCTCATTGTGAGGAGAGATATGTATAAGTGGAATAGCTTTGGTACTACTACAGCCTTTGCATTAATATAAACAGAGAGTTAACACTATTTTCCTGGATGGTCTGATATTTCTTGTAATTAAGATTAAGAACAATATTCCTATTTATTGCGATGTAGATGTAACTTTCATGGACTGCTGTGGATTAGTGAGAAAGACTGATGATTCCCTTTTCATCTCTGTGATTTATGTCTGAACTTCACAGCTCGTCACAAAGGTGTTTTTCTTATTTTCTTTTGTTCATCTTGTATAATTGACTCATCAAACTGCTGTTTTGCTATTAGTTTTTCTTTCATTGATTCGTTGATTGATTGATTGATTTATTCATTCATTCATTCATTCATTCATTCATTCATTCATTCATTCATTCATTCATATGTACTAGATCCTTTATAGTAATCTTTATTCTGAACTAAATCCATGCATTACATCCCTGACAGACTTAGTCACATGCTTTCTCTGTTTCTCAAACACCCACCAACCCACCCACTCACACGGCATGTTCTGTGCATGCTGTCATACACTATAAATAGTGTCTCTCGTGCCATATCATCAACAGTCTTTGCCCTCTGAACTCCTTAAAGATCTAACTGCTTACATCATTCCCCCTTTTCCTTCATCTCACGTCACTCTTTGAACTTGCCTTTATTGATTGTTTTTCCAGCCTACTGTCTATGAAGAAAATGACATCAGCCCCATTTCTGCTGGAAGAGACTTCCTCTGCACACGGACCAGACTAAATATCCCTATCTTCCCCTTTAGTCTCCTTCTCTGATGTACCTGCGCATGACCAAAAGTCTGGGAGTTTAGTAAACATAATCAAATAGACCCTGTGTGCGCAGTGAACTCTGTGAGAAACTAGAGTGCACAAAGCAGTTTTACTATACTTTACTCAGATACCTAAAATAACATTATTTTTATTTATTTATTTGCTTTTTCTCTGTCAAGTCATCAAGTAAGCAATTGAAGGTTACACACTGCATCTGAGTTTTTATCATTAAGCTTGCTGAGTGAGAAATTGCATTATCACATCATTAGCTAATACATAAGATTAGCATCCCTAGCCACCACGGTACTCTCCAAGCCCACACTCCCTGATAACACTCCAGAATGATGTGTGGTAGAGTGCATCAGGACACTGATGCCAAAGGACGCTTATCTCAGGAATTCCACATGCTTCAGGGAAACATGATTATTTTACACTATTAATATCACAATAAAAAAAAAGGCCGAAATTGTAATGACCCACAATTTGCATCTTCTTTTAAAGATTTTGGTTAGCATTCAACTCATTTGAAGTTTGAGCAAATGAGAAAGCAAAATATATCAGAAGAATGAATCTATGACATTTTGATTCCATTTTTTTCTTTGTAGGACAACAGGTCAGCTTCCTTTCTTTTCAGACAGATGGATGTGCAGGTCATGGGCAAGGTAGACTAAACTGTCTGATCAGACAGCAGAGAGAGGGGAAATGAAAACTAATCAGACAGAGTTGGGGTCTATAGTCAGTAAAATAGGGTCAGGAAACTTTCACTAGTGTTGTTACTGCCCCCTCCTCACTACTTCTCTTCATCTCTTTGCTCACTTTCTGGCACTATAGTAGCCCCAATCATAGCACCTGCGTTCTCCATCATCGCTGTGCAGCCATCTTTCTCAGTGCAGAGCGAGCCCTGTGCTGTTGTATGGCCTGCTGACTTCAAACATGAGCTACTTCAGGAATGATAATGACAGAAACATGCCTGGAAAAAGAGAATTGTCCTTTCAAAAATACACTCTGTGCTTTGTGTGTGTGTGTGTGTGTTTTCTTTTTTTTTTTTTCTTCAATGTTGTGATTGAGTGAATGTATGTGTGTGTGTGTAAAACTGGCAGTCGGGCCTCAGTGCAAACAGAGTGATTGATGGTTTTTCCTTTCTACCTGTTTACCAGTGTTTGAATGTGATTGGCTGAGAAAAAGGCGGTAATAAAAGGCTGGATGGGCAATAACAGGGATACTTCTTTCCCAAGAAGCACACCTGCCCCATGCCAGACCCGACGAGCAACACACAGACACACACTCTGTGAACCGAGAGACATTCCCACTGAGCTCCACATTCCAATCCTCTGACAGCATGTCTCTTTTTATATGATCATATTCAACATTAACATAAATAAATAAATAACACATTACATTTCCAAGACTTGTCTCTGATGTGCCATTTGGACATAAAATCTAATTGTTTTTCAGTTGGTTTTTCGTCTCACAGGCCTCTAGACAAATCAGTCTGAGGCGCTGTTGTTACATAGCTATTGATAATTTTTATCATAGATTTTTGTCTTTATTAACATTATTTTAAGTGTTCTGTGACATTTTGTAGCATTTCATGAGGTCCCACAGAGACATATGTAGGCTGAATGGAAAATTGGAAAAATTGCAGTAATCATAAAATACAATTAAATAAACCTTTTCACATTATAGACTCAAGCTTAAGTGCTTCTGACTCTTTTCATACAAAGAGCAAGTCAGCACATGACAACTCAACAGAGAAAATACAGTGTAATAAAACAAGGTAACATTAACGTATTTGTATAAATTTGCTTTAGTTCTGCTTAAACCTGGATTGCAGCACCTGTATATGTGAAAATAGCCTATATTAAATTTTAGCCTTTTCATCAGCATCAGGTGAGGACCAAGGTCATCCAATCCATGACACTGATCGATTATTGTTAGTGCTCCAGTGGATGCCGAGTGAATGACTCAACTTAAGTGTACTGATTTAAAGGTTAAACCAGGCTATAATTATTCCTGGAAGTTTAAGGTGCATCATTAGTATTTGGTTTTTCATTTGTTCCCAGTTAATAATTGAGACAGAATTTTGTGTCTTGGCCAATGTAATGGAATTTGACCAGTTTAGTTGACGCATAAACTATTATTGTTAAAATTTACTTTAACTAAAAGTTATTAGTTTCCTAATCAAAATAAAGCACTTTTAGGACCTTTCAGGGCCGCCTGCTTCTCTTAAGTTTTTACTGTCTGCTCATTTGATATCCCAACATGTGGAATCATGATGGTAGGACTTCTAATACTAACTAGATCCTTCAGCTGTGTGTAATTTGTCACCCATATAACCAGGTATTGCCAAAAGCAGCACTTGTTTTAAGGTATTAGAAAAAGGCACAGCAATTGTTTGGAAAATACTATTAACCGAGGGACGGATGCCCAAAATTGTTATGTTTACAAATGTCTATGTGTGTTATGGGTGAGTGGGATGTGAGGACCCAAATGCAGGACAGAGAGGCAGGAGACAGATGGGTGCATGAACAAAGATTTAATAAAAAGAACTAGAGAACTTACACTGTTGACAGAAACAGGAGAAACATGAATAGGAAACACAACAAATGAGCTGACAAAGCAAAGCTGGGAGTATAAATACACTGAGGAACTAATAGGGAACAGCTGAAGTGAATTTGCTAATTAAACCAGGTAAGCTGATGAACAGGAAGAAAAACAGAATACAATGCACGAGGAGAATGAACTACAAAATAAAACAGGAAACCAGACAAGAATAAAAAAAAAAAAATAAAAAAAAACACACAGATAATAACAATGTGGCCTCACCTGAAAGAGGAAGTAGCCTCTCAGATTTGTTCATGTTGCATCATATGTGCTTGAACCATATGGTCTTGGAAACCCTTCCCCTCACTTGATTTCTGTGACATTGTGCTTGTCAGCAGGCTGACCACATTAAAGATGCAAATAGATGAAATGTCATACACTCAACCCACTAAAATGTTCTTGTCAGGGCGCTGTGGCATCAAAGTCTCCTCAGGAATGTTGCAGAGCTCTTGGCTTTCACCTGCTTGTCGTTAGTCAGCCTGGTAGACAGACGCAAATGGATGGTTTGAACTTGTAAGGCTCTGATGCCAATTAGGGATGATGACTCAGTGTTGTATATGGTTTCATCAAGCAGAGTCACAAACAAAGGAAGGTTTTTTGATCATATCAAGTTAGTGATTTCCAGTTTTTAGTAGTTTGTTCATGAAATCCATTATCAATGTTTATCAATTTTTTAAAATAAATTTTGGTTTATTGAATTCTTTTGAGAAGCTTGAATTGATAATATTTTGTCGTACTACATTTGGGCTTTGTTATCATATCGTCATGTAATCTTAATTAACAGTCAATGTGTTTATATGATATGATGGTGTTATTATTAGGGGCATACAAAAGCCATACAAGATGTGGTTTATTAGATGCTTCTCTTACAGTGGGGCTTACAGTAAACTTTAAAACAGCAAAATACACTTGTGGCTGCCTTACAGCACTGTTTCTATAGTATAGTTATTTATTACTATATTACTATTACTATTGCTAATCCAAAGACCAAACATAAAAGGGGATTTAAATACTTGCACATCCATTTTGACTCTACATTGCTCTTTAGCAATTTAGGATTAGCTCTGATCAGAGGAAGAAGAAGGCCATTTATGGAGTCATGCGAGTCATATCGAGTAAAGAGTCAGCAGGAAGAAGAATGACTTATTGAAGTGCTATTTCACAGCAGCTGAAGTGTACTGAAATAAACACACATGGATTCTAAAATATGCCTACTTCACAAATAGGAAAATTTGTCATTCATCACATAGGGCATATTTGGTCACTTAGTCATCCACTGGACCTTTGTCCTTGAAAAAGTTTGTTCATTGTTATTTATAAAAATTTATGGACGTGGAATTACAGTCAAGAAACTACTGTATTGTCCAACTCAATTGTGATTCTCATTCAAGGACAATGACTAACGGAACATGAATAATCAAGAGTTTGCCCTGATTGCTCCGATGCAGAACGTGTCTACGTCCTTTCCATTGTCTTAGACTCTTTCTTTTTTGTTTATTTCATGATGTCTTTTGGATGAACGTTTTGTTATAGGAAGTGCCATCTCAAAGCTGAGCATTTACCATGGAACAAGTTAGTCTCCGTCCAAACCTTCTCCCTAAGAAGGGAGATATAAATATGGAGCCAAAATCCTTATCATTTTTCCATAGTTTGTCAGAGGAAACCACATTTCCTATGGGTTAACAGAGTTATTCTTTGTCAATATAATTCTGTTGGATCCATGACATCATCTGGCAATAACCATATGAGAACAATGGTGTCTTAGGGAAAGTCAGATTTTTCCAAAAAATAATCATAAAAATTTTTAAGGATTTGGAAATACATTATGGGAGTTCAGTGAATGGGAGCATTTGGTCTTGGTTTGTAATTCATATTGCAAGTGATAGAACTGGTCATGCTTGGCCTATAAGGTCAGAGCAGAAGCTCATTTAACATCTCTGTTAAATAGAGAACACCCCATAGATTATCGAGAGTCACAAAGTAGAAACTTTTCCACCATATATTTTTTTCCAATGCACATTGTCAGCTAAATTTGTTTCCCATTTCAATCTTTATCTACAAAAGGTTAACTTGTCAGTTTATATCACACAGTGTCATTTTACTTAATTTTGTAATAAACCATATTATGCAAACTGTTTCTGATTCTCCCAGCCAGCTGATGGGATTTTGTGGTGTCTTTGGAGACAATGATGGAAACAGTGGAAGTAGCACAGTGATAAACTGTGGTCTTGTCTCATCACCACATCCATGTGATATAGGATAGATAGTTAGACTGAAAGGAGACTAGGAGAACACCACAATATCAATACCTTATTTTAAGGCTTGCATTGATATTCAAGCATCACAATGTAATAATTATTTCTGCATTTCTCTTGAAGATGCTGCTCTTAACAGCTGCTTTTTAACTATTAAATTAAATTTTGCAGTTGATAAGAGGAAACAATCAAATTGTAAACCATACACATTGCAAACAAATTCCTTTTAGACCTGTTGCAACAAAAATGACCCTTGACATTCAGTTGACTGCTTCTACCATGCTATAATATCTTTGCATACATTTTTATTGTAATACTTTAGATTTGTGCCACCTGTTGAGACACTCTTCATTGTCACTCCAGTCATTTGAAATGAGAAAGCAAGCCGTTTTATCATTAATCTTGATCTTTTTTGATGGTTTCATTGCTTGTGAGAGGGTAAGAAGTGTTTCTTACCATGCATGGAGATGTTTTGGTCTAATGAATGTATACTCTTTGCTGGGGGCTAAACATAGCTGGGATCCCATATGAGCAGGCTTTGTTTAGCTCTCACAAAGGTATTTGTCATCATGTAATGCCGTGACCGTTACTCTAAAGTGAGGTATTGCTTTAATCACTGGGACACAGTCAGCACACTTGTATGTGTACCTCAACAGCTGCTTATTGGATGGTTGGACTGCACATGCACGCTTGACTGATTATGTCGAGGCTGTGTGAGTTTGTGCTATCTCTTTGAACTGCTGCATGTGTCCTTTCTGCTGAACTCTGTGGTCTTATCCCTGTAAGGTAGTAGTCTAAGCATGCTTTGCCCCGAATGTTTGCCAGGGCACTTTAGGTAGCCCATTCCTGTGTCAGGTTTATTCAGTAGTCTGGGTGACTTAATCAGTATTCAGTTTCAGACATGCAGATATGTCTCAACATGCACGGTTACAGCCATCAGCCACTTTGTTCTGCTTCCTTTTGCAACAAAACTTCAAGATCAATTAAAATATTTTATCAGTCTAAATATACTATTTATATTTTTTTTTATTATGATGCCTCATATTTGCCGACTTGTTTTTATTTAAACAAGGAAAGAACTGGGGTGCAGGTTTCTTTTAAGATCTCTTAACTATCAAATTGCCTTTACTGTTATTCGATGATGTAGGGAATTCAAAGCATTTTATTTAAAAAAATGTCAAATTTTCTTATTAGCTGGAAAGGTTTAATAAAAAAACTACCTGCCAAAAGGACAAGGCCAAGGTATTTCAAAACCATAATCAGAAACATAGAAAGTAATGGGACATGATGTCATCTAAGCCTCACAAAGTCATGAAATTTGATGATGATTTTTTTTTTTTTTAAACATAAACTACTTTAAAAATTTAGGCGTTTTTGTGACAAACTATGTAACTTGTAGAACCATATTAAGTAGTAATAAGTTGAAGCAATTGTTTTTTCATAATGTTTTCACCCACTCTTCTTTACAGCCTTACTTTAACTTGAGGTTTGTAGCATTTCTTTATGTTTATGTTCTTTTAAGGCCCCACCACAGGATTTCATTTGTGTTGAGATCTGAACAAGGAGGGCTGGGTTATTACAATGCTCCTTTTTGTTTCTAGTCATTCTGTTGCAGATTCACTTGGAATCATTGTAATGATGCAGGACCTGATTTTAACTTACATTTATTTGTCAGACAGATGGCCTCATATTTCACTTTAGAGTACTTTGGTATACAGACCAACTCATGGCTGACTCAATGACTGCAAGGTGGTCAGGTTCTATGGCTAGAAAACAAGATTGAAGCATCAGCTCCATCCACCACTGTGATTGACAGTTGGTATGAGGTGTTGCTGATATGTTGCTTGATTTTTGCTGTACATGGTGCTTTGCATTATGGTCATTTACTTCCATTTTGGTCTTGTCTTTGCAAAGAAAATAGATTCAGGAATCCAATAGTTTGGTATGATGCAACTTTGGAAACTTTAGCTGTGCTGCTATGTTCTTTTTAGAGAGAAGAGAATTTCTCCTGGCAACCCTTCCAAACAAGCCATACTTCTTTCCAAACAAGTTTTTTTTAGCTGTACTGTCATGAACTTTAACATTTAACATGTTATCTGAAGCCTGCAGAGTATGAGATGCAGCTCTTGGGTATTTTACAGTTTCTCTAAGCATTGCACAGTCTGACCTTGCGGTGATCTTGCAGGGATGTCCACTTCTGAGAAGCTTGGCAAGGACAACTGGAGAAGACAATGAGGCGTTAGTCATGGAATTTCTTTTCTCCTCTACTTTAATCTGTCCCAAACAATGACTGACCCTGCCAAAATCACTATCTCTAGATCGAAGTCATAAGATCTTCATCACAATCAGAAAGTGAACCAGCTGGCATATTCTTATTCTTATAAAATTAAACTCCATAGCATGTTTACACATAGATGAGCAAATCTACGCATACACACAGCACCTAAAGCCAAAAGCGTTCAAACCCTTATAAGGTAAAATCGCAGGTCGGTCTAGAGTTAATGTGTTCTGCTGCATCTCGCGCTAACTCAGGTATTTGTGGCTGGGAAAAACATCAAGTATGCAGAAAAAGCATCCTTCAGTGTTTGTTTTCTCTGCGTCCTTGTATGCATCCCGTGGTTCTGACTGACTGGCTTCTGGCATTACGTAAAAGCCAGACTGTGCTCATATATTCTTTCCACCTCAATTTTGGTAAATAATTCAGCAGAGCATGACAGAATGGATGTTTCAGAGCCCGAAAATGTCTATAAACATTCATTCTTTTTTTTTTTTGCTGATTTTGGGAGGGTTTGGAGGCGGCTTTCCGATCATTCCATGTCTTTGCATCTGTGCTACATGTGTCAGGCAGCGTGGAATTTTATGTAGATACCATATTTTCTTAGCATTTTTATATTTTGGCATTTATCTTACAAAGCATATGAACTTTTAAAGATGCAGATTTTTCTTTTCTTTATGCAAGCACATATGCATGCCAGTGAACACCTGAGCTCCATGCATTGTAATTAATCATGTCCACCTATGGTCATTCAGTAAACCCAGGTTAAGAAGGCAACTCACACCACAGCTATTCCACAATGCCCCCTTCTCCTCTTTTTTTCACCAGCTAGTAATTATGTGCTCCACTGAGAGGCATGCACCTCACTCACCACACACACAGAAACACCAACAGGAACACACATTCAGCTTGATTAGCAAACCTAATGGATCGCCTCTTTCTGTATTCCAAGAACATTCCATAAAGCAGAGAGCCATGTAATTGCTTTTTACCGTCAGAACTGCAACAAGTATTACCTCACAATTGCAGTCTTTCTTAAAGTGCTTTTTTACATTTTTGTCACTGAACTGATTTTCAACACATGAATATGCAAAAGTTAGGATTGAAATAGCAGTTTGTTAATGGGTTTGAAAATTATCTTGTCTCTAGAAGGCATTAAATTTAAACAAGAAATATTTTATTTTTATTTTTTAATACATTTGCAAGACATAAGGAGTTAGGACCCAGTAATTCACAAAACTGTGTCATTACTGTTGAGGTGAAGCTAATTTACCCATATAGAGTCCAGACAGAATAGACAGATGAACAAATCCAGTCTAAATTTGCTTTTAATCTGACATTGTACAGATAGTTTCAGTGTCGGTGTGTTCTCTGTGTTCTCTGTGAATCCTTGAGGGTATATCAGCTTTTCATGGATATGGGACATTTTTGAAGCATACAAATATCCTTATTTTGCACGTACAGAATGATCTGCACATTGATGTGCAAACATGCACAGATTGGAGAACATGTTGTTTTCACTCATTAGCACAGCCACAGTCAAGTTTGTACGAAGTCATGCATTCTTTGTTAGCTTAAGTTTCCATGTTGAAGCAAAGGCTTGGCCGGGGGCTATTTTCCTACCAGCTTCACTCACCCAATGAGGTCACACTATCCAGAATCCTGAGAATGTGAAAAATGGTGAGGTTTAAGAGCTTCTGAACAGCACTATGTGTTATCAGATGGAAGGAGGCTTATTGAGAGGGGCTGGGTCGAAATGTGATCCACTTCTATAATGATGAAATGAAGGAGAAGGGAGTGACACTTCTTCACCTTATAGCTGCTTCTCTAATCTGCAGAGCACCTATAGCAGATGCCAGTACTTTACATCAACACTGCTTCATTTACATTGTTTTTGTGTGATGTGGCGTCCCAAAGACTGATACATTAGCTTCTCGCCACTTGGTCAGTTCCAGAGTTTATGTAGCAAATCTTCTA
The DNA here is from genome assembly GCA_037177495.1 of Rhadinocentrus ornatus. Classification (NCBI taxonomy): domain Eukaryota; kingdom Metazoa; phylum Chordata; class Actinopteri; order Atheriniformes; family Melanotaeniidae; genus Rhadinocentrus; species Rhadinocentrus ornatus. Next base: position 10,969,322 of record JBAMHW010000016.1, on the reverse strand, counting down.
ATTTAACACATCAATCACTTAGATTGGATTAATTATTTGATCAAAAGCAGTACTCCTGTCATCAATCATATATTAAAACAGGAGGAGCTTGGATTAATGAGTGGAGAAACACACTAAATGCAGGAGGTATCATGCAGGTGCACTATGTGGTGGGACAAAGCAATAAACATCCAGCCATGCTCTGTGGTATGTACAAAGATGCTGAGTAAATGCACCTGATGATGCACCTGCATACAAAGAGTGATGTTTTGGTATTCTATGATAAAATATTTATGGTGTCTCCATCTATAGGACACAATGTTTCACTCAGTGGTTTGATGGTCTGAGTCATGCTATGGTCCATCCATCCATCCATTTTCTGTACCGCTTGTTCCCATTAGGGGTCGCGGGGTGAGCTGGAGCCTATCCCAGCA
>JBAMHW010000016.1:10953185-10968809 GCA_037177495.1 Rhadinocentrus ornatus | reverse complement strand
CTGGAGCCTATCCCAGCAGTGTTTCAGGTGAAGGCAGGGTACACCCTGGACAGGTCACCAGTCCATCGCAGGGCTCATGCTATGGTCTTCACAGTCAAAAAATTTGACTCAATTAAATACATAGTCAGCATTTTTCTAAAACGAAAAGCAGGTTGTATATCCCTCCTGGGCCTTACAGGGGCAGTGATACTAAACAAGGCAATTTGGTATGTGGTTGCAAATGATAAAAACTGACTTCTAGTATACCCAGTTTTACATGCAATGTACTAAAACTGCATAAAACACTTGCTTTTTTCAGTGTTAAAAAACACAATTGAACAGCAAGCATAAAGACATGACGAAAAGACCACCCCCTCGAGTCCATGCTCATTACGTGACTTTTGTTTTAAATCTGTATATTCTCTGTATATATGGTTCATTTAAACCAGGGGCAGACGGGGACAATAAAAACGGCCCTGGCATTTTGGTTGAGACCGGCCCATTAACAATCATGCACACCACAAATCTTTGAGCTCTCGTGAATGTGAGCATCAACCTAAACCCATGCAGTGAGTTAGCAAAAATCAGTGACAGTGGACACGTTAAATACTTCCAAAAAGCGTAATTTGTTAATAGAATGAACATCTATATTCCAGCACAGTGATGGATAATAAAGCAACATTTCCTACTGTATGTTTGATGAAGACAGAAAACAGAAAGAACAGACATGAGAAATGATTGATCAGATAACTGTCATGAACAAAGTGTAGAAACAGTGTCTCCGTGTCTTCTACCTGCTCTCCTCTTCTCCTTATCTCAACCAGTTTAAACAAAAGCCTGAATGGAGATTTTTTTATTTTTTTACATAATGATTCAGTCAGATCCAGAATTACTGGACACTGGTAAAAAGGCCGTCAGCTACGTCAGTATTAACATATGGACAAAGTGAAAGCTAAAAAGTCAAAAGCGTTAAAAACACTTAAAAAGTGTTTTATTTCTGTATTTTGTCCATAAACACCTACACAGAAGCTAACTAACATATTTTCACCCAAAAGTAACACTGATTTCATTACCTAATTGCATATATGTAATAAGACAAATTAATGTAATGAAGCAACTGTTTTGTTGATGCGTTATCATCACTTCATTCAACAGCCAGTGTGTTCACTGCTAACTGGCTTGGCGGTGCAGCTTCTACTATTATCGTCATTTTCATCATGTGATGCTGATGACAGTCGTGCTGTGTCAAACATGTCAATGTCTTTGGACATTTGGCAGTGTCTGTTTTTTTTAATCATGCAGTTTCTCTGTGCCTCCTCTTCTCTCCTCTCTCCGGTTCTGACAACTAGTTGCAAGTAATAACACAGAATTAAAAAGGGTTTAAAGTATCTGATTGGTTCAGCTTGGTGTCAGTTAAGAACCAGTGGGCTGCAGATCAACATGTTTCATGGGCCAGCAGTCAGGATAGAAAGAAATTGTCTTTGCTGACTATTTGGACAAACGAATTACTCAGGCACAGGGACCACAGCAAACAGGGAATGGTGTTTAAAAATTTAAGTGGGCCAGCCCAGTGTAAGCTGGGCCATCGATCTACTAAGTTTTATGGATCAGTCAGTCAAATAAAAGAACTGTCAGCCCTAAAAATACATAGAAAATGCCCAGTATGCCCAAAGACCAGTCTGTCCCTGATTTAGACTAATTCAGTCCCATTCTATTATAATAACTACTTTGGACCAAAATAAGTCATTTATTTTCTGTATTTAGATAGATTTACTACTTGATCAACACCATGCAAAATTAATGAAACAGCTATTTTTGTGGGATATGTCCTTTTACTGTTGGAATGAATAATTATTACATTATATAAAATCAGAAAACTATGCTATATTATACGTTGCTACTGAAGGTTTTACTTTATTTCCAAAGAGACTGAAAAACGTCATTCATAGGATTGTTAAAAAGAAACTGAAGATGCTGTTGAGAGAAAAAAATTCTCTGTGTTTCATGTGATGAGGTGGACACGAAGGGTGAGAGGATGCTTTTCTGTTTGGTGCTTGTACTGCAAGAAGGGGTGCATCAAGTTGTGTTAGGCCACATTTTTATTCTTGCTGAGTTGCTGGGGTAATACCTCTCCAAGCGAGACACCACTAGAACTGGTAGTGTCTATGTTTTTTTTCATGTTCCTAAGGCGGAGATGCTTGCTATTCCCTCAGGTGTCTGGAAAGTGTGCCGTTTCCATTACAGTCTCATTTCACTGCAACAGTGGCATGTTTTTTTGTGGAGGCCCAGAGGTAAGAGACAAGCCCTGTGGCCTTGCGAGCCTAGGCCCCAGAAGTGTGTGTGTGGGGGTGTGGGTGGGTGGGGTTGGTAGTTGCGGAGGGGGGTTCTGTAGCCCTCCTTGATGCACACATGGGTTACATGTGGTGCTTCAAAGACATAGCTAGCCGGTCTGACAGCTGGCAGCCTGTTATCACTGACAGGAAAGCAGAAGGAGGCTGCCAGGGACTGGCTTCAAGCTAGTTAGCTTAAAATGACTGTGGTGGTAAGGAGGAGTACAGCTCAACTAGAGGTCGGACTTAAAAGCAAACCAGCAGGCAGTATATGAATCACCAAAACACCATAGCTACAGTGGCTATAGGTACCAAGTTTGATCATTTATAATTTATTTTTTACAAAAATGCCTTTTCACACACAACCACTGATATCTAGCGTATCTCTATTAAACATTATGTCAGTTAAGTCATCTTCTAGCAGCTGCGGCATCTATTATGTCATCAGTGGTAAGTTTTAAAAAGCTCTGCCAATGAAGACTGGAACATTAATACCCATAATACCCAGTTTGTTTTGTTTTTTTACAAATATACTCATTCAGATCACTATCTATTTTAATGACTGTGATTAGTATGATGAAATGATTCTGACCTAATAGCCTATCTGAAAGAAATGCTTGCCTTTTGAGTTCTGTTTCATCTGTCCACACTGTCAAGATATGGGAAATAAATCCTACATTTCAGTTAGATAATTATTAAACGTTGGACTATACCTGACCTTGACCATCCATTTTGATCATGTTCTATTTTTATTGGCTCTTCTAGTGTTGTACCCAGTGACTGCTTGAATAGCTTTAAAATTGGTCATTCAAAAGATTTATAAATGTATATTTTTTAGGGGGGGAGCAGGAATCAGTTTATATCATCAGCAAGATGCAAAAAGCATCTTAGGCAAAGTGCAAACAAAAAAAAATATGTTAACCTTGTTGCTAACAGCTACAGTGCAGATTCAGGTATCTGGTAACATATTTAAGGCTTACAGAGGTGTGCCTGTGTCAATTTATGCCATTTCTTCTTGTGCAGCATAATTCAGGCACCTGACTCTTCTCAGATTTGTGTCTTTCGATGGCTATAGGCCTGCTTAGTTCTTCTAACACATCATTATATAAAAATAGCTGCTTCCCTGTGGAATCCCTGCTGTATGGTTAAATCCATGTGTTTTTCTCTCTATCATGCTTGAAAGGCAGATGCATGAATCCAGCCCTGCTGGTTAACATTAGCACCTGACCCCTTGTTTCAAGCTGAAAAAAGGAAAAAAAATATATTTCTGGGAAAGCCCTTTATTAACATTTATGGGAAACCTTTTGGCCCATCTTGCTCTTTTTTTCTATTTTTGTGTTTTGTTTTTTCCCCTTCCCTTTCAAACACACTCATTTTTTTTTCTCATTTTCCATACCGGCTCATCCAGTTCATCTAACTTCACATGGCTCTTTTGGGAAATCCCGCGTAATGGGCAGTTTTTCTATACAGTGGCTGGCAAACTGTACATTTTTTTATTATCTTTTTTTTTTTTTCCTCTGGGATCACATCCATCACATTCTTTGGAAAGAATGGGTTTTGCCATGAGGTATGATGGCTTTTTCTTTCAGTTGAGTGCAATGTGTTTCCAGGCTCTTTTTTAGAATTTTGGACAGAGCGATGAAGAACAACCACTGGAACACCTCAAGAATGAAAAGAATGCAGATATGAAAATACATAAACAGATATTCTTACACTCCAGGCAGCAAATGCGGCTTTAAAAGAAGAATAGTCAAATACTGTGGTTATATTAGCTCACTGTCAAATTACGGTTTGCTATTTCGCTGATACTGAGAACATCAATAACATGACCAAAAACCAACAGTGTCTGAGCACATGGTGAGAGGGTTCTTAGAGAGAACAGCCCATGTCTCACGTAGTCCTCATGTCCAGTGAGGTTCAAATTCTTTGACTGTACACTCCTATCCTCCCTTTTGACTCTTCTGGTTTTCTTGAACTCTTTCCATGTTTTTTCTCTTTCTATCAGGAAGCCGGCACCCTAGACTAAGAGGACTCCCTGTGTTGGGGGAGAGGGGGAAGCCTACAACAAGAGCTCCATCTTTATGTGACTCACTTAAAGTCTCCGCCTCTTCTTTCAACCCCTCCTGTAGTTCTATACTCCCAAAGCACCAAACATACTTCTCCTTGGCTGGTAAAGGCCATGGTAGGTCAGGCTCCGGGCCACATAAATCCAGACAAACCTTTACACAGTGTGTTTGGTTGGACATTCTGTTCTGTAGCACACCTTGGGCCTCACAAGTGTGAAAACAACTTAACTATGTGGGTGCTCTGGGTATTTTTACTTTGACTTTCCAGGGGCCTCAACCCATGGAACTAAAACAAACAACAGGGATTCCTGCTCAATTTATCTCAATTGAATCATCTTTGGTACACATGAGACAAATGCCAAGTTTTGATTCTAGACTTTAGGGTCTATTAGCCACAACTCTCGGAAAACCTGACAGATTTTAGGAAATGACTTCTTGTGACAGTTGTCAGTGATTCCAGTTTCCATTTAACTTCTGGTTGTCGATCATATGCACTTACACAAAACCTCTCTTGCAGATGTTACTGAAACCTATTTCCATTATACATTCATTCATTATTTCCAAATGTCATTCATATTAATCAGATTGCTTTTTTTTTTTTTACTTTTTAACTACAAAAAGAGTTTTTCACATAATTTTTTATCCATCTTCTCACTTTTTTGCAGCTCCCCTGCCCACAGAAAGAACTCCACACAATGACTTTTTAAAATGAATAATGACTAAGTACCCTTTTCAAGAATGATTAAGCATTATTGAATTCTGATATATATTTTAAAAATGTGAATAATTCAAACTAAAACATGTTAAGCACAATTATTCAGCTTCAGATTCCAGATTCAAGTTCCATGAAAGCTACAGTTCTGTTCTGGCCTTGTCCAAACACAAACTTTAAAGCCACACTAAAGCACAGTTTAGGAATGATTGACGCAGTGTGTTCACCCTGAACTCCAACATTTCTCTTGAGATGTGGGTGGTCCTGTGTCCATTAGTCCTGGTAGGCCAAATGCGATAGCGAGTTGGGTTTCCCACTTGTGTTTCCCGTGAGGGGAAAATAAGAAAAGAAGAAGAACAGCCATGCATCTTCAATTCACTGATTATTCTCAGCATGGAGAATATGGAGATATCTATACTTGCTACATTATAATGCTGAAATAGTCTACTTACTTGACAATTACTTGAAGGAAAATGTCAGTTTATTAGAAGAAAAGTTGATAATCTTTTTAACTCTTCTTAAAATGCCACTCTTACAGTGCCTCTGTTAAACCTTCCATCTTTGGAACATTTAAGTAATTTTTTAGTAGATGTCATTCAGCTCAGGAAATCGCTATGCAACTAGTCAAAATTTCTGACCTTAAGGGCACTTGTGCTTTTCCTCCTGAGCTAAAACAACCATTGCTGACGTCCGGTTAGCTTGCGTTGCAGCAATGCTTGCAGAACTTGCAAGATTTTTTCTCTCCCAAAGCAGCAATTCAGCATGAATATTTGGCTGTGAATTGATGTATGATATATCTTCTAATCTGTGGTTACAGCATTTTTGATGAGATTTAATTTTATAGAATATGCTTAGCTAAGCATGGGTGGAATGTATTTGTCTATGAGCTGCTTGGGTTTATTGCCTTTAGCCCTTGTTTGGTTACATAAGTCCAACCATTGGGGGTCAAATTCAATAAACACACAGGAGTCCGTGCCAACTGGAGATGTATTTACTAAAGCCTCCTCTGTTTTTTGTTTTTCTCCGTGGCGGAAGCTCATGTCCATTACAAACCTGCTGCTTCCACCACTCTGCTGTCCGTCAGTTCCTAGCCTGCAGCTCTCCTGTATTTGTGGAGCCATCACAGTGAGAGGTAGGCAGGAGACACATTCTTTGCAGCCCTGCTGATTGAAGCAAGTACTTTATTTACTCTGGGACAGACACTGGATTTGTCAAACATGCTCAGATTTCTATTTATTTTTGTAGTACTCAGTTCTGCTTCAGTGTCTACGTGAGCTTCCCTGTGACCAGCAAGATGTCACAGTACAAAATGTTCACTGAAAATATGTTCCTTTGTGGATGAAGTTTCTCAACATTTCCTTGTAGTATTTCCTTTCAGCAAGTACATATTTGACGGACTTCTAATTCATCACATATATTTGCTTCCCTGGCCATCATTCTGCTAAGTGCATGCTCCTGTTTTTAATTAAAAACAAATAAATAAATAAATAATAATCCTAAGGGTTAAAAAGGTTATCTTAGAGTAATTCTTAGATAGACACATTTTGTTAAAGAGAATAACCTTTTCATTCCTAATTAATTCCATAAACCTCTGCAGTTCCAATGCTTATCAGTGAAACTGCAAATTATATCTATTTTAATTTTATAACAAATTTCATGATTATTCTTAGCTTTGGAACAAATTTACAAAAGAAGTTCATTAAATCCTAAACCTCAGAGGCAGAGACTGTCTTATTTTCCCTCTTATTAGATATCAACCCATTGTTAAAATATACAAAGTTGTTAATTCAGTTTGGGAGAGAATTTAATCTGTTCAAGGCCCAGCTACATACTCTCATCATGTCTGGCAACACATACATCTCATAGCAAGGAAATATCAAGCTATATGAAAACTATAAAATACCTTAATCATGCCCGCGTAGGAGGCCAAAGCCTCTACCGTGTCACACAGTTGTTACAGCATGGAATGCATCACATTGTTAGTGTAGAAATATTTGGTGTTATTGAAGGTACGAGCTGCTACTAGCTGATTAGCAAAAACCATTTGAAAAGATATTTTTGTTCTGCTGTATCTTGATTCTCTCTGGATAATATCTTTTAATTCTTGAAAATTATAAAACCTTTTTTTAAATATATATTTTACCTTTTAAAGTTTGACTAAGAAAGGACAATATTCCCATTTCTTGAAAAAGGGTCCTTTGTATCATTTGTGAGGAAAAAATAAAAGACCCAATTAGATTTCATTTTGGTATTTTTCTTCTATGATTTTTTATACAAAAAAATAATAATTGGAGAAGATGAATAGTCACTGCAGCATTTGAAGAAAACTAATTACAGAGAAGTGTTCTTTTGAGATTAATGGGTCTTTTGTCAGGCATTTATTCTACATTTTATATGTAATTAAATGAAGAGTATTGCTCAGAGGTTTCTCAGCTTTCCAAGATGTAATTTGTTTTTAACAGATGCCAAAAGTTTTAACAAAGCTGATACCAACTCATGTCAGACATAATGCTGTCCATGTTTCTTCTCATTTGATATGTATAATGCTAGCCATGCTGGTAAATCCTAACAGTTAGATGGCTGAAAATGTACTTATGTTGGTCTAGAGAGAGGCACGTTCCACCTTGGTGCCCTGATATCCTGGGAGTCCCAAATGAAAGTAATATGCTACCCAGAAAGGCTGCCAGAAACTTGTGGTTACTGTGCTGCGAGGGTCTCCAGATCTGTTACTGTTAACTGTGCACGCCTTCCAGTTGACCTACTTCTCAGCATTTATGTAATCTTTAAGTTGAGGGGGGTGTTGCAAAAGACAGGGAATGTCATGGCTTGGTTAACCACAGGTATGTTCCAACATACAATAAAGATTGTTTGGATAATGTAGGGACAGGCCACGTCGAGATTTTATTTAGGCTGCCACTAAATGAGTTGTTGTCAGAATTTTACACTTTAATGATAATTTTCTATGTGCACCATCCAAATATGCATGTGAATGCTTGTGTTTTGGTGTGCATGTGCGTGCCCAACAGAGTGTAAGATGTGAAAGTATGTTAGTCTAATCAGAAACACATTGAAGCCGCAGGAGTTATTTATTCAAACCTCCAGCTGCTGTTTCTTGAGAGATCAATGAAACTATTGCTTTTTTGTCAAATCTACAGCTACAACTGAGTCATTTAAATATACTTAGCCCTCTCAGCAAACAAAGGACATCATCTTTGTGTTTCTTACATGAAATCAGAGAGCGGGTATCTGAAAGACTTAGATAGCTTTATCCACATAGTTGTAACATAGCTATTAAAATCTCTTTACTTATTCTGAATTGTACCTGGTTGATTGCCCTGAAATTCAGTCATTACTCCCATTTTGTACTCCACTGGTCTTTAAACTTGACATTAGGCCTCTGAAATCTGTTGCCATCATTATCGGTGACTCAAATGTCTCAGAGTTATGACGCACATTTGCACAACCATCACGCTTCGATCTTGTGTTCACGTCATTACAATCAGAGCCACTTTTCCATTATTTTGATGCACTGTAACGTGCCACTGAATATATTTTTTTAGTGTTGCTGAAAAACAATAATTTATCACAAAACCAGGGCCTGTCATTGTTGTATACTTTTTTTATGTATTTAGTAAGTTGACAAACAGTTTATTGTGAGTCAGAGAGATTAACCTCCTTGTATATGAAGCTCAGAGGAATGCTGTATCCCTATTATACTAGACCGTGGGACTCTGTTGCCTGGTGCAGGGAGGCTAGGATGACCCTCAGGAATGCTATTGTTGTGTTCTCAATTCCCTTTCCAAATACACCATGCTCTATCAGACTGATGGTCCTTAAAGCAGAATGCGATATCCACGGGTACCAGGGGCAAGAGAGGGGAGAATTGGTCCATAAAAAGCCCCAAATAAAAGGCTGTTCTCTTTGCTCCGTCTCCCCTGTCTTGTGCTGGAACGGCAGGAATGTGGCTGGCAGACCGACTGGCCCTCTGAGCCTTCAGCCTCTAATGAATTTTAAAAGGCCTTTTTCATTCAAAGCAGGGTGCTGGCAAACAGTGTGTCGCCTGGCCAAGCACTCAGGGAAAAAAGAGGAGAGTGGAGAGAAGAATTAGCACAGGATGGCTGAAGGGAGAGGAGGAGGAGGAAGACTGGCAAAGTGAGTTGGCACCTACACAGGCTTGGGTATCTGATGTCCCTCAGAGTGAGAGATAATAGGCCACTCAGCATGAGAAGTCACTGTAGAAGCATTCTTGACCCTGCCACGGGGGTCTAAAGAGAAGAAAGGGAATGTGAGACAAAAATAGGAGGAGTGAAGATGAGGAGTAAGAAAATGGGTTGGACAAAGTCAAACAAGACAATATGTTAATGAGTAAGTCTGAAAGGTGCTGGTTAGAGCACATTTTCAAGTTTGGATTTACTGTATCTTTTTTTCCTCTCTCTTATGTCTAAAGAAGGCAACTAAACAAATTGTAAAAATGTTCTTTCAACCCATAAAACATGATTAATATACATGTTTCCCAGCTCCCGTGTTTACAGGGCACCTTTAGGTTCCCTGTAAGCTAATTTGCTGTTTATTGTAACTTGGTGTTACTGCAGAAATGTAACTTTTACTTCACAATATTTGAGTTTCTGATGTATGTCACTATTATAATTAGAATCCATAATTTTGCAAAAAAACAGTAGCATAAAGAAGTATTGACAAATAAATAAAAGAGGTTAGTCTGTTTTGGTGAGCAATGTATGTCCTGCAGTGGGATGCTTATTGTTTTACTACTGTGTAACTTCTATCAGGGCTTCACCAATGATGATTACAGCTTTGTTACCTCTTTTTCTAAGCTTTCATCTGATTTGATTAGATTTTAGTTGTATTTATTGGCTGCTTTATAGTTGGAGAACACCTGTTGTTTCTTCAGACAGTAACTTGGCTTTGAGTTCAGAACTGTACATGCAGCAGTGCAGAGTTATAAGTTTCAGTTACTTTTTGATATAGAGTTACTATGCACAAGATATGTGATCTTAGTTTTGACATGCCATTCCATTGGGACTTTCCACATCTTGTGGACAAAACATGATTGAAGAGGTCAAAGAGCTAGATATATGGCATTAACTGTGGAAAAATAAAACTTTTAAAACTGATTATAGATTGCCCATGTCAGAATAACGGTCCTAGAAGTCCTAGAAAGTTTGTGTGAAACAAAAACAAACAAGTTATGTCACAGGAAGGCGTATGCAATCTAAGTGACTCAACTACAATGTGTTGATGGCAACATAAAAACAAACCATAAACAACATGAGGGATGCAGACAGATGGAGGTGTTATGGCATTAGGAAGATTTTTTTTCTTATTTGGCACATGTTAGGCCTTTTGCTGCCAACAAAAAAGTGTTTAAATGCTAAAGCCTTTATAAACCTTTTAACTGAACAGGTGCATCCTTTTTAGGAAAATTCAATGTTGTCTTTTTGCCTACTACCCACAACATAAACAAGATTTGTTCCAGTGGACCTACGAGATCCTATAATTTCTGCCTGCATCTCTTCCGGGCAGTATATTCAAATGCCTTTCCACAAAATAGAAGCTAAGGTTTTGCCAAAAACAAGTGCAGCAGTATGGCTGCAACTAAATAAACACAAATACTATAGCTGTTCTACATGTTTTCAAAATTTAAGTTCTTTCCAAAGTAAGTACTACAATTACAGCCAGATTTAACTCAAACAACACACAACAAAACAAAAGACATAAAGGCGAGCCATAAATATGCCTGTCATGATAAGCAATAAGTCAATTTTTGCACGATAAGAAAAAATTTGTGCGATAAGTTTACCGGCCACGCAATTTTTTATTTATTTTACTTTATCATAGACTGTGTATAACAGGTTTTACTATGGAGTATCTCGACTGAACGCTCTCGTTTCTTGCAAAGTGTTCTCTCTAGTCTAGTGTCATACTTGACAGCAGGATGTTGCAACACGAGACCGTGATGAAGCACCTGTGGGAGCCGCTATGGCGCATTTGTTTTACAGGGCTGCCAACTTTCACGCATCGGCTGTGAGAATCATGCATTTGAGTGGCTTCTCACGCCAAACCTCGTATTCTCATGCTGATTCATGTAAATAAGTCGAATGGAGAAAAATTGCTGCGAGCACGTTCTCATTTATAGTATCGCTGCCCCCCACATGTAGGCAGAACACATACATGTAGCCTACAACGTCAGTACAAAGCCCCCACTTCCTGGTCTACCATAATAACCCACGTAATGCGCAGGCATATTACACAAATAGAGTGAGCCTATATACTACCGTATATGACATAATACACCTCAAGAGCAATGCCGGCTAATCGAGAGGTTTGGGAGGATTCCCAGTGGGCCGCATTACTATTGGGCCAGTTTCCCGGTATGTGGAAATGAGCAGAGTCGCGACACAGCAGCGAGGCTCACTCACTGCTCATAGATCTGTCTGACACGCAGGTATGAGGGGAGATATTTCAGCATCACAAACAGCAATGATGCGCAGTCTATTTCTTTCTAGTTTTTTTTAAATACAATGGTACTAACTGGCCGGTTTTGCCGGTTTTTCCTATCTGAGCCCAATGTTTAATATTTTTTTATATATTTTTTGAAGGGCAATTTTGTTTACAGAACAAAAAGTTTATCATCCATCATACATTGTTTTTGGTTGTGTTTGGTTTTCATTCATTGTTAATGAGACTGAGAGTCCATTCTATTTATTGTTTTTGTTATTTACAATTTCTTCCAGTTCCAGTGTAAAATGTTCTTTAAAAATGAAAGTTTATTGATCTTTAAAAGGCTGTACTTGCATTATTATGGCATTATCATTATATTAGTTGAAACTGGTCTCAAAATGACAACATTATTGCTTTGCGCAATATTATCGCTTATCGCAATAATTTATGAGGAAAATTATCAGACAGCAAAATTTGTTATCACGACTGGCCTAGCCATGAATGACAGTCTGAAAATCATGTGCCAGCTGGTGGAGGAGAATGTGGCAAACCCTACTGAGGCACCGGTTCAATCAGGCATGCTTGTAGGTGGGCCAAAGGAGCAGCAAAGGCAGGATTAGGAAGAAGAGCAAGTGTCAGTGTTGAATAAGGATATGCACATATCAGTTTACATGGTGAAAAAGCGAACAGTGTGAGTCTAGCAGGAAGAAATGAAAGACAAACTGTTCTGGTCAGTATACTTTCCTTCCTTACTTCCTTCCTTCCATCCATCCATTTTCTATACCCGCTTATTGCAGTGCAGGTCAATAGGGATGCTGAAGCCTATCCAAGCAGCTACTTGACTGAAGAGACAGGGTACACCTTGGCCAACTTGCCAGTCAATTGCATGTGAAAAACTATAGTAATTTACAAATCACTCAAGCCAGATGGAGTATGAAGATAAGGGGAAATCACATTCATTCATTTTTTTAAATAGTTATTTAGCCATTTTATAGACCATCTTACTGGCATGTCTCATTTTCAAGAAAACTAAACAGCCTCAGATCTTGTTGCAGCATGTTCCAAATCTAAGGGGCAAAGTAAGAGGACGGCTGTTTTTCCAAGCTCTGTATGCACTGAGGGAACATTTACCGCAACAAAGGGCTGGGGGTGAAAGTTATGACTGTAGTGTCTGTGTGACATAAAGAAAGATAAGTATTTTGCTAGCAGATCAGGCTAATCGGTTGACCAGAGAGTATTTGCTTGTTTTAGATTGTGCAGTGCATGGATGATTCCTAGAAAATAAGATGTGTCAGATTTGAGGTAAAATATGGAAATTGTTATTAATCATCTGATGGGTTAGGGTTATCCACTTACCAATTTGAAATAAGAATAAGAAATAAGAATTTTAAACAAATCTGATCAGCAAATTCTGCCAGATTTTTAGTATTACTCTTGATTTAAAAAACAACTTCTAAGGTCTTTTGTCCATTTTCTGTTTGCTCAAAATTTCTTCTTAAGTATAAGTTGCAACGTTAAAGATGCAAGGTACTATAGAAAGTTCACCACACATACATATCAGACTGATGAGAAGCAGTGCAGCAATCTCTATATGTAGACCATAACATTTCACATGGTGGTCTGGGGAGTCTAAACACATTTTGGGTCACATCACCTCCAATGATGTCAGAGGAAATGCCAGAGTACTGAGGTAAAGGGCTGCCTCAGACAGTCTACCAGATTCTTAGGAAGATGACCACAATGATGCTCAGAGCTGCAATATGCCGGAGACCAGATAAGGAGTAGGTGGATGTGTGAAGCCAGGTGTGTAAAGATAAGCCTTCCCACAAAAATCAAACAAAATCAGCTCTTATCTGGGGTCGACAGGAGTAGACTCAGGTCTTCAGCAGGTCTGCCCTCACTGATGGGGAGAGATATGCACATAGGATTTTTTTTAATAGCGTCCTAATAGAATAATTTATTTCAAGTTTCAGATGAACCCCTAATTTCACATTAATAATTTTTAACTTCTTGTTTAGACACACTATGACAACAAAACACGTGGCTAAAACACACATCAAAATGCTAAATTTGCTCTCAACCATCTGGATTGTTACTCATAACCTGACTCAGCTTATTTATTTCCCAGAAAACATATCTGCAAACCTAACTAAATGAAAAGCAGAAGGTGGCTTGGCAATTCACAAAGAAAAAGATGAGTAGGATTAGCTGTTACCTATACTTAATATGCTGCACGCTGTCGCCGTCAAAGCTTTTGAATAACCGCTAATGAATTTGTGAACCCATTTTCTTGGAAGGACGCTGTGTTCCTCCTGGTTAACTGAAGCATAAGGATGAGCCTGCTGTGAAGATGAAACATGGAGGTGGAAAGTTTGCCTTATTTCTGGAAAGCGAAATAGATTGCAAAGCAGCCATTGTGGCCATGATGCCCCAGAGACTATTTAAACAACCATTTTGAATAATGAATGCAACTTGTAGTTGTGAATGAAATAGTAAACTGTTTGTATTTTTACACAAAGGTCTATTTGTTCAGGTAAAATGAAAGTACATCTATGCACTAATGTGTGGCTAACTCAGACCCCTGCTGTGTTATCTGGAAGTCTACCTGGATAACCTCATGGTTTGGCCTATCGCTGATGAGGAGAAGCAGAAGCATTATGTTCGCCCAAAATCACAGTGAGCAGGCTGAGGTCATCATGAGATAGGGCTTGTGGAAACACTGATGCTCTCACTAACATGACTGGCCCTGGAAACTACTCTCACAGGAACCCCAAAAACAGGACAGTAAAATCTCACTGGGCGGTCAGACAGGAGAGCAGACCAGCCGGAGTTCAGCCAAGAAAAGACCCTATCTACAGGTTGTAGGTTCAGCAGAGCGCCCATACAGACAAAATGTGGTTTTTCCATAGTTTTCCATTAGGGGATGCATTTCATAATATGCTAATGTGATTTGGGTGGCAGTAATCTTTGCAATCCTTTCCTATAAATATATGAAAGACAGTGGAGGAGAAAGGGAGAGGTATTTCCAGCTTTTTTTCATTGGTCCTTCAGTTACCTATTTTCCCCAACCATAACCTTGTAAAAGTTTAACATACTTCCTACAAAATGACATCATTTCATGGGTCATTAAAATGATGTCATCAAGCCTGTTGGACAGAAAGAAATGTATTTTATTGTACTCAATATCAGGAATCCCTGTCTTTCTTATGTACAGTCCTGAAGATCCCCAGTCTGACATAACTTATTGTTAAATATCACAGTTAATTATATTTAATATTAGCAGGTGTTTTAAATGTATTTCTGTTTGTCTCCTTGTGTTTTATTTTCAGACTGAGGCAATGAAAGGGGCTCTACAGGATCTGAATCTAAATGTAGTGGAAATGACTGATGAGAATGCAACATTGGATGGAGGAGATGTTCTGTTTACAGGTAGGATTGACTGCATCCTCAGTCACTGTTTCTAATAATTACACCAAAACTTCCCCATTTAATTCAATCAAAAAATCAACATTAAGCCATTCACATATTTTTTTGTCATTACCATTACTGAAGAGTCAATTGTAGGTTTTGAGATTAAATATGAATTCATCATCATACATTGTATTCTAAATAAATATTAAAAACTCTTTACAAACAGTATCTAAGCTACTCTATTCTGCTGAGGTGGATTCATGACAATAAGAAGACCAAGAGTTTTTATAAGGTGATTGTGACATGTTGTGTAAAAGCGCTTTCAATATATGAGTAGAAAAGGATAGGCACAGTCCATTTACCATATAAATATCCCTTTGGAATGATGCAGTTGTTGCTCTAAATTTCTATCTTCTTATCACATTATCTCTGCAAAGGTCAACTCTGATAAAAGAACAAGAACTTTCTACCTCTGCTGTTGGAGTTGGGTTTGTGGTTTGTTTTTCTTTCTTTCTTTTTTTTTTAAAAAGTTTACATCAGGTCCAATAAAATCTCCAAAGCATTATGAAAATTCATTTGGGCAGTAAGAACTACCATAATGCCAATTCATGACAATCATAAAATAAATAAATAAATAAATAAATAAATAAATAAATAAATAAATAAA
>JBAMHW010000016.1:10913635-10925411 GCA_037177495.1 Rhadinocentrus ornatus | reverse complement strand
AAGTAGTGTAAAGCGCTTTGAGCGGTCAAGCTGACTGGAAAAGCGCTATATAAGTACAAGTCCATTTCCAGTCCATTATGGACAAAATATTAAATTTGTAGACGTGTGATAGTCTGGAAGGTCTCCAAGCTTCCTAAAACAGTTAGCTGTGCTTTGATATTGGCTGGTTTCTAGTTAGCTAACAAGCTGTCTTCCATGCACTCCAGACTAGGATATAAAATAAATATGCAAGAATGGATTTCAGTATAACAATCTTTTCTTTTCTGATAAAACACACATGAAAATGAATTGGTATGGATTTGTAAGTAAAGATACCAGTTATAAGCAATGGTAAAGGGATAAAAGGCGTTCATGTGTTCAAAAGCAGCAAAAAGGTCTTACAGTGGTCCTCCACACAAACTCTCCGACTGTAGATGCTGATGTTGGAGGTGCGTTCCACCACTTGAATGTTGATTTCAGAATATGTATAAACATCTGAACTGGGAAACAGGCAGATGTGCAGAAAATCTCCCTCTTCTATTCTCTGAACAGACATTTCACACCTCTTCATGGGTTCACTTGATTAACAAAAGTTAGAAAAACATGAGGCATTTTAAAATTAATTAATAAAACATGATCATATTAACCTAAATAGCAATAAAAGCAGTTCAAAATACAAAAACTGTCTGCTATATCTGCAGCCTCTGAACAGTTAGAATTGACTAAAGCTAAGAGTACCATATCTCTCGCCTAGTAACTGTTCTTCTGGTCCCCTGCTACCCTTAACTGGAATATTGACAGTTGTCAAGTCTTCCAAGGGTAGGAGGAGTCACCTCACCCCCTTTACCATGTGTACTCACTCCAACATTCCTGACTTTGACTGAGAGGTCAAATTGTCAGCTCTGTCAGCAACTGGAGCCTGATTCCGACCCAATTATTTGAATCAGGTTTGTTGCAGTAGAGAAACCGACACAACATGCAAGGAAAGTGGAGCTGAGGTAGGCTATCATGATTAAGATAGTTTTTTTATAGGTTATAGTACAAAAGTCAACTTTCTAAAGTGTCTGAATAGATGAATCACAATAGTATAACTATGACAACATACTTTACATGTTTATAGAGGATTCCATAAGTCTTGTTGTCTGTAGTCTCAAAGAAGCAGGTAAAATCATCTTCTCTGCGAGTGAAACACTTAGGGTTTTCCTCATCCTTTAGGAGTAAAACATCTGTCAAGAAATGACAAATGGACACAAACACATGACAAATAACAGAGTTTATGAATTAAACATAGTGTTAATAAAAATTTTGCGGTAGATGTTTCTGTTGACCAGTGTTGTCATTTTGGGGTGAAATCTCTCAAGTGTCCTTCCTCCTAAAAGTTAACTGTGTGCAGTTTCACAATTTCATTTGGGCATTTTCCTGGCATTTTTTTAAATGGCCAGTGCTTCTAGTTAGACACTGTCTGCAAACAGATGACTTGTGACTTCTGCGAGATATATCGTTCCTTTAAATGTCGTCTTTTTTTTAATAGGTCATTTGCAGTATTTCCAACACCTAAATACATTAAACATTAATCAAATTGCTGCAAAATGCAAACCCAGTGCAATTAGTGACTTTGGATTTGGAAATTTAGAAGAAAAAAAAATCTGCTGTTACAGTAAATGGACTGAAACTTTAGTGTTACAACATAAACTATCACAAAGCCATACCTTCCTTTGACAGATGATTTATATTTCCAGTATTGCAATGTAATCCAGGCATGAAACCAATGTGTATCCATAGGTTAACAAGGAGCATCTTCCACATGCAGATGGACTTCATGGTAAATTAAAATGTTGTTTATTTCAAGCCACCACTTCAACTAACACACATGTGTATATTGTGTCTTCTATGATTGGCTTTGAGTAGGGATGGGTAGGTTGGGTAGAAGACTGTATAGAGGGGTTGTCCCAGTGTGACGTTTTTACGTGAAAAAGGAAGTGAACTTTGTGTGGAAGTTCGTACCCAAAAAGGCAATTTTGCAGGACTTATAGAATATAATATATACATTTATATCATTTTTAACAAGTAACTGTAATAATAAATTACAGATGTAAGTGCAAACATATTTATTTATTTATTTATTTATTTATTTATTTATTTATTTATTTATTTATTTATTTATTTAGTTATTTAGTTATTTAGTTATTTATTTATTTTCATTTAAATCAAGTCTATGTTGAAAGACGATTATTAAGGTCAGTAAAATTTGCAGCTGATAAATATCTACAAGAGAAGACGCAGAATACTTTACAAGCTTCAAACGGCAAACAGTGTATGTATATGTGTGTGGGTGTGCGTGCATGCGTGCGTGTTTTATGTCTGCTGATTAACCACATCCTGAAGCAGTTTACCAGCATGGTGTTGTTACTCAAAATCAGTTAGAGACCAGAAGAAATGTGCTCTGGAAATTCATGAAACCTATAAGACTTAAATTATAATTTATAAGAATCTTAACTACATTATAACTTGAGGGACTCGTTTTACATAATGCCATGATCTATTAGCTGTTCTATTAGTTTAGGTACCTCTGGCCATCCTCCAAATTGTGCACAGAAATAGTGTTATCTGTATCTGACCTGCTTTTAAATTATTAGCCCTTATTGACCCCACAGTCCTAAATGTAATTGTTCCCCAAAGTTATAACTAAAACCAATGTTGAAGCCTCACTTCATCATTACAGGCCCTCATCTGTGGAACAGCCTGCTTAAGAGCCTCAGGGTTGCAAAGACTGTAAATGTTTTTCAAAAGAAGCTCAAGAGCTACCCTTTTATTCAATTTATTTTAAACAACAATACTCTTTTATTTACTTCTTTACTTATTTATTTATTCAAAATACTCACTCTTTATGCAGTCATTTATCTTTCTTTCTGTCCCTACACACCAGGAGCTATGCCTGATCAGTCTGCAGGGTTGTTGCCCTGGTCGTCACCCTTGCCAGGGTGGTTCGAAGGCCCTTTACCACAGACTTAAGAGTTAAAGGGACGGAGCATAAGATAAGACAAGAGCTACAGTAATATCAGTGTAACGTAGTGGGGCTTTAAAGGTTAATTTAGTTGACTTCCTATATGTTCATAGTATTGGTAAATTTGATTAAAAAAATTTACAGATAAATAAGCATTTAGTTATTTAAACAGTTAAATACTGTTTAGGTGATGATCGTAAAACAATCAGCACTTAAACAGCAGCTGCCAACACACTCCCTCAGTAGAATATCAACGGTGCTGACATCACATCCAACTCTGCGGAGTTTTCTTTTTTTTAGGGCAACCCACTGCATTACTCACTGCTTAAAATTGATTTCATTTTGACTTCATAAGCATTTTACATGTTGTTGGAAAAGTGGTCCAGTATCATTTGAAAAAGTAAAAGCATTTTGCCCAGTTCACTAAAACATGAAAAAACATTTTATGAAGCAGATGTTGCCACTACTAAGAAAAAAGTAATATTTCATTTTAGAAATCAGCCCATAAAAAAGAGTTAAGTGCTTGTCTTGTGTTTGAGAGAGAAAGACTCAAGACTGTTTTACATTTAACTGGAATTTTCTTTTGATTGCATGTTCTTGTGCAATTTGCATATAATGGAATTAATGAACAGACAAGCACGGAAGCTGGTACAAGAAAAACATATTAATCAGCAGATGGGTGCTGAAAACAGACAGATAACATCACTACTACCACTGCACATCTCGTTCCATTTACCATGATTGTAAAGATTACATGAAAGATGCACACAAGTTACCCAAAAGTACTCATTATGAAACTGTATTTGGACTTGATGAGCTGAATATCAGTAAGAACTAATCTGCAAAATTCAAAAAGCAACAACAACATTATTATGAGACAAAAGATTGTCTGCACCTTTACAGATGTATTCTGTAAGTAGGTGGTAAAACAGGCGATGCTCCTGCATTGCTCTCTGTTGATGGCAGATCTTGTGGGTTTTGTGCAGACGCTTCACCTCATCAATGTTAACATTATTGAATCAATTAGGCTAAATGTTTTTCACTTGGCTCATGTCATGATGTGTTAACAGAACACGATAGAAGACGTGGTGTCAAATGCTTGAATAGTGTGTTGGCACAAAAAAACAAAAACAAACACGTTTTCCCCCATACAAACTAGCCTTTATAAAGAAAGATTAGAGTAATGTCAGCCTGATGGGGAAAAGAAAGTTGTGAAAAGCAGAAAATACTGTTGTTCTGTAGTATGCTAACAATTGTGCTTCTGCAATATCCACTTTTTTTTAGGTATTGGTTAATTCACAGTAGCTTTGGGCTACGTTCATGTGTAGGTATGGCTGCTCTGGCACTGGTGGAAGGTCAAGCTAATGAAACTTTTTTTGAGCTGTAGGAGACACGTGTTCTACAGTTCTTCTGATGCTATCCTTAATCAAACTAATGCCCTTCTTGACCCTCATGTTTGAACAAGAAAAAAATAAATCAATAAAAATAAATAACGAATATTGCACACGTTATGGTTATGAACCGATATTTATAAATAAATTATGGTTGTGAACAGGTATGAACAGGTATATGCAGATAAATATTGCAGTTCTTATTTACAGTAAGTTTTTAAAGTTTTGAAGTTTCCCTGCCACTGAAAGGGGAGGAGTTATACAATCTGATAGCCTCAGGTAGGAAAGACTTCTTGGGCGTTAGGTGGAGCTCCTGGTGGTCCCAGTCTACGGCTGAAAGAGCTCTGACAAGACATCAGTGTGGCATGCAGGGGGTGAGAGACACTGTTCATGATACTGAGGAGCTTCCTCAGCATCCTCTGCCACAGACTCCAGTTCAACTCCTAGGACAGATCCACCTCTCCTGATGAGCATGTTTAGTCTTTTAGTGTCGGCTCTCTTCAGCCTGCTGCTCCAGCACACTACAGCATTGAAAATGATGCTGGATACCACAGAGTGTTTAAACATCTTCAGCAGGGTCCTGCAGATGTTGAAAGATCTGAGCCTCCTGAGGAAGAACAAGCAATTCTTACCCTTCTTGTAGATGGTATCAGTGTGTGTTGTCCAGTCTTTTGTTCAGGTACTAGTAGCTGTGCACAATGTCTACTTCTGTACCCCTAATGGTAACAGACAGGTCCTCTGTTTTCTGAAATCCACAACCAACTTCTTTGTGTTTGTGACATTGAGCTGCAGGTGGTTGAGTCCACACCACTCCACAAACCTGTCCGCCACACCCCTGGACATCTCCTCCTGGCCCCCACTGATAGAGTCATCCGAGAACTTCTGCAGGTGGCAGGACTGTGCAGAGAACCTGAAGTCTGAGGTGTAAAGGGTAAACAGAAAGGAAGACAGGACCATCCCCTGTGGCAACCCCGTGCTGCTCACACTGGTGTACGATGTGATTTTATTAGGGCTCGCATACTGCAGCCTGCCCATAGGGTAGTTGTGGATCCAGGCAACAAGTGGTGCATCCACCTGTGTTTCCAGTAGCTTCCTGTTGAGCAGGGCAGGTCGAATGGCATTAAAAGCACTGGATAAGTTGAAAAACAGCTGTGTGTGCTGGGATACTTCTTCTTGGGTACTGGAACCATACATGTTTTCTCCACATGTCATCAGCATTGAAGGTGAAAAGAGGGAGAGTAGGAGCCCAAGTGGGGTGCTGGAGGGCTGAAGTGTCAATGAACCGTGGTGCAGGGGATCAGACGAGGAACATGCAGAAAGGGAAGGGGGAAAAGTCTTCGGGGTGAGAGGTGTGGCACAGGGTAGGCAGAGGCTCTGTTGTCAAACCTGTTAAAAACAAATTTAGCTTGTTGTCTTCATGCAGGTCCCCTTCCCTCATTCAGCTTATCTTCTTTTCTTGACCAGTGATGGTTTTCAGCCCTCTCCACACCTCCCTCATGTTCTGCTAGAGTCTGCTCTCCAGCTTTCTCCTGTAGCTATTCTTGCTCTCCGCGAACTTCTCTTTTAGCTCAGTCTGCACCTTTCTCAGCTCCTCTTTGTCTCAGTTTCATATTTCAGGAAAATTGTGCTGCATCTTTGCTGTTGGTTTCATTTGCATTAATCATGTCTAATTAATTTTAAATGAGTTTTCTTACATGCAAATGATAAGGTAAGCGTCAGTACCCACTCATGGCCAAAGATGTGTGTGAAGGTCAGGCTATTGCATGTGTGTATAATTTCACAATTATGAGGAACAGGCCCAAATAATTTCAGATTTCTGCTGTTATGCGCACATAACATAATATATTTTTTTTTACCTCCGCCAAGCCGGACGTTTTGTTTTTGGTTATGTTTACATCTCACCCCTGGTTTGCAAAGTGGGCACTTTCTTAAAAAATAAAAATAAAAATTTAATTAGTTCTTGAGGAGAAGACACTAACTTTAACATTCATGAAAGGCAACCTAATAGCTGTTTTGCTATTTTGCAATAAAAACAAATGACAACAAAAACCTAACTTCCTTGTTAGAGCTAAATCTAACATTTGAGTATGGCAAGGTTTAGATTTCATCTCCTTGCCTATGCTGAGGTCACATAAGGGTCTCAAGCTAACCTTTTAGTTAACCTTCCTCTTGTGTTCGGGTTCGGTACCGAACTGTCTCTTAGGTTTGAATGCATAAAAGTACCACATAATTTTTTTTTATTGCAACAAGGCTTTTTGACTTTGTCAGGCACCTCTAAATAAATAAAACATTTTTTTTTTTTTTTTTTTTTTTGCCAAATTACAAAATGCCCCGGTTGAAATGATACCCTTTGTGTTGTTAGGGTTGGTTTTGACCCAGTTATAAAAATAAGATTATAAAGCAATAATTAGAGCCACAATTGATATCATAGGTGCACTGTCAGCCAACATACTGACAGCTAGCTCCTCTCTAAATCCTGTGAGCTTTAGAAGTTTCTCATTTTGCATTGTTTTGCAGTATACATGCATGAAAACAAAATAAACATAGATGGGCATGTACTGAAATATGAGGTCAGTTCATCAATTTGAGTGGCCATTTGAATTGCAGAGTGCACATCTACAATTTGCAGCTTGCAAAAATGAGTAGAATATTTACAGTGAGTCAAGTTCTGGATAATATTTTTGGTGAAAATAAGTGAGAGGACACAGAGCAGCATAGTGATACAGATGAGCCACTTTCTACAGAGGAAGATAACATGAAATATCGTCCAGAAGAAGCAGACCCTGGTGCTGAAGTTGCTCCCTTTAGAAGATTCAAGTCCAAAAGTGGTAAGATCTTTTGGAGCTCAGTACCTTATGATGTAAATGGCAGGGCAGCTGCTGCAAATGTCATCAAAATGACCCCTGGAATCACAAGGTTTGCAGTGACGAGAGTCAGTGACATCAAGATGTGTTTTGAACTATTTGAACTATTGACACTAAAAAGAGTCATCATTGCTATGACAAACCTTGAAGGAAAAAAAGTCCATGGCAGCATGTTAAAAGACATTGTTGAGGAATACCTGGATGCTTACATTGGTGTTCTTCTTCTTCTAGCTGGAGAGTACAAATCCTGCAATGAGGCTATGGGACCCATTGCCCCATAACACCATAAATGTTACTATGATTAATATTAAATGAAAAATTAAAACAAATTTGTTTAAGAAATGTGTTCTAACCATTCTTTGTAATAGTCAGATGACAAAACAACCTTTTACTTATTTATATGATTCTATTGAGGTTTATTTTACATATTTTTTTAATATTAAAATTGAGAGGCATGCTGACACAAAAAGGATTAGAGACCCACATCAAAAATATTAAAACCCATATTTTAATTGATAAGAAAGCCTAACAAGGTAACCAAGAGATGAGAAACAAATTGGATGAAAGCTAATTGGTTTTAGTGTATTTTACAGCTGATTTAAAACATGGATCAAAACCGACCCATTAACCTAAGAGATGATAGTAGAAAGCTAACAAAAGACGAGGGATAAAAAAAAAAAAAAAAAAATAGAAAATGACATGAGATAAAAATAAATTTAATGGCACACTTGTTTCCTCAGCACACATGTAAGGGCGATGCCAGGAAGCTGGGCCACTGAAACAATATTTGACAGACAGTTCCGTGCTTGTGGTTGGTTTGAGGGGGAAACGCAGTGACAGATCAGCTCAGTGCAGCTTGTCACACCAGTGTTCCTGAGATCTCCAAGGCAGTAGAAAGGCATCTAGTCTCTCAACAAATGAACAAACCACCACATTTACATCACAACAATGCTTGCTAAAGTCAGTAGAACTGATGCAGAAAACTTCAGTGCCACATAAACTAAATTTTAACTCCAACTCTGAACCAGTTGTGGTGGTGAATCAAGTCACCACACAAAATTTGCATTCAAGAAACCAGTTAATATGAACACGTTCACTATACACTCTTGTAGTGGCTATGTTATCATCATTGTTAGACTGGTTATTGTTAAACAATGGTAAACAATAACTTTAACTATGTTAATGTTAAAGGCAGATTGGCTGTGTTATTATATAAGTCTTTCACACATATTGTGATGTGCAGTGTTTGGGTTGGCACACTGTATAAGAGGAAGAGAAACAGACCAAAACAGAAATTTTTTTGAAAACGTCTTGTCATATTTTTTACACATACATGCATACACGCACACACACTTGTTGTGTTTGTTGTTGTTCATGTTTTTTTTTTACAATTTTTCTTTTTGCAGGTGCTCCTGATGATTGTCTGTGTTTTCTTAGAGGCCTTATAATGTTTACTGCTTCTTTACAGGTTTTTCTGTTTGGGTTTCATTGCACAGTAATTGTGGTTGTTTTCTACCTTTTCCCCCACTCTATCTAATTTTTCTCGCTTTCCTCTTCTGTTTTCTTTTCTGTCAGGACTCTGGTCCGGTCCAGCAGTTATGTTTATTTTTGGTAATAAACAAATGAAAAAAATAAAAAATAAAGAAATAAAATAATAACAATTAAGATTAAAGGGTAGCCTCATATCCCACAATTGTTTGGCACAACATGGTAAGCTGATCAAAATTCTGCTGTCATCACATTAGACAGGACAGGACTCTCGGACTATTTATATTTACTAATCATTGTGGATTTGAAACTTTGTTGAAAGCAAACCTGCTTCAGAAATGGGAGAAGTTATTTAGGAAATTCAGACATTTCCTAAATAACTCCTTGGGTGGTTGAACTTTGGATGCAACAAAAAGATCTACCTTGGTTGGATTTAAAATCAGTCTGTAACTCTTACAATAGTTACTATGAAGTTTTGATACATAAAATGTGTCAATATACATACAGTAGTAGCTACATTCACCTGGCAGTGATAAGCAATACACACAACATTTACAGACAAAATGGCACATATGAGGCTGCTTTTAAGTGCTACACTGGTAAAAGTCTGTAAGTCTTAAGTCACTTTCAAAAAGTTTGAGAACTTATTTTTGTTATCCACACTGTGTCCTTTAATTTCATCTTAATAAAAATATCTCCTCTTCCAAAGGAGTGAAAATTCCAGCATTGACACCCCCACAGACCCTGAGGTGTTTCTGCAAGTCACATAGCTCCATATTGGGAGGCCCACTCAATGCTCAAAGAATAAGATCCAGCACTGTGACCTTTGTAAAATCAAGATGCACAATGTTGTGCCTTCTTTTCCCCGGTGAATTCTTCGTGTATATATATTTTTATTTTACTTTTAGTGACAGGGGGCTGCGTTTTCCACGTTAGTGGAAGTCACACCTTTATTTTGAAGGCCCAGTCGCACTCCACATCTCTTAATACCTGTGATACCTGCCCACAGTGTCCTTTCACAGTCCTACATCTATAGCTGAGTGGTGGCAGAGTGTCCAGTCCTCCTGTTTTGTCGCTGAGCGGCAGGGTGGTGGCAGTAACGTGGCAACCTCCCATGTGACTTCCTCTTGGAGCTACGTGACATGTTAGGGTCTGGGGGGGCTGGTAGTCAGGCCTCCTCAGCAGTGGCATCTATGCCAGCGTAGGTGAAGTTCTCAAACAGAGCCATGTTCACATAGGCCTGAAAGAGGGACAGAATTATGATTTAAAAGAAAATTTTGGAAAATCATTTGCGAGAAGAAATTTCTGATACCAAAAATATTGCCTAGATTTCAAGTGTATCCAAAGTGATGCAAAACTAAAAAATGTGAAATATTACCTTTCTGGCCTCCTGCATCCTGCTGAGTTGGACAGAGATTTGGGAGAAGGGAGGTCTTTCATAGGGTCGATCCCTCCAGCACTGCTTCATTAACTCATAACTGGAAAGACAATATGTTTTGCATGGTGTTTGAATAAGCATCGTTGTATGTGATTTTGGGAATATTGTAAATGAGTGATGAAAGATTACCATTAAAATACAGAATACTTACACCTCATCATCACAGTTTTTGGGTTTCTCCATCCTGAAGCCTTGGGGAAGTTTTTCATAAAGCTCAGCACACGTCATCCCACAGTATGGCGTGCCACCTGAGACACACACACATAAACAGAGGCAGAGAAAATACTTAGTGTACACTAGTTTCACCCAAGGGAAGCTATTTCACCATCAATTAAATTGATCATTCAAGCTGACTTGCTGTGGTTGATGTTCAAGTGGGGCTGAGGTCAGTCTGTTAAAAATCTTATCCAACTACTGTATGTGGTTTTAAACAAACTACAAGAAAACAAATCTTTACAAACAATAACTACATTGCACTCTTACTTTATGCAGTGATAAATTCTTGAATGTGGACCTAAATGTAATGTGTAGTGGGGGTGGAAGTGGGGTCAGCATGCCAAATACCTTGATTATTGTACTAATTATTTATTTATCTATTGTCTGACATATTTCTGTTTGATTGTGGTGAACTGCTTAAACTGAACTGCCTTTTGAAAGCAAATGCAGTTTGGTGAGCCAGCATTGCAGAACTATGCAAGCGATTCTAAGAAAATAGCAGAAACTAGGATGAGACTGCACTATTTTATATACTGATAATATCTAACATACTGATAAAGGTGTCATGGAGTCATTTGAGATTTAAAGGTCATTTTATTAGATTTTAAAGGCAGCTAGACTACGGATTATTTTGATAAAGTGATGTGTATCTATAACATGAAACCCTTCCAGAAAAGTAATTTTGAACAGTAAAGAAGTGCTATTAGAAAAAGGGGTGAGGTAACACAATGTTAACGAATTGTATTTGTGTTTAAATTGTATGTTTCTTTCCCCATTTATTTTAAATCTTTTTTATAGTAACGATGTACTTCAAGGATTTTTCATCTTCCTTTTCTCCAAAGATCTGAAGAAATTTAGCTTTTACATGTCTAACAGCTGACAGGTGATGATGGTGAATGTGTTCAGTAGTTATAAGGATGCTTATCATTTTGCCATCTGTAAGCTACAGAAATACACAGAAAATAATGCAGGTATTAATTATGCAGTTAGGAATTGTAGCTCTGCAGGGCTTGACAGTGTGTGGCCTGCAACTACGGCTTTGTAATCTGTAGTCAGCTTTTTTTTTTTACTGAAGCATTAAGCTTCTTGGGTAAAAGTATGGCTCCATGTCATGTAGCGTGTTTACATACCTAAGCTTACAATCTCCCAAAGCAGAACACCAAAAGACCACCTGGGAGGAGAATGTGACGATTAGACAAAAAGGTTTGTAAAATGAGTTTTGTTGATCATATTTGGTGCCATCCAAAGAGAAACCAAACAGTCCTAAAGTAGAAATGAGAAATAATCAAATATTTTAAACATTCTTATTCTTATTCTTATTTCCTTTTCTCTCCTCCTCTATCTCCCTGTCAGGTTCGGCACTGACATATCAAGACTGAAGAAAATAAGATTATAA